>CM042250.1:897193-924693 GCA_023566225.1 Romanogobio albipinnatus
TCTCAAAAAACAAGACTTGATTTAAGGATGTTTTTTTAAGATTTTTATTTAATTGTTTAATTTATTTATTTATTAATTTATTTATTTATTTGTTTGTTTTAAATTAAATTGTATTTGTCAAAAAAGCATGTCTAATTAATTAAAATCATGAAACATATACAATTTAACAGCAATTTATTAAAAGTTTTAAAAATATGTATATGAACTCTAGGCAACATCATCCATTAGTCAAAAGTCTTGTGGACACTTACGAGTATCTTATATTTGACCTTCTGCAGTTGAAGGCCTTGGAAGTGTCTTAAATTAAAGCAGAAGTCTTAAATTCAGTATCATGGCATTAAATTACGGCCCTATGATTTCAGTGATGCTGAAAACTAACAAATACATAAACATAAAGAAATATATATATGTGTTGACTGTATTTTTAGTTTAAAATTTACACTTGTTTTTGGCATAAACTTTGATTTAAGGATGTTTTTATAAAGATTTTTATTTATTTATTTATTATTATAGGGCCCTATGAAATCCATTTGATTTCTTTTTCTTTTAGTTTTAATGCTTAAGTTAAATTGTATTAGTCAAAAAAGCATGTCTAATTAATTAAAATCATGAAACATATACAATTTAACAGCAATTTATTAAAAGTTTTAAAAATATATACGTTTTGACTGTATTTTTAGTATAAAAATGTACATTTACAGTCCTGCAAGATGCCAGATTTCTCAGGTTGTGTCTGATATATAAACACATTGAAATTCATTTTGTGCATGAAAAGTCTCAAAAATAGTAATGTCAATTCTTTTGATCATTTCAAATGATCATTAATGTGCCTTTGGCTCTCACTTTATATTGTTACCTATATTCTAAATAAACTACAAAAGAATATTTATTTAGTAAATGTTGTAAAGAGTTCATTCATTATGCGGCTCGTCATGAGGTTCTTTTGTCCTCTCAGGTGTAAATCACAGCATTATTCATGATCATTCACGCCTGCTCACATACGGCCTTTGTAAAGAAAAAGTGTCTTATTTAAATCAATATATTGTGTTATGTAGGCTCAATGAACTCTAGGCAACATCATCCATTAGTCAAAAGTCTTGTTGACACACTTACAAGTATCTTACATTTGACCTTCTGCAGTTGAAGGCCTTGGAAGTGTCTTAAATTAAAGCAGAAGTCTTAAATTTATTATCATGGCATTAAATTACGGCCCTATGATTTCTGTGATGCTGAAAACTTACAAATACATAAACATAAAAATGGAACTTACTGTAAAATGTAACTTTTGGGATGAATAAATCAAAAGGGTCAGTCACTTAAAGGGATATTTCAGCTAAAACTTCACCTGAAAACGGACAAAATTTGAAAACATATTTCATAGGGCTCTTTCCCAAACCCTAGTGAGCTGCCTTATAAGGGACTGATGTGGAACAACACCACCAGCGCTGCTCGTACTGAAACGTGCGCTTGCATTAGCAATAGTTTGTATTTTACAGATATGCAGAAATGTGTCTTTCTTAATAACAGAGACTGCTTTTAGCCGTTGGCTGTTGTTGGCAGGATGTTCACCCGTCCTTATTATTCCCAGGGAAAAGGCAAACAGACACTGATGCGTTTGCGGCTCTAATCCTGTGTTTGCTTAAACTCACTCCGAGGCCGTTCGCCACCGTGTTTGGATTGGATGTGTTTGGCAGCTCTTTTGAATATGGCTTTAAAACATGGTCTAAACCGTGGCGCTAATCTGTTGGACAGGAAACTTTTCAACCCACTCAGCGACGAGTCGGTTATCTCTAGAGACGCAGAGATGATAAAAAGATATTCCTCCACAGTGAGCGACGGCACAGCGCTTCAAAGGCCCGAGGCAGAGCCGCTTTATTGCGCGCCAGCTTCTGAGCACAGGAAACAGCCTGAAGTTCCTCAGCGGCCCGGATTCCTCCGCGTCCTCTCGGCTAACCCTCGGCCTTCAAACCAAGCGGTGGCAATCGCTTACGAGAAGTCAGAAGACATTAATTTCCTCTGTGGAGGAGAGGACATTCCAGTCGTGAGGCCTTCCTGTCATCTGCAGGCCATGAGCGTCTGCGGCGTCCAGCAGCTCACAGGTGAATCTGATTACACAGCATCACACACACACACACACACACACACACACACACACACACACACCGCAATTCAGATTAAACACAAATTAGCGGCACTTAACACTACGGGATCTCTGACCTGCTTATTATGAAGCAGAATATTATATGATGCACTTCACAGCAGGTCTGAAGGATGTGGAGTGTGTGTGTGTGTGTGTGTGTGTGATCATGTTTTCTCTACATATATACATTTGAGTGATGCAAGACTTAAAATGTGTTTACTTCTAAAAGTGATCATTCATATGAACCACAGATCGCTAAACACTGAACAAAACACTCGACTTTAAACCACACAAAGAATCTCTCACACAAATACATAAATCACTGAATTTAAAGGGTCGTAAACGGTTTGGAGGGGAAGAAGATTTGGCCAAGAATCAGAGAAAAGATTCAAACTCGAGCTGAGGTCAAACACACACACACACACACACACCGGTCTAAATGTCAACCTCCGCATTCCTAATTGAGATGAACTTGGAGCTTGAAATTAAATGTTCTTTTAAAAAACAACAACAACTGAAAGCCGGAAGAAAAGAGAGTGTGAGAGTCTGAGACTCGTCAGGTTTCTCTACAGCAGACGAGAAGCTTTCAGAACCGGTTTAAACCTGCTTAACATGCGTCTCGGCCAGCGCTCACTAAATCACTCTCACTGTACAGTGTCTTTTTCCTATCACATATTTTAATTATCATCATACACTATATAGCCAGAAGTGTTGTGCCACCTCTCCACATCCCTGAGTTCAGGTGTTCAACCCCTTCATGGCCACAGGTGTGTAACTCAAGCTCTAGACCTGCAGACGCTTCTACACACATCAGTGAGAGAATGGGCCGCTCTCAGGAGCTCAGAGAACTCAAGCTCTAGTCCTGCAGACGCTTCTACACACATCAGTGAGAGAATGGGCCGCTCTCAGGAGCTCAGAGAACTCAAGCTCTAGTCCTGCAGACGCTTCTACACACATCAGTGAGAGAATGGGCCGCTCTCAGGAGCTCAGAGAACTCAAGCTCTAGACCTGCATACGCTTCTACACACATCAGTGAGAGAATGGGCCGCTCTCAGGAGCTCAGAGAACTCAAGCTCTAGTCCTGCAGACGCTTCTACACACATCAGTGAGAGAATGGGCCGCTCTCAGGAGCTCAGAGAACTCAAGCTCTAGTCCTGCAGACGCTTCTACACACATCAGTGAGAGAATGGGCCGCTCTCAGGAGCTCAGAGAACTCAAGCTCTAGTCCTGCAGACGCTTCTACACACATCAGTGAGAGAATGGGCCGCTCTCAGGAACTCAGAGAACTCAAGCTCTAGACCTGCAGACGCTTCTACACACATCAGTGAGAGAATGGGCCGCTCTCAGGAGCTCAGAGAACTCAAGCGTGGGGCCGTGATCGCTGGACACCTGTGCAATAAGTCCATTCGGGACATTTCCTCACTACTAAATATCCCACGCTCAACTGTTAGTGGGATTAGAACAAAGTGGAAGCGATTGGGAACAACAGAGCGGGGTCAGCGCATGCTGAGGGTCACAGAAGTGGCCAACTTTCTGCAGAGTCAAGAGCTCCAGACCTCCAAACTCCTGTGGCCTTCAGATGAGCTCAAGAACAGTGTGTAGAGCTTCATGGAATGGGTTTCCATGGCCGAGCAGCTCATCCAAGCCTTACAGCACCAAGTGCAATGCAAAGCGTGGGATGCAGTGGGGTAAAGCGCGCCACCACTGCACTCTAGAGCAGTGGAGATGTGTTCTCTGAGTGACCAATCACGCTTCTCTGTCTGACAATCCCATGGACGAGTCTGGGTTTGGCGGTTGACTTGCCTGACTGCATTGTGCCGGGGTGGGGTTGTTTTTCAGCAGAGGTGGAAGGTAACGAATTACATTTACTCGCATTACTGTAATTGAGTAGTTTTTCTGTGTACTTCTACTTTTTAAGTAGTTTTAAAAATCTGTAACTTTACTTTTACTTAAGTATGTTTTTTTGAAGAACTTCACTACATTTTAAACCACATCCGTTAAATCCGTAAAAAAAAAAAAAAAAGTTTGGGTAAGTTTAAGGGTAGAGTTAGGGACAGGTGTGGTGGTGTGAGTGAGTTTAAGGGTAGGGTTAGGGACAGGTGTGGTGGTGTGAGTGAGTTTAAGGGTAGGGTTAGGGACAGGTGTGGCGGTGTGAGTGAGTTTAAGGGTAGGGTTAGGGACAGGTGTGGTGGTATGGTTAAGTTTAAGGGTAGGGTTAGGGACAGGTGTGGTGGTGTGAGTGAGTTTAAGGGTAGGGTTAGGGACAGGTGTAGTGGTATGGGTAAGTTTAAGGGTAGGGTTAGGGACAGGTGTTGTGGTGTGAGTGAGTTTAAGGGTAGGGTTAGGGACAGGTGTGGTGGTATGGGTAAGTTTAAGGGTAGGGTTAGGGACAGGTGTGGTGGTGTGAGTGAGTTTAAGGGTAGGGTTAGGGACAGGTGTAGTGGTATGGGTAAGTTTAAGGGTAGGGTTAGGGACAGGTGTTGTGGTGTGAGTGAGTTTAAGGGTAGGGTTAGGGACAGGTGTGGTGGTGTGAGTGAGTTTAAGGGTAGGGTTAGGGACAGGTGTGGTGGTATGGTTAAGTTTAAGGGTAGGGTTAGGGACAGGTGTGGTGGTGTGAGTGAGTTTAAGGGTAGGGTTAGGGACAGGTGTAGTGGTATGGGTAAGTTTAAGGGTAGGGTTAGGGACAGGTGTTGTGGTGTGAGTGAGTTTAAGGGTAGGGTTAGGGACAGGTGTGGTGGTATGGGTAAGTTTAAGGGTAGTGTTAGGGACAGGTGTAGTGGTGTGAGTGAGTTTAAGGGTAGGGTTATGGACAGGTTTAGTGGTATGAGTAAGTTTAAGGGTAGGGTTAGGGACAGGTGTGGTGGTGTGAGTGAGTTTAAGGGTAGAGTTAGGGACAGGTGTGGTGGTATGGGTAAGTTTAAGGGTAGGGTTATGGACAGGTGTAGTGGTGTGAGTGAGTTTAAGGGTAGGGTTAGGGACAGGTGTGGTGGTGTGAGTGAGTTTAAGGGTAGGGTTAGGGACAGGTGTGGTGGTGTGAGTGAGTTTAAGGGTAGGGTTAGGGACAGGTGTGGTGGTGTGAGTGAGTTTAAGGGTAGGGTTATGGACAGGTGTGGTGGTGTGAGTGAGTTTAAGGGTAGGGTTAGGGACAGGTGTGGTGGTATGGGTAAGTTTAAGGGTAGGGTTATGGACAGGTGTAGTGGTGTGAGTGAGTTTAAGGGTAGGGTTAGGGACAGGTGTGGTGGTGTGAGTGAGTTTAAGGGTAGGGTTAGGGACAGGTGTGGTGGTATGGGTAAGTTTAAGGGTAGGGTTATGGACAGGTGTAGTGGTGTGAGTGAGTTTAAGGGTAGGGTTAGGGACAGGTGTAGTGGTGTGAGTGAATTTAAGGGTAGGGTTAGGGACAGGTGTGGTGGTGTGAGTGAGTTTAAGGGTAGGGTTAGGGACAGGTGTGGTGGTGTGGGTAAGTTTAAGGGTAGGGTTATGGACAGGTGTAGTGGTGTGAGTGAGTTTAAGGGTAGGGTTAGGGACAGGTGTGGTGGTATGGGTAAGTTTAAGGGTAGGGTTATGGACAGGTGTAGTGGTGTGAGTGAGTTTAAGGGTAGGGTTAGGGACAGGTGTGGTGGTGTGAGTGAGTTTAAGGGTAGGGTTAGAGACAGGTGTGGTGGTATGGGTAAGTTTAAGGGTAGGGTTATGGACAGGTGTGGTGGTGTGAGTGAGTTTAAGGGTAGGGTTATGGACAGGTGTAGTGGTATGGGTAAGTTTAAGGGTAGGGTTAGGGGCAGGTGTGGTGGTGTGGGTAAGTTTAAGGGTAGGGTTAGGGACAGGTGTGGTGGTGTGAGTGAGTTTAAGGGTAGGGTTATGGACAGGTGTGGTGGTATGGGTAAGTTTAAGGGTAGGGTTAGGGACAGGTGTAGTGGTGTGAGTGAGTTTAAGGGTAGGGTTAGGGACAGGTGTGGTGGTGTGGGTAAGTTTAAGGGTAGAGTTAGGGACAGGTGTGGTGGTGTGAGTGAGTTTAAGGGTAGAGTTAGGGACAGGTGTGGTGGTGTGAGTGAGTTTAAGGGTAGGGTTAGGGACAGGTGTAGTGGTATGGGTAAGTTTAAGGGTAGAGTTAGGGACAGGTGTGGTGGTGTGAGTGAGTTTAAGGGTAGAGTTAGGGACAGGTGTGGTGGTGTGAGTGAGTTTAAGGGTAGGGTTAGGGACAGGTGTGGTGGTATGGGTAAGTTTAAGGGTAGGGTTAGGGACAGGTGTAGTGGTGTGAGTGAGTTTAAGGGTAGGGTTAGGGACAGGTGTGGTGGTGTGGGTAAGTTTAAGGGTAGAGTTAGGGACAGGTGTGGTGGTGTGAGTGAGTTTAAGGGTAGAGTTAGGGACAGGTGTGGTGGTGTGGGTAAGTTTAAGGGTAGAGTTAGGGGCAGGTGTGGTGGTGTGAGTAAGTTTAAGGGTAGGGTTAGGGACAGGTGTGGTGGTGTGAGTGAGTTTAAGGGTAGAGTTAGGGACAGGTGTGGTGGTGTGGGTAAGTTTAAGGGTAGAGTTAGGGGCAGGTGTGGTGGTGTGAGTAAGTTTAAGGGTAGGGTAAGGGACAGGTGTGGTGGTATGAGTGAGTTTAAGGGTAGAGTTAGGGACAGGTGTGGTGGTATGGGTAAGTTTAAGGGTAGGGTTAGGGACATGTGTGGTGTATGAGTGAGTTTAAGGGTAGGGTTAGGGACAGGTGTGGTGGTATGGGTCAGTTTAAGGGTAGAGTTAGGGACAGGTGTTGTGGTATGAGTGAGTTTAAGGGTAGAGTTAGGGACAGGTGTGGTGGTATGAGTAAGTTTAAGGGTAGAGTTAGGGACAGGTGTGGTGGTATGGGTCAGTTTAAGGGTAGAGTTAGGGACAGGTGTGGTGGTATGAGTGAGTTTAAGGGTAGGGTTAGGGACAGGTGTGGTGGTATGAGTGAGTTTAAGGGTAGAGTTAGGGACAGGTGTGGTGGTATGGGTCAGTTTAAAGCTGTAGTCAACGATGTTGAAAATCAGTCGAGAAAGCCTGAATTTTTAAAAAAACTCATCCCGCCCCTCCACACGCACACCCCTCCCCTCTGTGCTACCTGATCCCTCCCACCGGGAAACGACCTGAACAACGTCACTCAGTCAAGCAGGAGTAAACATCAGCAGCAACACAACACGATCATGATCATATTGTCAGACTGATAAAAAGCTATTTATGTAATACACCACACCATAAAAGTATAAATAAATGCTTACCTGCTCAACAAAAAGTCAGCCATGTCAGCGTCGGATTTAAGTCCAAGGTTTCTCTGAAGCTTCCTCCAACGGGCAATGGTGGACCCTATATTGATTCGGCTTTGAGTCCGGCGTTCTTCACTTTTTTTTTTTTTATCTCTGCTCTTTCCTCAATTGACTTTTTCTTTATTCCAACCTTGACTGTTGGGGCGAGCAGGGGCCGCTTGCTGCTGTCTGTTTGTTGGTTTTTCTCCATTGCTGAGTTGATGCTGCCTACTTGCCCGCGAAATTTCATGTCGCAGGAGGGGGCGGGGTGGGGTGCGGTGGGTGGAGAGGTGAGTGGAGCAGGGGATTGATTGAGAGCAGTTAACCAATGTAAACTGTCCGGCCGGACAGCTTACATTGGTCAATTTCTCTGCGGGTGTACACCCAATAGAGTGAATGGATTTTTTTCATTCTTTTTTCTCTTCATATTGTTAGGATTGTACTGTAGAACCATAACCAGCATCTAAACGAGGTTATTAATAATGAACAATCTTTGAAATCGTAGACCATAGCTTTAAGGGTAGAGTTAGGGACAGGTGTGGTGGTATGGGTAAGTTTAAGGGTAAAGTTAGGGACAGGTGTGGTGGTATGGGTAAGTTTAAGGGTAAAGTTAGGGACAGGTGTGGTGGTATGGGTAAGTTTAAGGGTAGGGTTAGGGACAGGTGTGGTGGTGTGGGTAAGTTTAAGGGTAGGGTTATGGACAGGTGTGGTGGTGTGGGTCAGTTTAAGGGTAGGGTTAGGGGCAGGTGTGGTGGTGTGGGTAAGTTTAAGGGTAGGGTTAGGGGCAGGTGTGGTGGTGTGGGTAAGTTTAAGGGTAGGGTTAGGGGCAGGTGTGGTGGTGTGGGTAAGTTTAAGGGTAGCGTTAGGGGCAGGTGTGGTGGTGTGGGTAAGTTTAAGGGTAGAGTTAGGGACAGGTGTGGTGGTGTGGGTCAGTTTAAGGGTAGAGTTAGGGGCAGGTGTGGTGGTGTGGGTAAGTTTAAGGGTAGCGTTAGGGGCAGGTGTGGTGGTGTGGGTAAGTTTAAGGGTAGAGTTAGGGACAGGTGTGGTGGGATGGTTAAGTTTAAGGGTAGAGTTAGGGACAGGTGTGGTGGTGTGGGTAAGTTTAAGGGTAGAGTTAGGGACAGGTGTGGTGGTGTGGGTAAGTTTAAGGTTAGAGTTAGGGACAGGTGTGGTGGTATGGTTAAGTTTAAGGGTAGAGTTAGGGACAGGTGTGGTGGTATGGTTAAGTTTAAGGGTAGAGTTAGGGACAGGTGTGGTGGTGTGGGTCAGTTTAAGGGTAGAGTTAGGGACAGGTGTGGTGGTGTGGGTCAGTTTAAGGGTAGAGTTAGGGACAGGTGTGGTGGTATGGTTAAGTTTAAGGGTAGAGTTAGGGACAGGTGTGGTGGTATGGTTAAGTTTAAGGGTAGAGTTAGGGACAGGTGTGGTGGTGTGGGTCAGTTTAAGGGTAGGGTTAGGGGCAGGTGTGGTGGTGTGGGTAAGTTTAAGGGTAGGGTTAGGGGCAGGTGTGGTGGTGTGGGTAGGTTTAAGGGTAGAGTTAGGGACAGGTGTGGTGGTGTGGGTCAGTTTAAGGGTAGAGTTAGGGGCAGGTGTGGTGTTGTGGGTAAGTTTAAGGGTAGCGTTAGGGGCAGGTGTGGTCGTGTGGGTAAGTTTAAGGGTAGAGTTAGGGACAGGTGTGGTGGGGTGGTTAAGTTTAAGGGTAGAGTTAGGGACAGGTGTGGTGGTGTGGGTAAGTTTAAGGGTAGAGTTAGGGACAGGTGTGGTGGTATGGTTAAGTTTAAGGGTAGAGTTAGGGACAGGTGTGGTGGTATGGTTAAGTTTAAGGGTAGAGTTAGGGACAGGTGTGGTGGTGTGGGTCAGTTTAAGGGTAGAGTTAGGGACAGGTGTGGTGGTGTGGGTCAGTTTAAGGGTAGAGTTAGGGACAGGTGTGGTGGTATGGGTCAGTTTAAGGGTAGAGTTAGGGACAGGTGTGGTGGTGTGGGTAAGTTTAAGGTTAGAGTTAGGGACAGGTGTGGTGGTATGGTTAAGTTTAAGGGTAGAGTTAGGGACAGGTGTGGTGGTATGGTTAAGTTTAAGGGTAGAGTTAGGGACAGGTGTGGTGGTGTGGGTCAGTTTAAGGGTAGAGTTAGGGACAGGTGTGGTGGTGTGGGTCAGTTTAAGGGTAGAGTTAGGGACAGGTGTGGTGGTATGGTTAAGTTTAAGGGTAGAGTTAGGGACAGGTGTGGTGGTATGGTTAAGTTTAAGGGTAGAGTTAGGGACAGGTGTGGTGGTGTGGGTCAGTTTAAGGGTAGAGTTAGGGACAGGTGTGGTGGTGTGGGTCAGTTTAAGGGTAGAGTTAGGGGCAGGTGTGGTGGTGTGGTTAAGTTTAATGGTAGAGTTAGGGACAGGTGTGGTGGTGTGGGTCAGTTTAAGGGTAGAGTTAGGGACAGGTGTGGTGGTATGGGTAAGTTTAAGGGTAGGGTTAGGGACAGGTGTGGTGGTGTGGGTCAGTTTAAGGGTAGGGTTAGGGACAGGTGTGGTGGTGTGGGTAAGTTTAAGGGTAGAGTTAGGGACAGGTGTGGTGGTATGGGTAAGTTTAAGGGTAGGGTTAGGGACAGGTGTGGTGGTATGGTTAAGTTTAAGGGTAGAGTTAGGGACAGGTGTGGTGGTGTGGGTCAGTTTAAGGTTAGAGTTAGTGACAGGTGTGGTGGTGTGGGTCAGTTTAAGGGTAGAGTTAGGGACAGGTGTGGTGGTATGGTTAAGTTTAAGGGTAGAGTTAGGGACAGGTGTGGTGGTATGGTTAAGTTTAAGGGTAGAGTTAGGGACAGGTGTGGTGGTGTGGGTCAGTTTAAGGTTAGGGTTAGGGGCAGGTGTGGTGGTGTGGGTAAGTTTAAGGGTAGGGTTAGGGGCAGGTGTGGTGGTGTGGGTAGGTTTAAGGGTAGAGTTAGGGACAGGTGTGGTGGTGTGGGTCAGTTTAAGGGTAGAGTTAGGGGCAGGTGTGGTGGTGTGGGTAAGTTTAAGGGTAGAGTTAGGGGCAGGTGTGGTGGTATGGTTAAGTTTAAGGGTAGAGTTACGGACAGGTGTGGTGGTATGGTTAAGTTTAAGGGTAGAGTTAGGGACAGGTGTGGTGGTGTGGGTCAGTTTAAGGGTAGAGTTAGGGACAGGTGTGGTGGTGTGGGTCAGTTTAAGGGTAGAGTTAGGGACAGGTGTGGTGGTATGGGTCAGTTTAAGGGTAGAGTTAGGGACAGGTGTGGTGGTGTGGGTAAGTTTAAGGTTAGAGTTAGGGACAGGTGTGGTGGTATGGTTAAGTTTAAGGGTAGAGTTAGGGACAGGTGTGGTGGTATGGTTAAGTTTAAGGGTAGAGTTAGGGACAGGTGTGGTGGTGTGGGTCAGTTTAAGGGTAGAGTTAGGGACAGGTGTGGTGGTGTGGGTCAGTTTAAGGGTAGAGTTAGGGACAGGTGTGGTGGTATGGTTAAGTTTAAGGGTAGAGTTAGGGACAGGTGTGGTGGTATGGTTAAGTTTAAGGGTAGAGTTAGGGACAGGTGTGGTGGTGTGGGTCAGTTTAAGGGTAGAGTTAGGGACAAGTGTGGTGGTGTGGGTCAGTTTAAGGGTAGAGTTAGGGGCAGGTGTGGTGGTGTGGTTAAGTTTAAGGGTAGAGTTAGGGACAGGTGTGGTGGTGTGGGTCAGTTTAAGGGTAGAGTTAGGGACAGGTGTGGTGGTATGGGTAAGTTTAAGGGTAGGGTTAGGGACAGGTGTGGTGGTGTGGGTCAGTTTAAGGGTAGGGTTAGGGACAGGTGTGGTGGTGTGGGTAAGTTTAAGGGTAGAGTTAGGGACAGGTGTGGTGGTATGGGTAAGTTTAAGGGTAGGGTTAGGGACAGGTGTGGTGGTGTGGGTCAGTTTAAGGGTAGGGTTAGGGACAGGTGTGGTGGTGTGGGTAAGTTTAAGGGTAGAGTTAGGGACATGTGTGGTGGTATGGGTAAGTTTAAGGGTAGGGTTAGGGACAGGTGTGGTGGTGTGGGTCAGTTTAAGGGTAGGGTTAGGGACAGGTGTGGTGGTGTGGGTAAGTTTAAGGGTAGAGTTAGGGACAGGTGTGGTGGTATGGGTAAGTTTAAGGGTAGGGTTAGGGACAGGTGTGGTGGTATGGGTAAGTTTAAGGGTAGGGTTAGGGACAGGTGTGGTGGTGTGGGTCAGTTTAAGGGTAGGGTTAGGGATAGGTGTGGTGGTGTGGGTAAGTTTAAGGGTAGAGTTAGGGACAGGTGTGGTGGTGTGGGTCAATTTAAGGGTAGAGTTAGGGACAGGTGTGGTGGTATGGGTAAGTTTAAGGGTAGGGTTAGGGACAGGTGTGGTGGTATGGGTAAGTTTAAGGGTAGGGTTAGGGACAGGTGTGGGTGGTATGGGTAAGGGTAGGGTTAGGTGTAAGGGAAGTGTCAACTGTGTAATTACAAATGTAACTACAGAAATTAATTACAGACGTAATTACATGCAGGTAATTTTTTTAATGTAAGTACAATGTTAAAACATGTATGTACACAATAATTGCAATGTATCAAATTATTAATTAAAATGTTAGTACATAGTAGTTAAGGCCACCTAATATAAAGTGGGTCCAAATTAATAATAAAAATAAGTTGTTAATCTAATTCATAATCAATTATTGAATTTAGTTGATTAGACATGTTTTATTGAAGTTTTAAAAAACAAAACAAACAAATGGTTTCAAGTTTGTTATAATAAAGCATTTGTTCAAAGACCGTTTTCATTTATTTAACGCCAATTTAACTGATGATAATTAATACCATAATTTAATAATACAGTTTATTTATTAAATAATTGTTTAATACCGTGATGCTGTGAAACTGATGTTTTCATATTGTGAAAATGTCATTCTATCACAACCCTACACAGGAGAGTCCCCACCCCCGCTGTTAAAACAGTAACTCAGTAACTTTTACTCTGAGTACATTTTATTTGAACTACTTTTCACTTTTACTTGAGTAAATTTTTAGACCGGTACTTTTTTAAAATTTCATTGAAGTAATAGTACTTTTACTTGAGTAGAATATTGTGTTACCCTTTCCACCTCTGCCTTTCAGGGGTTAGTTCCAGTGAAAGGAACTCTTAATGCTTCACCAAGACATTTTGGACAATTTCATGCTCCCATCTTTGTGGGAACAGTTTGGGGATGTCTCCGTTATATTGTGATTTTCTGCACTTTGCAACAACAGCATTGTTTCTGCAGTTTCCTATAACAGCGTCTGACGTTTACGCTTTACGTGACGTGAGAAAGTCACAAAACCATGCGAAATACGAGCGGTCGGACTGAAACGGATTTGAAAAAATTGCATTTCATGTGATTTTTGGTCGTTCACACTTGCTAAATCTGACTGGATATGCACAAAAAATAGATTTGGACTGACAGTCTGAATCTGAACGTAGCCATAATGCATTCTGTGAAAACCATTTTTAAATTGGACGTTGCGTTACCATGAGAATTTAAGTGGGCTCCTCCCCCTAGTGGGCGGAGTCATGTTTATTATTATTTTTTTATTTACTGCACTGTTTGAATTAAAACTTGTCTAATCTTTATCAAAAAACATATTGCTGGAAAGCTCTGAGACTCAAGCTTCCATATTTAGTCGCTGTTTCAAGATATTCTGACAGAATTGTATTTATTTATTAGCAAAAACAGTGGAGTGTGAGTGTCAGGTCTGAACAAAATCTCACAGGAACTTACATTTTTGTTAAATTAACTTCAAACGCGTCTTGGTTAGACATATGGCTTTGATTTTATACCAGTTTTAGAGTGTCTTACATATCTGAGCGTGTGTATTGTGTGTCGGGTTTACTGAAGTCTGTGTCTTCAGACAGATCTCTTGCTCTGGTGGTTTGCTCAATGACTCTCACCTGTACAAGACTGGTCTGTCTGCACCTTCATCATCATCATCATCATCATCATCAGGATGAATGGAATATAGACGGACTGGAGGACAGTTGAGATACACAACAATAGAAAGAGAGAGAAACAGCGGGAGGAATCACTTAACATTCCCACATCAACTATTTCCTGTTCACAACATCTCTACTTCCCCCTCCTTTATTTACAGTACGGCTTCAATTCCCAAGCTCCACTGTTTACCTCCAATAATAACATGGAACTATTAATCACAATCTCTTGCTTTTTACGGCATTTTCCTGTAAACTTCGGCTCCACGAGAACAAACAAAACACGTTCGGTTGCCATAGTATCAGAGCGGGTTTGAAGTCTCTCAGCGTTTGTTGAAACTGTAAATAAAAAATGTGGAAAGAGACGCGGCGCTGATGTGACGCCAGAGCCCGAATGGCACCAGACAGAATCAGCTCCTGCTGGTGTCAGAGGTCAGAGGTCAGCATCTTCAACAACTCAATCTGACTAGAACAAATAAAACAAGAACCAAATCACTCCCATTCTAGTCGTACGCCAGCCGCTTTATATCCCAGTCTGGGCCGGTTATTAATCAGGCATTATTCATCTGAAGCCTCATAATGCACACACAGTCAAACACAGCCAACAATAGTGCATGAAAAGATCAACATGCCTTTAAACGTGTGGGTTATAGCACAGATACCAGAGAAACTAAAGAAAGGATTGACCATTTATCATTTGTGCAATTCGAGCAGAGAACCCGATAACCAGATCTGTGGAGAAAACCAGGAGTAAAAGTCAAGTCAGCTTTATTTATATAGCGCTTTTAACAATGCAGATTGTTTCAAAGCAGCTTTACAGTGTTAAACAGCAAAATAATGCAGCATAATTTTATTCAGCCGTACAGCCGTTCTGGAGAAGACGATGATGTCATCAGTTCATTTCAATCATCATACAGTGGCAGTGTGGGCTTTAGATCAGTAATTAGATCAGTCATTTAGTTTATATGGTTAATTTAGTTTAATAATTAGATTTATTTGGATATTTAGTTGAAAAATTTAGAAAAATGTAGAGTCTCCAACTGAGCACGCCAAGCCAGAGGCAACAGTGGCAAGGAAACCCAAACCCCATCAGGAGCAGAATGGAGGAAAATAAACCTTGGAGAAACCAGGCTCAGTCGGAATATTCGAACAATCGGAGTCATCCCGCTGGAGACGGGTTTATTGAGGATGCCGTGTCGATGAGGCAGTTTCAGGGGGAGGCTAATCACGGTCTCTCAGACACTTCAGGGTCATGTGTTGGTCTTCTCTGGGCGCAGGTCCAGCATCTGATCTGGATCCGGCCCGGATCCGGCTGACTGCAGTAAACCTCGGGATAAACAGAGAGACTAGCATTAGCGTAGATGCCATTCTTCTGATGATGTCACGAGTACATCAGGTGTTATGGGAAGTGTTCCCGGTTCCGGCTGACCTAGTTAACGCAGCCTAACAATCATTTCATTGAGAAAGTGTTTTATGTGTATGCCACAGTAAAGAGATGTGTGTTTAGTCTAGATTTAAACTGACAGAGTGTGTCTGCTTCCCCAACAATGCTAGGAAGAGTTCCAGAGTTTAGGAGCTAAATAGGAAAAGGATCGACCGCCTGCAGTTGATTTGGATATTCTCGGTATGATCAACTGGCCAGAGTTTAGAGAGCGCAGTAGACGTGATGGAGTATAATGTGTTAAGAGCTCGCTCAAGTACTGGAGATAAACCATTTAGTGCTTTGTAAGTAATAAGCAAGATTTTAAAATGTATGTGATGTTTAATAGGCAGCCAGTGCAGTGTTGACAGAACTGGGCTAATATGGTCACACTTCCTGGTTCTAGTAAGAACTGGAGCTGCTGCGTTTTGGACCAGCTGGAGTTTATTTATTAAGCGAGCAGGGCAACCACCCAGTAGAGCATTACAATAATCTAACCTTGAGGTCATGAACGCATGAACTAACTGTTCAGCATTTTGCATTGAGAGCATGTGCCGTAATTTAGATACATTATTAAGATGGTAGAATGCAGTTTTACAGATGCTAGAAACGTGGCTTTCAAATGAAAGATTGGTATCAAAGAGCACACCCAGGTTCCTCACTGACCACGAGCACTGGACAGAGCAGCATCAAGTGTTAGACAGTATTCTAGGGCACTACTTGTGGAGCTTTTTTGTCCAATAATTAAAAATTCTGTTTTTTCTGAATTGAGTTGCAGGAAATTACCGGTCATCCAGTGTTTTATATCAGCTCTGCATTCCGTTAATCTTGTGAATTGGTAAGTTTCTTCAGGGCGTGAAGAAATATAGAGCTGAGTATCGTCAGCATAACAATGAAAACTAACGCCATGCTTCCTAATAATATCTCCCAGTGGTAGCATGTACAGGGTGAAGAGCAGCGGTCCTAGCACTGAGCCTTGTGGTACTCCATACTGAACATGTGATCGGTGTGACATCTCTTCATTTACTGCTACAAACTGATAACGGTCACATAGGTATGATTTAAACCATGACAAAGCAATTCCACTAATGCCTACATAATTTTCGAGTCTATTCAAAAGAATGTTGTGGTTGATAGTATCGAATGCAGCGCTAAGATCGAGTAACACTAATAGAGAGATACAGCCACGATCGGATGATAAGAGTAAATCATGTGTAACTCTGATGAGAGCAGTCTCAGTGCTATGATACGCTCTAAATCCTGACTGGAAATCCTCACAGATGCCATTTCTTTCTAAAAAGGAGCATAATTGTGAAGACACTGCCTTTTCAAGTGTTTCTGACAGAAAGGGTAGATTTGAGATTGGTCTATAATTGACTAATTCTGTAGGATCAAGTTGCAGTTTTTTAATAAGTGGTTTAATAATAGCCAACTTAAAAGTTTTCGGTACATATCCTAATGACAAAGATGAATGAATGATATTAAGAAGAGGATCTATGACCTCTGGTAGCATCTCTTTTAATAGCCTAGTCGGTACAGGGTCAAGCATACATGTTGTTGATTTTGATGATTTAACGAGTTTAGCCAATTCTTCTTCTCCTATAGCAGTGAATGAGTGTGTGTGTGTCTTATCCTATAGCAGTGAATGAGTCTGTGTGTGTGTCTTCTCCTATAGCAGTGAATGAGTGTGTGTGTGTGTGTGTGTGTGTGTGTGTGTGTGTGTGTGTGTGTGTGTGTGTGTGTGTGTGTGTGTGTGTGTGTGTGTGTGTGTGTGTGTGTGTGTGTGTGTGTTCTCCTATAGCAGTAAATGATTGTAATTTTTCCTCAGTGACACTACAATGCTCTGTCTGATGTGATACTGTAGTAGACGGCTGCATGGTTAAAAGTTTCTTCCTAATATTATCAATCTTACATGTAAAGAAGTTCATAAAGTCATTACTGCTGTGCTGTTTACAATCATCAGAAGTTGAAGCTTTATTTTTGGTTAATTTAGCCACTGTAACCAATAAATACCTTGGGTTGTTTTTGTTTTCTTCCATGAGAGTTGAGAATTAAGCGGATCTAGCAGTTTTTACGGCCTTTCTGTATGTGATCATGTGCTCTTTCCACGAATTACGAAAGACCTCTAGTTTTGTTTTCTTCAAGCTGCGCTCCATTTTTCTGGCTGCTGTTTTAAGGGCCCGAGTGTGCTCGTTGTACCACGCCGTTGGACTATTTTCTTTAATCTTCTTTAAGCGCAGGGGAGCAGCTGTGTCTAAATTACTGGAAAAGAGAGAGTCAATAGTTTCTGTTGCAACATCGAGTTCTTCTAAGCTATCTGGGATGCTGAGGAGATGATACTGATGAGAAGATTATTTAAAAAGCAATCTTTAGTGGCGGCAGTGATTGTCCTGCCATTTTTGAAGCGAGGGGGCGGCTTTGCAATCTTAGCTAAATTAAGTATACATGATACCAGGGACGGACTGGGGCTAAAAAACAGCCCTGGACTTTCTCCCAAATAGGCCCATCATCCAGCCATTCGCCCCTAGCCGTGCGCAACAGAAACTAGCAAGGATGTACTACGCCACAATACTGTCAGACTATCAGACAAGGTATTCACAACAAGTGACATCTCAAAACCTATGGCTAGGCCCTATTAATTTTGTCTGTGAAGCTTTCACAAACAACCACCAGGTCTTTGCCAATTCCACAATAATGAACACAAATATGAAAGAAAAGGAAAAAACTGCACTCTGATGGAAGACAGACAGAAAGTGCAAGCTAGGATTTTTTGGTTAAACAAAAATGTAGTCAATTATTTAGCCCCCTTCCTTGTATGTTAGCACGTTTAGAGTGGTAGCAATGCATGCCTGATGTTTTCCCGTTTAATTCAATACCTTAGTCTTCATTCCCCCAGAAAATGTGAACTCACTACAACCTCTCATATACAACAAAGTCAATGATAGAAATGAAAACCAATGCAATACGATGATGAATGTCCAAAAGATGACACCCACAGACACACACACACACACACACACACACACGTCTCTCTCTAACAGTAGTTCCGCATTACATTCATTTTCGCGCAAGTTTTATTTATTTTTATATCGTGTATTCTCCGTGTAAATTCATGCACCGAGCCGTGACACCCGTGCCAATTCGGTTAAAACGAGTAGGTTTTTTTTAGCACATAGCAGCATATAAGTGATCGTATTAGTGCCCCTGCTGTTGGCTGTTCATATTGCGTTATTAGAATTTTTTTTTTTTTTGCTGACGGCCGGGTGACGGCCCTCGGTTGGACGGCCGTTCTGGACTTTTCCAGAACGCACAGATTGTCAATCCGTCCCTGCATGATACTAAGTAATGATCTGAGATGTCATCGCTCTGCTGCAGAATTTCAACGGTATCAACATTTATTCCATGTGACAATATTAGGTCTAAAGTATGATTATGGCGATGAGTGGGTCCTGACACGTGTTGCCTAACTCCAATAGAGTTTAGAATGTCTTTAAATGCTAATCCTAATATGTCTTTTTCGTTGTCTACATGGATATTAAAATCCCCAACAATTAGTACTTTATCTACGGCCAGTACTAACTCTGATAGAAAATCAGCAAATTCTTTGATAAAGTCTGTATTATGCCCTGGTGGCCTGTATACAGTAGCTAACACCAATGTTGAACGGGTTTTGTCATGTACACTACATAGCGTTACATAAAGCACCAAAACTTCGAAGGAATTATATTTGAAACTAGACTTCTGAGTAATACTGAAGATATTATTATAAATTACAGCAACCCCTCCCCCTTTACCTTTCAGACGCGGCTCATGTTTATAACAATAATCTTGGGGGGTGGACTCATTTAAGGTAATGTAGTCGTCAGGTTTTAGCCAGGTTTCTGTCAAACACAGCACATCTAGATTATTATCTGTAATAATATCATTAACAATAAGCGCTTTTGGGGAAAGGGATCTAATATTCAGCAACCCAAGCTTTATCAATTGTTCATCTGTATTATATCTGTTGTTTATTTGTTGGACATCAATAAAATTTTTACTGTTGAATGGTTTTGATGTTTTTTTGTATTTACTAATTCGGGGAACAGATACAGTCTCTATATGATAATATCTAGGTGAAAGAGTCTCTATGTGCTGGGATTTATCTGACTCTAACTAAATTACTGATCTAAAGCCCACACTGTCACTGTATGATAATTGAAATGAACTGATGACATCACCGTTTTCTCCAGAACGGCTATACGGCCGAATAAAATTCTGTTGCATTATTTTCCTGTTTAACACTGTAAAGCTGCTTTGAAACAATCTGCATTGGTAAAAGTGCTATATAAATAAAGTTGACTTGACTTATTTATAACTGAATGTGATAAACATTTATACTTTTTTTTTTTTTACATATTACACATACTAGCAAGAGTGAATGTGTGCATATTTCTAAGAGTTTATATGGATTACTTTACAACTAAATAGGCTATAATTAGATCTAGAACTTATTTCACTGTTGTTATTTCTTCTTTATTCCATTAAATTCCATTTTAATACTTGAATTATTTAATTTCTTTGGTCCCCCTTCAATGTTCAAGACATGCTCACGGCCTTGGGTCACAGATCTGCAATTACAAAACCGTTGGATGGAGGGCGCTTCTGCCAACCAGTCATTAAAGCCAAGGGTTCACAAGCTTTTCCCACCCTGCATGCTTCATTAAATGTATGTAAACACGTCCTGTTTTATTTGTGTGTGCAATTTATGGGTTCACATACTTTTTCCCACAACTGTAGCTATCTGGAGATAAAAGCAGGACATGAAGCGTGGCTCACATTCAGATCTTCACTAACAGTCCAGCACAAACGACCTGTGGTCAGTCAGTATGAAGTAATATTAGCATGTTTACTTCATAACATCAGCGTGAAGCACAAGTTCAGTTCATCAAACGCATCAGACGAAGGCTTGATGACGGGACCGGAGCGCTCTCGGCCGTGTGTTTGAGCGCTCGTGCACCTGTGCACCGGCCGATTCCCTCTCTGATGTCTTGCTTTACTGCCGCCTGTGTAATGGATGACAGCAGAGATGAACACAGTCGTATTATTAATGTAAGACTGACAGATAGATGGCGTGAGTTATGGCCGCCTTTAGTTCAGAGTCGCCGTTTCATGAGGCCTTTTGCTTAAAGCCATACATAAATGTCATTTGGCAGCGACCATAAACTATTACACAAGCAATTGGTTAGAAGATTTCCTCTGGTATCTATCACGGTTATTTACTGGGGTTTCTTTGTCAGACTGAAATGTGCGGCGACACGTGAGCCGCCTCATTATGAAGCGTGTGCTATTTTCCAGGTGTTAGCGGGGCTTTGTGAACGAGAACACACACCTAAAAGCTCTATTACTATGATAATGGCGCGGAGGGGGGGAGGAAGCTCCGGGCTAAATGTAGAGCTCAGAGACGGCTTATTTAAATATCAAACCTGAATGAGGAACTGAGCGCAAACACAGGTAGAGGAGAGGGGAATGAAGCGCTCAGATGTTTCTCTTATGAAAATAAAGCAACGAAAACAGACTCTCACACACACACTATATAGCCAGAAGTATTGTGCTGAGTTAAGGTGTTCAGCCACAGGTGTGTAACTCAAGCTCTAGTCCTGCAGACGCTTCTACACACATCAGTGAGAGAATGGGCCGCTCTCAGGAGCTCAGAGAACTCAAGCTCTAGACCTGCAGACGCTTCTACACACATCAGTGAGAGAATGGACCGCTCTCAGGAGCTCAGAGAACTCAAGCTCTAGACCTGCAGACGCTTCTACACACATCAGTGAGAGAATGGACCGCTCTCAGGAGCTCAGAGAACTCAAGCTCTAGGCCTGCAGACGCTTCTACACACATCAGTGAGAGAATGGACCGCTCTCAGGAGCTCAGAGAACTCAAGCTCTAGACCTGCAGACGCTTCTACACACATCAGTGAGAGAATGGGCCGCTCTCAGGAGCTCAGAGAACTCAAGCTCTAGTCCTGCAGACGCTTCTACACACACCAGTGAGAGAATGGGCCGCTCTCAGGAGCTCAGAGAACTCAAGCTCTAGTCCTGCAGACGCTTCTACACACACCAGTGAGAGAATGGGCCGCTCTCAGGAGCTCAGAGAACTCAAGCTCTAGACCTGCAGACGCTTCTACACACATCAGTGAGAGAATGGGCCGCTCTCAGGAGCTCAGAGAACTCAAGCTCTAGTCCTGCAGACGCTTCTACACACATCAGAGAGAGAATGGGCCGCTCTCAGGAGCTCAGAGAACTCAAGCTCTAGTCCTGCAGACGCTTCTACACACATCAGTGAGAGAATGGGCCGCTCTCAGGAGCTCAGAGAACTCAAGCTCTAGTCCTGCAGACGCTTCTACACACATCAGTGAGAGAATGGACCGCTCTCAGGAGCTCAGAGAACTCAAGCTCTAGACCTGCAGACGCTTCTACACACATCAGTGAGAGAATGGGCCGCTCTCAGGAGCTCAGAGAACTCAAGCTCTAGTCCTGCAGACGCTTCTACACACATCAGTGAGAGAATGGACCGCTCTCAGGAGCTCAGAGAACTCAAGCTCTAGACCTGCAGACGCTTCTACACACATCAGTGAGAGAATGGGCCGCTCTCAGGAGCTCAGAGAACTCAAGCTCTAGACCTGCAGACGCTTCTACACACATCAGTGAGAGAATGGGCCGCTCTCAGGAGCTCAGAGAACTCAAGCTCTAGGCCTGCAGACGCTTCTACACACATCAGTGAGAGAATGGGCCGCTCTCAGGAGCTCAGAGAACTCAAGCTCTAGTCCTGCAGACGCTTCTACACACATCAGTGAGAGAATGGGCCGCTCTCAGGAGCTCAGAGAACTCAAGCTCTAGACCTGCAGACGCTTATACACACATCAGTGAGAGAATGGGCCGCTCTCAGGAGCTCAGAGAACTCAAGCTCTAGTCCTGCAGACGCTTCTACACACATCAGTGAGAGAATGGGCCGCTCTCAGGAGCTCAGAGAACTCAAGCTCTAGTCCTGCAGACGCTTCTACACACACCAGTGAGAGAATGGGCCGCTCTCAGGAGCTCAGAGAACTCAAGCTCTAGACCTGCAGACGCTTCTACACACATCAGTGAGAGAATGGGCCGCTCTCAGGAGCTCAGAGAACTCAAGCTCTAGTCCTGCAGACGCTTCTACACACATCAGAGAGAGAATGGGCCGCTCTCAGGAGCTCAGAGAACTCAAGCTCTAGTCCTGCAGACGCTTCTACACACATCAGTGAGAGAATGGGCCGCTCTCAGGAGCTCAGAGAACTCAAGCTCTAGTCCTGCAGACGCTTCTACACACATCAGTGAGAGAATGGACCGCTCTCAGGAGCTCAGAGAACTCAAGCTCTAGACCTGCAGACGCTTCTACACACATCAGTGAGAGAATGGACCGCTCTCAGGAGCTCAGAGAACTCAAGCTCTAGACCTGCAGACGCTTCTACACACATCAGTGAGAGAATGGGCCGCTCTCAGGAGCTCAGAGAACTCAAGCTCTAGTCCTGCAGACGCTTCTACACACATCAGTGAGAGAATGGGCCGCTCTCAGGAGCTCAGAGAACTCAAGCTCTAGACCTGCAGACGCTTCTACACACATCAGTGAGAGAATGGGCCGCTCTCAGGAGCTCAGAGAACTCAAGCTCTAGTCCTGCAGACGCTTCTACACACATCAGTGAGAGAATGGACCGCTCTCAGGAGCTCAGAGAACTCAAGCTCTAGACCTGCAGACGCTTCTACACACATCAGTGAGAGAATGGGCCGCTCTCAGGAGCTCAGAGAACTCAAGCTCTAGACCTGCAGACGCTTCTACACACATCAGTGAGAGATTGGGCCGCTCTCAGGAGCTCAGAGAACTCAAGCTCTAGTCCTGCAGACGCTTCTACACACATCAGTGAGAGAATGGGCCGCTCTCAGGAGCTCAGAGAACTCAAGCTCTAGACCTGCAGACGCTTCTACACACATCAGTGAGAGAATGGGCCGCTCTCAGGAGCTCAGAGAACTCAAGCTCTAGTCCTGCAGACGCTTCTACACACATCAGAGAGAGAATGGGCCGCTCTCAGGAGCTCAGAGAACTCAAGCTCTAGTCCTGCAGACGCTTCTACACACATCAGAGAGAGAATGGGCCGCTCTCAGGAGCTCAGAGAACTCAAGCTCTAGTCCTGCAGACGCTTCTACACACATCAGTGAGAGAATGGGCCGCTCTCAGGAGCTCAGAGAACTCAAGCTCTAGTCCTGCAGACGCTTCTACACACATCAGTGAGAGAATGGGCCGCTCTCAGGAGCTCAGAGAACTCAAGCTCTAGTCCTGCAGACGCTTCTACACACATCAGTGAGAGAATGGGCCGCTCTCAGGAGCTCAGAGAACTCAAGCTCTAGTCCTGCAGACGCTTCTACACACATCAGTGAGAGAATGGGCCGCTCTCAGGAGCTCAGAGAACTCAAGCTCTAGTCCTGCAGACGCTTCTACACACATCAGTGAGAGAATGGGCCGCTCTCAGGAGCTCAGAGAACTCAAGCTCTAGTCCTGCAGACGCTTCTACACACATCAGTGAGAGAATGGACCGCTCTCAGGAGCTCAGAGAACTCAAGCTCTAGGCCTGCAGACGCTTCTACACACATCAGTGAGAGAATGGGCCGCTCTCAGGAGCTCAGAGAACTCAAGCTCTAGGCCTGCAGACGCTTCTACACACATCAGAGAGAGAATGGGCCGCTCTCAGGAGCTCAGAGAACTCAAGCTCTAGTCCTGCAGACGCTTCTACACACATCAGTGAGAGAATGGGCCGCTCTCAGGAGCTCAGAGAACTCAAGCTCTAGTCCTGCAGACGCTTCTACACACATCAGTGAGAGAATGGGCCGCTCTCAGGAGCTCAGAGAACTCAAGCTCTAGTCCTGCAGACGCTTCTACACACATCAGTGAGAGAATGGGCCGCTCTCAGGAGCTCAGAGAACTCAAGCTCTAGTCCTGCAGACGCTTCTACACACATCAGTGAGAGAATGGGCCGCTCTCAGGAGCTCAGAGAACTCAAGCTCTAGTCCTGCAGACGCTTCTACACACATCAGTGAGAGAATGGACCGCTCTCAGGAGCTCAGAGAACTCAAGCTCTAGGCCTGCAGACGCTTCTACACACATCAGTGAGAGAATGGGCCGCTCTCAGGAGCTCAGAGAACTCAAGCTCTAGTCCTGCAGACGCTTCTACACACATCAGTGAGAGAATGGGCCGCTCTCAGGAGCTCAGAGAACTCAAGCTCTAGTCCTGCAGACGCTTCTACACACATCAGTGAGAGAATGGGCCGCTCTCAGGAGCTCAGAGAACTCAAGCTCTAGTCCTGCAGACGCTTCTACACACATCAGTGAGAGAATGGGCCGCTCTCAGGAGCTCAGAGAACTCAAGCTCTAGTCCTGCAGACGCTTCTACACACATCAGTGAGAGAATGGACCGCTCTCAGGAGCTCAGAGAACTCAAGCTCTAGGCCTGCAGACGCTTCTACACACATCAGTGAGAGAATGGGCCGCTCTCAGGAGCTCAGAGAACTCAAGCTCTAGACCTGCAGACGCTTCTACACACATCAGTGAGAGAATGGACCGCTCTCAGGAGCTCAGAGAACTCAAGCTCTAGTCCTGCAGACGCTTCTACACACATCAGTGAGAGAATGGGCCGCTCTCAGGAGCTCAGAGAACTCAAGCTCTAGACCTGCAGACGCTTCTACACACATCAGAGAGAGAATGGGCCGCTCTCAGGAGCTCAGAGAACTCAAGCTCTAGACCTGCAGACGCTTCTACACACATCAGTGAGAGAATGGGCCGCTCTCAGGAGCTCAGAGAACTCAAGCTCTAGTCCTGCAGACGCTTCTACACACATCAGTGAGAGAATGGGCCGCTCTCAGGAGCTCAGAGAACTCAAGCTCTAGACCTGCAGACGCTTCTACACACATCAGTGAGAGAATGGGCCGCTCTCAGGAGCTCAGAGAACTCAAGCTCTAGTCCTGCAGACGCTTCTACACACATCAGTGAGAGAATGGGCCGCTCTTTTAGGAGCTCAGAGAACTCAAGCTCTAGTCCTGCAGACGCTTCTACACACACCAGTGAGAGAATGGGCCGCTCTCAGGAGCTCAGAGAACTCAAGCTCTAGACCTGCAGACGCTTCTACACACATCAGAGAGAGAATGGGCCGCTCTCAGGAGCTCAGAGAACTCAAGCTCTAGTCCTGCAGACGCTTCTACACACATCAGTGAGAGATTGGGCCGCTCTCAGGAGCTCAGAGAACTCAAGCTCTAGACCTGCAGACGCTTCTACACACATCAGAGAGAGAATGGGCCGCTCTCAGGAGCTCAGAGAACTCAAGCTCTAGTCCTGCAGACGCTTCTACACACATCAGTGAGAGAATGGGCCGCTCTCAGGAGCTCAGAGAACTCAAGCTCTAGTCCTGCAGACGCTTCTACACACATCAGAGAGAGAATGGGCCGCTCTCAGGAGCTCAGAGAACTCAAGCTCTAGTCCTGCAGACGCTTCTACACACATCAGTGAGAGAATGGGCCGCTCTCAGGAGCTCAGAGAACTCAAGCTCTAGTCCTGCAGACGCTTCTACACACATCAGTGAGAGAATGGGCCGCTCTCAGGAGCTCAGAGAACTCAAGCTCTAGTCCTGCAGACGCTTCTACACACATCAGAGAGAGAATGGGCCGCTCTCAGGAGCTCAGAGAACTCAAGCTCTAGTCCTGCAGACGCTTCTACACACATCAGTGAGAGATTGGGCCGCTCTCAGGAGCTCAGAGAACTCAAGCTCTAGTCCTGCAGACGCTTCTACACACATCAGTGAGAGATTGGGCCGCTCTCAGGAGCTCAGAGAACTCAAGCTCTAGTCCTGCAGACGCTTCTACACACATCAGAGAGAGAATGGGCCGCTCTCAGGAGCTCAGAGAACTCAAGCTCTAGTCCTGCAGACGCTTCTACACACATCAGAGAGAGAATGGGCCGCTCTCAGGAGCTCAGAGAACTCAAGCTCTAGTCCTGCAGACGCTTCTACACACATCAGAGAGAGAATGGGCCGCTCTCAGGAGCTCAGAGAACTCAAGCTCTAGTCCTGCAGACGCTTCTACACACATCAGTGAGAGATTGGGCCGCTCTCAGGAGCTCAGAGAACTCAAGCTCTAGTCCTGCAGACGCTTCTACACACATCAGTGAGAGAATGGACCGCTCTCAGGAGCTCAGAGAACTCAAGCTCTAGTCCTGCAGACGCTTCTACACACATCAGTGAGAGATTGGGCCGCTCTCAGGAGCTCAGAGAACTCAAGCTCTAGTCCTGCAGACGCTTCTACACACATCAGTGAGAGAATGGGCCGCTCTCAGGAGCTCAGAGAACTCAAGCTCTAGACCTGCAGACGCTTCTACACACATCAGTGAGAGAATGAGCCGCTCTCAGGAGCTCAGAGAACTCAAGCTCTAGGCCTGCAGACGCTTCTACACACATCAGTGAGAGAATGGGCCGCTCTCAGGAGCTCAGAGAACTCAAGCTCTAGTCCTGCAGACGCTTCTACACACATCAGTGAGAGAATGGGCCGCTCTCAGGAGCTCAGAGAACTCAAGCTCTAGTCCTGCAGACGCTTCTACACACATCAGTGAGAGAATGGGCCGCTCTCAGGAGCTCAGAGAACTCAAGCTCTAGGCCTGCAGACGCTTCTACACACATCAGTGAGAGAATGAGCCACTCTCAGGAGCTCAGAGAACTCAAGCTCTAGTCCTGCAGACGCTTCTACACACATCAGTGAGAGAATGGGCCGCTCTCAGGAGCTCAGAGAACTCAAGCGTGGGGCCGTGATCGCTGGACACCTGTGCAATAAGTCCATTCGGGACATTTCCTCACTACTAAATATCCCACGCTCAACTGTTAGTGGGATTAGAACAAAGTGGAAGCCATTGGGAACAACAGCAACTCAGACACAGAGCGGGGTCAGCGCATGCTGAGGGTCACAGAAGTCGCCAACTTTCTGCAGAGTCAAGAGCTCCAGACCTCCAAACTTCTGTGGCCTTCAGATGAGCTCAAAAACAGTGTGTAGAGCTTCATGGAATGGGTTTCCATGGCCGAGCAGCTCATCCAAGCCTTACATCACCAAGTGCAATGCAAAGCGTGGGATGCAGTGGGGTAAAGTGTGCCGCCACTGGACTCTAGAGCAGTGGAGACGTGTTCTCTGAGTGACCAATCACGCTTCTCTGTCTGACAATCCCATGGACGAGTCTGGGTTTGGCGGTTGACTTGCCTGACTGCAATGTGCCAAGTGTAAAGTTTGGTGGAGGGGGATTATGGGGTGGGGTTGTTTTTCAGTGAAAGGAACTCTTAATGCTTCACCAAGACATTTTGGACAATTTCATGCTCCCATCTTTGTGGGATCAGTCTGGGGACGGCCCCTTCCTGTCCCAGCATGCCTGCGCTCCAGTGCTCAAAGCATCGCTCCATAAAGACATGGATGAGGAGTTTGGTGTGGAGGAACTGGACTGGCCTGCACAGAGTCCTGACCTCAACCCGATAGAACACCTTTGGGATGAATTAGAGCGGAGACTGAGAGCCAGGCCTTCTCGTCCAACATCACAAATGCGCTTCTAGAAGAATCCCCATAAACACACTCCTAACCCTTGAGGAAAGAAGAGCTGAAGCTGTTAGAGCTCAAAGGGTGGCGACTCCATATTAAACCCCCAGGATTGAGAATGGGATGGCGTTAAAGCTCATGTGCGA
>CM042250.1:929693-959693 GCA_023566225.1 Romanogobio albipinnatus
TTTAATAAAATCTGTGTTATTAAATAAAGCTGACATTCCATTTTGGCCAATGAATGAATTTGGTGTTTTCTAATTATGTCACTGAAAAATGATTCAAAATATTATTATGCATTTTCAAACCAGATCATGTGTTTTGTTTTAAGGTTTGTTTGTTTTACTTTAGAGAGTTGTTTCAAAGTTTCAGGTTTGTGACAACTTACCCCATATAGTGTGTCAACTTCCCCATATAGTGTGTCAACTTCCCCATATAGTGTGTCAACTTCCCCATATAGTGTGTCAACTTACCCCATATAGTGTGTCAACTTCCCCATATAGTGTGTCAACTTCCCCATATAGTGTGTCAACTTACCCCATATAGTGTGACAACTTACCCCATATAGTGTGACAACTTACCCCATATAGTGTGTCAACTTCCCCATATAGTGTGACAACTTACCCCATATAGTGTGTCAACTTACCCATATAGTGTGACAACTTACCCCATATAGTGTGACAACTTACCCCATATAGTGTGACAACTTACCCCATATAGTGTGTCAACTTCCCCATATAGTGTGACAACTTACTACATATAGTGTAACAAATTTCCCATATAGTGTGTCAACTTACTACATATAGTGTGTCAACTTCCCCATATAGTGTGACAACTTACCCCATATAGTGTGACAACTTACCCCATATAGTGTGTCAACTTCCCCATATAGTGTGACAACTTACCCCATATAGTGTGTCAACTTCCCCATATAGTGTGACAACTTACCCCATATAGTGTGTCAACTTCCCCATATAGTGTGACAACTTACCCCATATAGTGTGACAACTTACCCCATATAGTGTGACAACTTACCCCATATAGTGTGTCAACTTACCCCATATAGTGTGACAACTTACCCCATATAGTGTGTCAACTTCCCCATATAGTGTGACAACTTACCCCATATAGTGTGTCAACTTCCCCATATAGTGTGACAACTTACCCCATATAGTGTGTCAACTTACCCATATAGTGTGTCAACTTACTACATATAGTGTGTCAACTTCCCCATATAGTGTGACAACTTACCCCATATAGTGTGACAACTTACCCCATATAGTGTGTCAACTTCCCCATATAGTGTGACAACTTACCCCATATAGTGTGACAACTTACCCCATATAGTGTGACAACTTACCCCATATAGTGTGTCAACTTCCCCATATAGTGTGACAACTTACCCCATATAGTGTGTCAACTTACCCATATAGTGTGACAACTTACCCCATATAGTGACAACTTCCCCATATAGTGTGACAACTTACCCCATATAGTGTGTCAACTTCCCCATATAATGTGACAACTTACTACATATAGTGTAACAAATTTCCCATATAGTGTGTCAACTTACTACATATAGTGTGTCAACTTCCCCATATAGTGTGACAACTTACCCCATATAGTGTGACAACTTACCCCATATAGTGTGTCAACTTCCCCATATAGTGTGACAACTTACCCCATATAGTGTGACAACTTACCCCATATAGTGTGACAACTTACCCCATATAGTGTGTCAACTTCCCCATATAGTGTGACAACTTACTACATATAGTGTAACAAATTTCCCATATAGTGTGTCAACTTACTACATATAGTGTGTCAACTTCCCCATATAGTGTGACAACTTACCCCATATAGTGTGACAACTTACCCCATATAGTGTGTCAACTTCCCCATATAGTGTGACAACTTACCCCATATAGTGTGTCAACTTCCCCATATAGTGTGACAACTTACCCCATATAGTGTGTCAACTTCCCCATATAGTGTGACAACTTACCCCATATAGTGTGACAACTTACCCCATATAGTGTGACAACTTACCCCATATGGTGTGTCAACTTACCCCATATAGTGTGACAACTTACCCCATATAGTGTGTCAACTTCCCCATATAGTGTGACAACTTACCCCATATAGTGTGTCAACTTCCCCATATAGTGTGACAACTTACCCCATATAGTGTGTCAACTTACCCATATAGTGTGTCAACTTACCCATATAGTGTGTCAACTTACTACATATAGTGTGTCAACTTCCCCATATAGTGTGACAACTTACCCCATATAGTGTGACAACTTACCCCATATAGTGTGTCAACTTCCCCATATAGTGTGACAACTTACCCCATATAGTGTGACAACTTACCCCATATAGTGTGACAACTTACCCCATATAGTGTGTCAACTTCCCCATATAGTGTGACAACTTACCCCATATAGTGTGTCAACTTACCCATATAGTGTGACAACTTACCCCATATAGTGACAACTTCCCCATATAGTGTGACAACTTACCCCATATAGTGTGTCAACTTCCCCATATAATGTGACAACTTACTACATATAGTGTAACAAATTTCCCATATAGTGTGTCAACTTACTACATATAGTGTAACAAATTTCCCATATAGTGTGACAACTTACCCCATATGGTGTAACAAATTTCCCATATAGTGTGACAACTTACCCCATATAGTGTAACAAATTTCCCATATAGTGTGACAACTTACCCCATATAGTGTAACAAATTTCCCATATAGTGTGACAACTTACCCCATATAGTGTGACAAATTTCCCATATAATGTGACAACTTACCCCATATAGTGTAACAAATTTCCCATATAGTGTGTCAACTTACTACATATAGTGTAACACATTTCCCATATAGTGTGACAACTTCCTCTTCCCCATATAGTGTAACAAATTTCCCATATAGTGTGACAACTTACCCCATATAGTGTAACAAATTTCCCATATAGTGTGACAACTTACCCCATATAGTGTAACAAATTTCCCATATAATGTGACAACTTACCCCATATAGTGTAACACATTTCCCATATAGTGTGACAACTTCCTCTTCCCCATATAGTGTAACACATTTCCCATATAGTGTGACAACTGCCCCATATAGTGTGTCAACTTACTACATATAGTGTGACAACTTACCCCATATAATGTGACAACTTACTACATATAGTGTAACAAATTTCCCATATAGTGTGACAACTTACCCCATATAGTGTGTCAACTTACTACATATAGTGTGACAACTTACCCCATATAATGTGACAACTTACCCCATATAGTGTGACAAATTCCCTGTATAAAGTGTCAACTTACTACATATAGTGTAACAAATTTCCCATAGTGTGTCAACTTACTACATATAGTGTAACAAATTTCCCATATAGTGTGACAACTTACCCCATATAGTGTAACAAATTTCCCATATAGTGTGACAACTTACCCCATATAGTGTGACAACTTACCCCATATAGTGTGTCAACTTACTACATATAGTGTGACAACTTACCCCATATAATGTGACAACTTACCCCATATAGTGTGACAAATTCCCTGTATAAAGTGTCAACTTACTACATATAGTGTAACAAATTTCCCATATAGTGTGTCAACTTACTACATATAGTGTAACAAATTTCCCATATAGTGTGACAACTTACCCCATATAGTGTAACAAATTTCCCATATAGTGTGACAACTTACCCCATATAGTGTAACAAATTTCCCATATAGTGTGACAACTTACCCCATATAGTGTAACAAATTTCACCTTTAGTGTGACAACTTACCCCATATAATGTGACAACTTACCCCATATAGTGTAACAAATTTCCCATATAGTGTGACAACTTCCTCTTCCCCATATAGTGTAACAAATTTCCCATATAGTGTGACAACTTACCCCATATAGTGTAACAAATTTCCCATATAGTGTGACAACTTACCCCATATAATGTGACAACTTACTACATATAGTGTAACACATTTCCCATATAGTGTGACAACTTCCTCTTCCCCATATAGTGTAACAAATTTCCCATATAGTGTGACAACTTACCCCATATAATGTGACAACTTACTACATATAGTGTAACAAATTTCCCATATAGTGTGACAACTTACCCCATATAGTGTGTCAACTTACTACATATAGTGTAACAAATTTCCCATATAGTGTGACAACTTACCCCATATAATGTGACAACTTACCCCATATAGTGTAACAAATTTCCCATATAGTGTGTCAACTTACTACATATAGTGTAACAAATTTCCCATATAGTGTGACAACTTCCTCTTCCCCATATAGTGTGACAACTTACCCCATATAGTATGACAACTTCCCCATATAGTGTGACAACTTACCCCATATAGTGTGACAACTTCCCCATATAGTGTGACAACTTCCCCATATAGTGTGACAACTTACCCCATATAGTGTGACAACTTCCCCATATAGGGTGACAACTTACCCCATATAGTGTGACAACTTCCCGATATAGTGTGACAACTTCCCCATATAGTGTGACAACTTACCCCATATAGTGTGACAACTTACCCTATATAGTGTCACAACTTCCCCATATAGTAACAACTTACCCCATATATTGTGACATATAGTGTGACAACTTCCCCATATAGTGTGACAACTTACCCCATAAAGTGTGACAAATAGTGTGACAACTTCCCCATATAGTGTGACAACTTCCCCATTTAGTGACAACTTCCTCATATAGTGTGACAACTTCCCCATTTAGTGACAACTTCCCCATATAGTGTGACAACTTCCCCATTTAGTGACAACTTCCTCATATAGTGTGACAACTTACCCCATATAGTGACAACTTCCCCATATAGTTACAACTTCCCCATATAGTGATAACTTCCCCCATTTAGTATGACAACTTCCTCATATAGTGTGACAACTTCCCCATATAGTGTGACAACTTCCTCATATAGTGTGACAACTTACCCCATATAGTGACAACTTCCCCATATAGTGATAACTTCCCCCATTTAGTATGACAACTTCCCCATATAGTGTGACAACTTCCTCATATAGTGTGACAACTTCCCCATTTAGTGACAACTTCCTCATATAGTGTGACAACTTACCCCATATAGTGTGACAACTTCCCCATTTAGTGACAACTTCCCCATATAGTGTGATAACTTCCCCCATTTAGTATGACAACTTCCTCTTCCCCATATAGTGTGACAACTTCCTCATATAGTGTGACAACTTACCCCATATAGTGACAACTTCCCCATATAGTGATAACTTCCCCCATTTAGTATGACAACTTCCTCATATAGTGTGACAACTTCCCCATATAGTGTGACAACTTCCCCATTTAGTGTCAACTTCCTCATATAGTGTGACAATTTACCCCATATAGTTTGACAACTTCCCCATTTAGTGACAACTTCCCCATATAGTGTGATAACTTCCCCCATTTAGTATGACAACTTCCTCTTCCCCATATAGTGTGACAACTTCCCCGTATAGTGTGACAACTTTCCCCATATAGTGTGACAACTCCCCCATATAGTGTCACAACTTCCCCATATCGTGTGACAACTTCCCCATATAGTGACAACCTACCCCATATAGTCTCACAACTTACCCCATATAGTGTGTCAAATTCCCCATTTAGTGTGACAACTTACCCCATATAGTGTGTCAAATTCCCCGTATAGTGTGACAACTTACCCCATATAGTGTGACAACTTCCCCATTTAGTGACAACTTACCCCATATAGTGTGACAACTTCCCCATTTAGTGACAACTTCCCCATATAGTGTGATAACTTCCCCCATTTAGTATGACAACTTCCCCGGATAGTGTCACAATTTTCCCCATATAGTGTGACAACTTCCCCGTATAGTGTGACAACTTTCCCCATATAGTGTGACAACTCCCCCATATAGTGTCACAACTTCCCCATATCGTGTGACAACTTCCCCATATAGTGACAACCTACCCCATATAGTCTCACAACTTACCCCATATAGTGTGTCAAATTTCCCATTTAGTGTGACAACTTACCCCATATAGTGTGTCAAATTCCCCGTATAGTGTGACAACTTACCCCATAAAGTGTGACAAATAGTGTGACAACTTCCCCATATACTGTAGTGTGACAACTTCCCCATATAGTGTGACAACTTTCCCCATATAGTGTGTCAACTTCCCCATATAGTGACAACTTCCCCATATAGTGTGACAACTTTCCCCATATAGTGTGTCAACTTCCCCTTATTGTCAGTGAACGGAGAGAGGACCCAAATGCAAAGGTGCAGAACAGAAATGTTTATTCAGTCACAAAAGGAACTTAGGCAGACTGCCGATCACAGGAAAGGGCGATGCAGATCTGGAGCTTAACACAGGAAACAAACAATGACAGTCCTTGGAAACAGGCCGGTCACAGAGCTCGCAACGGGAAGGCAGTGGCGAGCGAATCAGCCCCAGTCAACGCACTCAGCACCACAGACAGCGTCCAGGTGGTTACTCACATACAGCAGGAAACTGGACAGAAACACAGGTGAGACCAACACGGCAACACAGGTCGATTCGAACAGACAGACAGGGCAAACGAGAGACGTGAACTAGAGTGAAAAGCATACAATAATAATCCGGCAAAGAAGCCACAAACAGAAGGCACTAAATAGCCAGAAAGATCAGTGAAAAGAGGAACAGGTGCGTCTCAATCAGAGAGCGCGCTGATTGCGATAGCAAACAGGTGGGAAGGAGAAGAGAGCCAAACCCAACTCATGACAGTACCCCCTCCCTAACGAGCGCCCCCAGGCGCTCCCAAGGAAGGGGACTGACGAGAGCGAAGGAAGTCCTCGATGAGCGAGCGGTCCAGAACGTCCCGGGCCGGCACCCAGCACCTCTCCTCTGGACCGTAACCCTCCCAATCGACCAAATACTGATGCCCCCGCCCCCGGGGTCGCACGTCCAGCAGCCTCTTGACCCTATATACGGGAGAACACTCGACAAGGGCAGCGGGGGGAGAGGGGTTGGAAGGAGCCCGAATGACGGGTTTAATGCACGAGACGTGAAAAACAGGGTGGACACGGCGCAAAGAGTGAGATAACCGAAGGCGCACAGCCACCGGACTGAGAACCTTAACAACGGGAAAGGGTCCGATAAAACGAGGTGCCAATTTCCGAGAAGATGAGGAAAGAGGCAGGTTACGTGTGGAAAGCCACACCTTTTGTCCGCAAACGTACCTAGGAGCTCGCGAGCGGCGACGATCGGCAGCACGGCGGGTGCGTTCTCTGGTACGCCAAAGAGCTTTCCGCACCCTCTTCCAGGTACGGCGACAGCGCAAGATAAAAGACTGGACCGAAGGGACAGCCGCGTCAGGTTCCTGAGAAGAGAACAGAGGCGGCTGATACCCCAGACAACAGAAAAACGGAGACAACCCGGTAGATGACGATGGTAACGCATTGTGAGCATATTCAGCCCATGTAAGCTGCTCACTCCAAGACGACGGATTGCGGTTGGCCAGGCAGCGAAGTAATCGCCCGAGAATCTGGTTGGCCCGTTCGGCCTGGCCATTAGTCTGTGGATGAAATCCTGACGACAGGCTGACTGTGGCGCCAACCTGCCGGCAGAACTCCCTCCAAAAATGCGAGACAAATTGAGGCCCCCTATCAGAAACGACATTGGTAGGAAGCCCGTGAATCTTAAAGACATGGTCAAAAACCAGCCGCGCAGTCTCCTTAGCAGAGGGAAGCTTAGGAAGGGGAATAAAGTGGACCGCCTTCGAGAAACGATCAACAACCGTAAGGATCGCCGTATTGCCACAGGACGGGGGAAGCCCCGTAACGAAATCCAGGGCAATATGGGACCAAGGACGAGAGGGAATCGCGAGGGGTTGGAGCAGACCCGCGGGAGGAGAATTACCGGCCTTAGCCTGGGCGCAGACAGGACAGGCAGCAACGAATTGACGAACCTCGCGAGTCATAGACGGCCACCAAAAACGCTGGCAAACTGTGGCCAAGGTACCTCTCACCCCAGGGTGAGCGGCAAATTTGGAAGCGTGACCCCACCGGAGAACGGCGGATCGAACAGTCTTAGGAACAAACAATCTACCCTCTGGGCAACCTTGAGGAACCGTAATGTGGGCGAGCGCTCTCTTTACAGACCGTTCGACCCCCCAGATGAGCGCACCAACCACACAGCCCTTAGGCAAAATGGACTCGGTGGTGGAACCCTCCCCCGAGGAGCCGAACTGACGAGAAAGCGCGTCTGGCTTAAGGTTCTTAGAGCCTGGTCTGAAAGAAATGGTGAAGTCAAACCGTCCAAAAAAAAGCGACCATCGTGCTTGACGCGAATTTAACCTCTTAGCAGAACGAATATATTCAAGGTTTCTGTGGTCGGTCCAGACGATAAACGGAACGGCCGCCCCCTCTAGCCAATGACGCCACTCACCAAGAGCCAGCCGAATGGCCAAAAGCTCACGGTCTCCCACATCATAATTTCGTTCCGCAGGTGAAAGTCTGTGAGAGTAGAAAGCGCACGGATGGATCTTGTTATCAATAGACGAGCGTTGTGACAAAACCGCTCCCACCCCCACATCTGAAGCGTCAACCTCCACAATGAACTGTCTCTGGGGATCAGGTGTAACTAAGATAGGTGCAGAGGAGAATAACCTCTTTAGACGTTCGAAGGAGAGCTGAGCGGAATCTGACCAGAGAAAACGCGATTTGACAGAAGTAAGGGCGGTAAGTGGAGCTGCAATCTGACTGAAATTACGGATAAACCGTCGATAAAAATTAGCAAAACCCAGGAAACGCTGAAGAGCCGTACGGGAATCGGGAACGGGCCAATCGATGACAGCCTGTGACTTAGCGGAATCCATACTAACTCCCTCTGCCGACACGACGGAACCGAGAAACGTTACAGAATCAGAATGAAATTCGCATTTCTCAGCCTTGACAAAAAGACGATTCTCTAAAAGGCGCTGTAACACGCATCGTACGTGTTGGACATGCTCCTGGAGCGAGGACGAGAAAATTAGTATATCGTCTAAGTACACAAAGACGAAGACATTTAGCATATCTCGCAAAACGTCATTTACAAGCGCCTAAAAGACTGCGGGAGCGTTTACCAGCCCGAAAGGAAGAACGCGGTATTCAAAGTGGCCTAGAGGGGTATTGAACGCAGTCTTCCACTCGTCTCCTTCCTTAATGCGTACTAAATGATACGCATTGCGGAGGTCCAGTTTCGTGAAGACTCTCGCTCCCTGCAAGATCTCAAAGGCTGACGACATCAACGGTAACGGATACCGGTTCTTAATGGTTATGTCGTTCAGCCCTCGATAATCAATGCAGGGACGCAGCGAGCCGTCCTTCTTCTTCACGAAAAAGAACCCCGCCCCGGCAGGAGAGGAGGACTGGGCAATAGTTCCGGCGGACAAGGACTCAGACAAATACTTCTCTAGCGCTTCGCGCTCGGGTGCAGATAGAGAATATAACCTCCCGCGAGGTGGGGTCGTACCAGGGCGAAGATCGATGCTACAATCGTATGGTCGATGGGGAGGGAGAGAGGTGGCCCGTGAACGACTGAACACTGCCCGCAGATCGTGGTACTCCTCAGGAACCCTAGAAAGATCAATAGACTCCTCCTGAAAAACAGAGATAGAAGAGACAGCGGGGACAGCAGATACAAGACATTTGACATGACACGGTAAACTCCAAGATAAAATAGACCCCTCCACCCAATTAATCTGGGGATTATGCTTTTGTAACCATGGGTGACCTAAAACAATAGGGGCTAGTGGGGAATGAAAAGTAAAAAAAGAAATAGTCTCTTGGTGATTACCAGAAATGGTGAGACTCACTGTTACGGATGCTCGATGAATGTTTGACAGCACACGGCCATCTAATGCAAAAGCAGTGGGAGGATCAGACAGTTCCCGTAAGGGAATACCATGTTCAATAGCCCAGCTCTCATCCATGAAGTTTCCCTCAGCACCGGTGTCAATAAGGGCAGAACAGGGAAATGATGAACCCCGCCAGCGCACGACAGCATCAAACATAGTGCGGTTCTTGTGAAGTGGGGACATGGGGGTTGCGCTCACCAGTACTCCCCGATCTACTGGCGAGCTCTTGCTTTTACTGGACAGGTAGCCGCGTAATGACCAGCGCCGCCACAGTACAGGCAGAGACCCTCCTGTATGCGCCGTTGACGTTCAGTGGAAGAAATCCGTGTTCTCCCCAGCTGCATAGGTTCAGGATCAGAACTAGGTTCAGAAAAGGGTGCGGCGGAAGGATACCTTGGTTGCTCTGGGTTGCTACCGCGTGCTCGTCGACGCAGATCAAAACGTTTGTCAAGACGGATCGCCAGCTCCGCCAGTTCGTTAAACTGAGAAGGGATCTCACGTGCAAAAATCTCGTCCTTGAGCTCGTCGTTTAACCCGTCCAGGAAACGTGCAGATAGAGCGGGTTCGTTCCATTCACAGGTAGCGGCCAAAGTCTGAAACTCAATGGCAAAGTCAGTAGCGGAACGCTTACCCTGGCGCAAGGCGGCGAGCTGCCGAGAAGCTTCCTTTCCGAAGACGGAGCGATCAAACACTCTTATCATTTCCTCTTTAAAGGTAGCGAATTGCTGACAGCACACGGAACCAGCCTCCCAGAGAGCCGTCCCCCAGTCGCGAGCCCGTCCCGTGAGCAGAGAGACAACGAAGGCAACCCTGGAACGTTCCTCAGCATATGTGGTAGACTGAAGAGAGAAAATCACCTCGCATTGCGTTAAGAAGGCACGACACCCAGAGGGCTCACCTGAGTAACAGGGGGGATTATTGATTCGAGGCTCCGCAGAACTACGAGATGCGCCCGCAGACTGCTCCAGGCGAAGATGGTGAAGCTGGTTCGTGAGTTCGGTTACTTGGACTGCCAGACTCTCCACAGCATGCTTGGTGACAGAGAGCTCCTCCTCATGCTTGCCGAGCAGAGCTCCTTGCATCTCAACAGCAGTGCGGAAAGGCGCCTCCTTTGCTGGGTCCATACTGGCCGGATTATTCTGTCAGTGAACGGAGAGAGGACCCAAATGCAAAGGTGCAGAACAGAAATGTTTATTCAGTCACAAAAGGAACTTAGGCAGACTGCCGATCACAGGAAAGGGCGATGCAGATCTGGAGCTTAACACAGGAAACAAACAATGACAGTCCTTGGAAACAGGCCGGTCACAGAGCTCGCAACGGGAAGGCAGTGGCGAGCGAATCAGCCCCAGTCAACGCACTCAGCACCACAGACAGCGTCCAGGTGGTTACTCACATACAGCAGGAAACTGGACAGAAACACAGGTGAGACCAACACGGCAACACAGGTCGATTCGAACAGACAGACAGGGCAAACGAGAGACGTGAACTAGAGTGAAAAGCATACAATAATAATCCGGCAAAGAAGCCACAAACAGAAGGCACTAAATAGCCAGAAAGATCAGTGAAAAGAGGAACAGGTGCGTCTCAATCAGAGAGCGCGCTGATTGCGATAGCAAACAGGTGGGAAGGAGAAGAGAGCCAAACCCAACTCATGACACTTATAGTGTCAACTTACCCCATATAGTGTCAACTTCCCCATATAGTGTGTCAACTTACCCCATATATTGTGTCAACTTCCCCTTATAGTGTCAACTTACCCCATATAGTGTCAACTTCCCCATATAGTGTCAACTTACCCCATTTAGTGTGTCAACTTACCCATATAGTGACAACTTACCCTATATAGTCTTACAATTTACCCCATATAGTGTGTCAACTTACCCCATATAGTGTCAACTTACCCCATATAGTGTGTCAACTTACCCCATATAGTTTCACAACTTACCCCATATAGAGTGTCAACTTACCCCATATAGTGTCAACTTCCCCATATAGTGTGTCAACTTACCCCATATAGTGTGTCAACTTCCCCTTATAGTGTCAACTTACCCCATATAGTGTCAACTTCCCCATATAGTGTCAACTTACCCCATTTAGTGTGTCAACTTACCCATATAGTGACAACTTACCCTATATAGTCTTACAATTTACCCCATATAGTGTGTCAACTTACCCCATATAGTGTCAACTTACCCCATATAGTGTGTCAACTTACCCCATATAGTAGGACAACTAACCCCATATAGTTTCACAACTTACCCCATATAGAGTGTCAACTTCCCCATATAGTGTGTCAACTTACCCATATAGTGTCAACTTCCCCATATAGTGTGTCAACTTACCCCATTTAGTGTGTCAACTTACCCATATAGTGTGTCAACTTACCCATATAGTGTCAACTTCCCCATAGTGTGTCAACTTACCACATTTAGTGTGTCAACTTCCCCATATAGTGACAACTTCCCCATATAGTGTGTCAACTTACCCCATTTAGTGTGTCAACTTACCCATATAGTGTGTCAACTTACCCATATAGTGTCAACTTCCCCATAGTGTGTCAACTTACCCCATTTAGTGTGTCAACTTCCCCATATAGTGACAACTTACCCCATAGAGTGTGACAACTTACCCCATATAGTGTGACAACTTACCCCATATAGTCTCACAACTTACCCCATATAGTGTGTCAACTTACCCCATATAGTGTGACAACTTACCCCATATAGTCTCACAACTTACCCCATATAGTGTGACAACTTACCCTATATAGTCTCACAACTTACCCCATATAGTGTGTCAACTTACCCCATATAGTCTCACAACTTACCCCACATAGTGTGACAACTTACCCCATATAGTCTCACAACTTACCCCACATAGTGTGACAACTTACCCCATATAGTCTCACAACTTACCCCATATAGTGTCAACTTACCCCATATAGTGTGTCAACTTACCCCATATATTGTTAACTTCCCCATATAGAGTGTCAACTTCCCCATATAGTGTGTCAACTTACCCCATATAGAGTGTCAAGTTCCCCATATAGTGTGTCAACTTACCCCATAGAGTGTCAACTTCCCCATATAGAGTGTCAACTTCCCCATATAGTGTGTCAACCTACCCCATATAGTGTCAACTTCCCCATATAGTGTGTCAACTTCCCATTATAGTGTGACAACTTCCCCATATAGTGTGACAACTTCCCCATATAGTGTGACAACTTACCCCATATAGTGTGACAACTTACCCCATATAGTGACAACTTCCCCTTCCCCATATAGTGTGAAAACTTCCCCATATAGTGTGACAACTTACCCCATATAGTGACAACTTCCTTTTCCCCATATAGTGTGACAACTTACACCATATAGTGTGACAACTTACCCATATAGTGACAACTTACTCCATATAGTGTGACAACTTCCTTTTCCCCATATAGTGTGACAACTTACCCATATAGTGACAACTTACTCCATATAGTGTGACAACTTCCTTTTCCCCATATAGTGTGACAACTTCCCCTTCCCCATATAGTGTGACAACTTCCCCATATAGTGTGACAACTTACCCCATATAGTGACAACTTCCTTTTCCCCATATAGTGTGACAACTTCTCCTTCCCCATATAGTGTGACAACTTACACCATATAGTGTGACAACTTACCCATATAGTGACAACTTACTCCATATAGTGTGACAACTTCCATTTCCCCATATAGTGTGATAACTTCCCCTTCCCCATATAGTGTGACAACTTCCCCATATAGTGACAACTTACTCCATATAGTGTGACAACTTCCTTTTCCCCATATATTGTGACAACTTCCCCTTCCCCATATAGTGTCAACTTCCCCATATAGAGTGTCAACTTCCCCATATAGTGTGTCAACTTCCCCATATAGAGTGTCAACTTCCCCATATAGTGTGTCAACTTCCCCATATAGTGTGTCAACTTACCCCATTTAGTGTGTCAACTTACCCCATTTAGTGTGTCAACTTCCCCATATAGTGACAACTTACCCCATATAGTGTGTCAACTTAGCCCATTTAGTGTGTCAACTTACCCCATTTAGTGTGTCAACTTCCCCATATAGTGACAACTTACCCCATATAGTGTGACAACTTCCCCATATAGTGTGACAACTTCCCCATATAGTGTGACAACTTCCCCATATAGTGTGACAACTTACCCCATATAGTGACAACTTCCTTTCCCCCATATAGTGTGACAACTTACCCCATATAGTGACAACTTCCTTTTCCCCATATAGTGTGACAACTTACCCCATATAGTGTGACAACTTACCCCATATAGTGTGACAACTTACCCCATATAGTGACAACTTCCTTTTCCCCATATAGTGTGACAACTTACCCCATATAGTGTGACAACTTACCCCATATAGTGACAACTTCCTTTTCCCCATATAGTGTGACAACTTACCCCATATAGTGACAACTTCCTTTTCCCCATATAGTGTGACAACTTACCCCATATAGTGACAACTTCCTTTTCCCCATATAGTGTGACAACTTCCCCATATAGTGTGACAACTTACCCCATATAGTGACAACTTCCTTTTCTCCATATAGTGTGACAACTTCCTTTTCCCCATATAGTGTGACAACTTCCCCTTCCCCATATAGTGTGACAACTTCCCCATATAGTGTGACAACTTACCCCATATAGTGACAACTTCCTTTTCCACATATAGTGTGACAACTTCCCCTTCCCCATATAGTGTGACAACTTACCCCATATAGTGACAACTTCCTTTTCTCCATATAGTGTGACAACTTCCTTTTCCCTATATAGTGTGACAACTTACACCATATAGTGTGACAACTTCCCCATATAGTGACAACTTACTCCATATAGTGTGACAACTTCCTTTTCCCCATATAGTGTGACAACTTCCCCTTCCCCATATAGTGTGACAACTTCCCCATATAGTGTGACAACTTACCCCATATAGTGACAACTTCCTTTTCCCCATATAGTGTGACAACTTCCCCTTCCCCATATAGTGTGACAACTTACACCATATAGTGTGACAACTTACCCATATAGTGACAACTTACCCCATATAGTGTGACAACTTCCCCATATAGTGTGTCAACTTCCCCATATAGTGTGTCAACTTCCCCATATAGTGTGTCAACTTACCCCATATAGTGTGTCAGCTTACCCCATATAGTGTGACAACTTACCCCATATAGTTTGACAACTTACCCCATATAGTGTGTCAACTTCCCCATATAGTGTGTAAACTTACCCCATATAGTGTCAACTTACTCCATATAGTGTGACAACTTACCCCATATAGTGTGACAACTTACCCCATATAGTGTGTCAAATTCCCCATATAGTGTGACAACTTCCCCATATAGTGTGACAACTTCCCCATATAGTGACAACTTCCTTTTCTCCATATAGTGTGACAACTTCCTTTTCCCTATATAGTGTGACAACTTACACCATATAGTGTGACAACTTCCCCATATAGTGACAACTTACTCCATATAGTGTGACAACTTCCTTTTCCCCATATAGTGTGACAACTTCCCCTTCCCCATATAGTGTGACAACTTCCCCATATAGTGTGACAACTTACCCCATATAGTGACAACTTCCTTTTCCCCATATAGTGTGACAACTTCCCCTTCCCCATATAGTGTGACAACTTCCCCTTCCCCATATAGTGTGTCAACTTCCCCATATAGTGTGACAACTTACCCCATATAGTGTGACAACTTACCCCATATAGTGTAACAAATTCCCCATATAGTGTGTCAACTTCCCCATATAGTGTGACAACTTACCCCATATAGTGTGACAACTTACCCCATATAATGTGACAACTTACCCCATATAGTGTAACAAATTCCCTGTATAAAGTGTCAACTTACTACATATAGTGTAACAAATTTCCCATATAGTGTGTCAACTTACTACATATAGTGTAACAAATTTCCCATATAGTGTGACAACTTACCCCATATAGTGTAACAAATTTCCCATATAGTGTGACAACTTACCCCATATAGTGTAACAAATTTCCCATATAGTGTGACAACTTACCCCATATAGTGTAACAAATTTCCCATATAGTGTGACAACTTACCCCATATAGTGTGACAACTTACCCCATATAGTGTAACAAATTTCCCATATAGTGTGACAACTTACCCCATATAATGTGACAACTTACCCCATATAGTGTAACAAATTTCCCATATAGTGTGTCAACTTACTACATATAGTGTAACAAATTTCCCATATAGTGTGACAACTTCCTCTTCCCCATATAGTGTAACAAATTTCCCATATAGTGTGTCAACTTACTACATATAGTGTAACAAATTTCCCATATAGTGTGACAACTTACCCCATATAATGTGACAACTTACCCCATATATTGTAACAAATTTCCCATATAGTGTGTCAACTTACTACATATAGTGTAACAAATTTCCCATATAGTGTGACAACTTCCTCTTCCCCATATAGTGTGACAACTTACCCCATATAGTATGACAACTTCCCCATATAGTGTGACAACTTACCCCATATAGTGTGACAACTTCCCCATATAGTGTGACAACTTCCCCATATAGTGTGACAACTTACCCCATATAGTGTGACAACTTCCCCATATAGGGTGACAACTTACCCCATATAGTGTGACAACTTACCCCATATAGTGTGACAACTTACCCTATATAGTGTCACAACTTCCCCATATAGTGACAACTTACCCCATATATTGTGACATATAGTGTGACAACTTCCCCATATAGTGTGACAACTTACCCCATATAGTGTGACAAATAGTGTGACAACTTCCCCATATAGTGACAACTTCCTCATATAGTGTGACAACTTCCCCATATAGTGTGACAACTTCCCCATTTAGTGACAACTTCCTCATATAGTGTGACAACTTACCCCATATAGTGACAACTTCCCCATATAGTGATAACTTCCCCCATTTAGTATGACAACTTCCTCATATAGTGTGACAACTTCCCCATATAGTGTGACAACTTCCCCATTTAGTGACAACTTCCTCATATAGTGTGACAACTTACCCCATATAGTGTGACAACTTCCCCATTTAGTGACAACTTCCCCATATAGTGTGATAACTTCCCCCATTTAGTATGACAACTTCCTCTTCCCCATATAGTGTGACAACTTCCTCATATAGTGTGACAACTTACCCCATATAGTGACAACTTCCCCATATAGTGATAACTTCCCCCATTTAGTATGACAACTTCCTCATATAGTGTGACAACTTCCCCATATAGTGTGACAACTTACTCCATATAGTGTGACAACTTCCCCATATAGTGTGACAACTTCCCCATATAGTGTGACAACTTCCCCATATAGTGACAACTTACTCCATATAGTGTGACAACTTCCCCATATAGTGACAACTTACTCCATATAGTGTGACAACTTCCCCATATAGTGTGACAACTTCCCCATATAGTGTGACAACTTCCCCATATAGTGTGACAACTCCCCCATATAGTGTGACAACTTCCCCATATAGTGTGTCAACTCCCACATATAGTGACAACTTACCCCATATAGTGTAACAAATTCCACGTATAGTGTGACAACTTACCCATATAGTGTGTCAACTTCCCCATATAGTGTGTCAACTCCCCCATATAGTGACAACTTACTCCATATAGTGTAACAAATTCCCCGTATAGTGTGACAACTTACCCCATATAGTGTGACAACTCCCCCATATAGTGTAACAAATTCCCCGTATAGTGTGACAACTTACCCCATATAGTGTGTCAACTTACCCCATATAGTGTGACAACTTCCCCATATAGTGTGACAACTTCCCCATATAGTGTGTCAACTCCCCCATATAGTGTGTCAACTTCCCCATATAGTGTGTCAACTTCCCCATATAGTGTAACAACTTACCCCATATAGTGTGACAACTAACCCTTAATAGTGTGACAACTTCCCCATATAGTGTGACAACTTACCCCATATAGTGTGACAACTTACCCTTAATAGTGTGACAACTTCCCCATATAGTGTGACAACTTCCCTGTATAGTGTGACAACTTACCCCATATAGTGACAACTTACTCCATATAGTGTGACAACTTACCCCATATAGTGTGACAACTTACCCCATATAGTGTGTCAACTTCCCCATATAGTGTGACAACTTACCCCATATAGTGTGACAAATTCCCCGTATAGTGTGACAACTTCCCCATATAGTGTGACAACTTACCCCATATAGTGTGTCAACTCCCCCATATAGTGTGTCAACTTCCCCATATAGTGTAACAACTTACCCCATATAGTGTGACAACTAACCCTTAATAGTGTGACAACTTCCCCATATAGTGTGACAACTTACCCCATATAGTGCGACAACTTACCCTTAATAGTGTGACAACTTCCCCATATAGTGTGACAACTTCCCTGTATAGTGTGACAACTTACCCCATATAGTGACAACTTACTCCATATAGTGTGACAACTTACCCCATATAGTGTGACAACTTACCCCATATAGTGTGTCAACTTCCCCATATAGTGTGACAACTTACCCCATATAGTGTGACAACTTCCTTTTCCCCATATAGTGTGACAACTTCCCCATATAGTGTCACATCTTACCCCATATAGTGTGACAACTTCCTTTTCCCCATATAGTGTGACAACTTACCCCATATAGTGTGTCAACTTCCCCATATAGTGTGACAACTTACCCCATATAGTGTGACAAATTCCCCGTATAGTGTGACAACTTCCCCATATAGTGTGACAACTTACCCCATATAGTGTGTCAACTCCCCCATATAGTGTGTCAACTTCCCCATATAGTGTAACAACTTACCCCATATAGTGTGACAACTAACCCTTAATAGTGTGACAACTTCCCCATATAGTGTGACAACTTACCCCATATAGTGTGACAACTTACCCTTAATAGTGTGACAACTTCCCCATATAGTGTGACAACTTCCCTGTATAGTGTGACAACTTACCCCATATAGTGACAACTTACTCCATATAGTGTGACAACTTACCCCATATAGTGTGACAACTTACCCCATATAGTGTGACAACTTACCCCATATAGTGTGTCAACTTCCCCATATAGTGTGACAACTTACCCCATATAGTGTGACAACTTCCTTTTCCCCATATAGTGTGACAACTTCCCCATATAGTGTAACAAATTTCCCATATAGTGTGACAACTTACCCCATATAGTGTGACAACTTACCCCATATAGTGTAACAAATTTCCCATATAGTGTGACAACTTACCCCATATAATGTGACAACTTACCCCATATAGTGTAACAAATTTCCCATATAGTGTGTCAACTTACTACATATAGTGTAACAAATTTCCCATATAGTGTGACAACTTCCTCTTCCCCATATAGTGTAACAAATTTCCCATATAGTGTGTCAACTTACTACATATAGTGTAACAAATTTCCCATATAGTGTGACAACTTACCCCATATAATGTGACAACTTACCCCATATATTGTAACAAATTTCCCATATAGTGTGTCAACTTACTACATATAGTGTAACAAATTTCCCATATAGTGTGACAACTTCCTCTTCCCCATATAGTGTGACAACTTACCCCATATAGTATGACAACTTCCCCATATAGTGTGACAACTTACCCCATATAGTGTGACAACTTCCCCATATAGTGTGACAACTTCCCCATATAGTGTGACAACTTACCCCATATAGTGTGACAACTTCCCCATATAGGGTGACAACTTACCCCATATAGTGTGACAACTTACCCCATATAGTGTGACAACTTACCCTATATAGTGTCACAACTTCCCCATATAGTGACAACTTACCCCATATATTGTGACATATAGTGTGACAACTTCCCCATATAGTGTGACAACTTACCCCATATAGTGTGACAAATAGTGTGACAACTTCCCCATATAGTGACAACTTCCTCATATAGTGTGACAACTTCCCCATATAGTGTGACAACTTCCCCATTTAGTGACAACTTCCTCATATAGTGTGACAACTTACCCCATATAGTGACAACTTCCCCATATAGTGATAACTTCCCCCATTTAGTATGACAACTTCCTCATATAGTGTGACAACTTCCCCATATAGTGTGACAACTTCCCCATTTAGTGACAACTTCCTCATATAGTGTGACAACTTACCCCATATAGTGTGACAACTTCCCCATTTAGTGACAACTTCCCCATATAGTGTGATAACTTCCCCCATTTAGTATGACAACTTCCTCTTCCCCATATAGTGTGACAACTTCCTCATATAGTGTGACAACTTACCCCATATAGTGACAACTTCCCCATATAGTGATAACTTCCCCCATTTAGTATGACAACTTCCTCATATAGTGTGACAACTTCCCCATATAGTGTGACAACTTACTCCATATAGTGTGACAACTTCCCCATATAGTGTGACAACTTCCCCATATAGTGTGACAACTTCCCCATATAGTGACAACTTACTCCATATAGTGTGACAACTTCCCCATATAGTGACAACTTACTCCATATAGTGTGACAACTTCCCCATATAGTGTGACAACTTCCCCATATAGTGTGACAACTTCCCCATATAGTGTGACAACTCCCCCATATAGTGTGACAACTTCCCCATATAGTGTGTCAACTCCCACATATAGTGACAACTTACCCCATATAGTGTAACAAATTCCACGTATAGTGTGACAACTTACCCATATAGTGTGTCAACTTCCCCATATAGTGTGTCAACTCCCCCATATAGTGACAACTTACTCCATATAGTGTAACAAATTCCCCGTATAGTGTGACAACTTACCCCATATAGTGTGACAACTCCCCCATATAGTGTAACAAATTCCCCGTATAGTGTGACAACTTACCCCATATAGTGTGTCAACTTACCCCATATAGTGTGACAACTTCCCCATATAGTGTGACAACTTCCCCATATAGTGTGTCAACTCCCCCATATAGTGTGTCAACTTCCCCATATAGTGTGTCAACTTCCCCATATAGTGTAACAACTTACCCCATATAGTGTGACAACTAACCCTTAATAGTGTGACAACTTCCCCATATAGTGTGACAACTTACCCCATATAGTGTGTCAACTCCCCCATATAGTGTGTCAACTTCCCCATATAGTGTAACAACTTACCCCATATAGTGTGACAACTAACCCTTAATAGTGTGACAACTTCCCCATATAGTGTGACAACTTACCCCATATAGTGCGACAACTTACCCTTAATAGTGTGACAACTTCCCCATATAGTGTGACAACTTCCCTGTATAGTGTGACAACTTACCCCATATAGTGACAACTTACTACATATAGTGTAACAAATTTCCCATATAGTGTGACAACTTCCTCTTCCCCATATAGTGTAACAAATTTCCCATATAGTGTGTCAACTTACTACATATAGTGTAACAAATTTCCCATATAGTGTGACAACTTACCCCATATAATGTGACAACTTACCCCATATATTGTAACAAATTTCCCATATAGTGTGTCAACTTACTACATATAGTGTAACAAATTTCCCATATAGTGTGACAACTTCCTCTTCCCCATATAGTGTGACAACTTACCCCATATAGTATGACAACTTCCCCATATAGTGTGACAACTTACCCCATATAGTGTGACAACTTCCCCATATAGTGTGACAACTTCCCCATATAGTGTGACAACTTACCCCATATAGTGTGACAACTTCCCCATATAGGGTGACAACTTACCCCATATAGTGTGACAACTTACCCCATATAGTGTGACAACTTACCCTATATAGTGTCACAACTTCCCCATATAGTGACAACTTACCCCATATATTGTGACATATAGTGTGACAACTTCCCCATATAGTGTGACAACTTACCCCATATAGTGTGACAAATAGTGTGACAACTTCCCCATATAGTGACAACTTCCTCATATAGTGTGACAACTTCCCCATATAGTGTGACAACTTCCCCATTTAGTGACAACTTCCTCATATAGTGTGACAACTTACCCCATATAGTGACAACTTCCCCATATAGTGATAACTTCCCCCATTTAGTATGACAACTTCCCCATATAGTGTGACAACTTCCTCATATAGTGTGACAACTTACCCCATATAGTGACAACTTCCCCATATAGTGATAACTTCCCCCATTTAGTATGACAACTTCCTCATATAGTGTGACAACTTCCCCATATAGTGTGACAACTTACTCCATATAGTGTGACAACTTCCCCATATAGTGTGACAACTTCCCCATATAGTGTGACAACTTCCCCATATAGTGACAACTTACTCCATATAGTGTGACAACTTCCCCATATAGTGACAACTTACTCCATATAGTGTGACAACTTCCCCATATAGTGTGACAACTTCCCCATATAGTGTGACAACTTCCCCATATAGTGTGACAACTCCCCCATATAGTGTGACAACTTCCCCATATAGTGTGTCAACTCCCACATATAGTGACAACTTACCCCATATAGTGTAACAAATTCCACGTATAGTGTGACAACTTACCCATATAGTGTGTCAACTTCCCCATATAGTGTGTCAACTCCCCCATATAGTGACAACTTACTCCATATAGTGTAACAAATTCCCCGTATAGTGTGACAACTTACCCCATATAGTGTGACAACTCCCCCATATAGTGTAACAAATTCCCCGTATAGTGTGACAACTTACCCCATATAGTGTGTCAACTTACCCCATATAGTGTGACAACTTCCCCATATAGTGTGACAACTTCCCCATATAGTGTGTCAACTCCCCCATATAGTGTGTCAACTTCCCCATATAGTGTGTCAACTTCCCCATATAGTGTAACAACTTACCCCATATAGTGTGACAACTAACCCTTAATAGTGTGACAACTTCCCCATATAGTGTGACAACTTACCCCATATAGTGTGACAACTTACCCTTAATAGTGTGACAACTTCCCCATATAGTGTGACAACTTCCCTGTATAGTGTGACAACTTACCCCATATAGTGACAACTTACTCCATATAGTGTGACAACTTACCCCATATAGTGTGACAACTTACCCCATATAGTGTGTCAACTTCCCCATATAGTGTGACAACTTACCCCATATAGTGTGACAAATTCCCCGTATAGTGTGACAACTTCCCCATATAGTGTGACAACTTACCCCATATAGTGTGTCAACTCCCCCATATAGTGTGTCAACTTCCCCATATAGTGTAACAACTTACCCCATATAGTGTGACAACTAACCCTTAATAGTGTGACAACTTCCCCATATAGTGTGACAACTTACCCCATATAGTGCGACAACTTACCCTTAATAGTGTGACAACTTCCCCATATAGTGTGACAACTTCCCTGTATAGTGTGACAACTTACCCCATATAGTGACAACTTACTCCATATAGTGTGACAACTTACCCCATATAGTGTGACAACTTACCCCATATAGTGTGTCAACTTCCCCATATAGTGTGACAACTTACCCCATATAGTGTGACAACTTCCTTTTCCCCATATAGTGTGACAACTTCCCCATATAGTGTCACATCTTACCCCATATAGTGTGACAACTTCCTTTTCCCCATATAGTGTGACAACTTACCCCATATAGTGTGTCAACTTCCCCATATAGTGTGACAACTTACCCCATATAGTGTGACAAATTCCCCGTATAGTGTGACAACTTCCCCATATAGTGTGACAACTTACCCCATATAGTGTGTCAACTCCCCCATATAGTGTGTCAACTTCCCCATATAGTGTAACAACTTACCCCATATAGTGTGACAACTAACCCTTAATAGTGTGACAACTTCCCCATATAGTGTGACAACTTACCCCATATAGTGTGACAACTTACCCTTAATAGTGTGACAACTTCCCCATATAGTGTGACAACTTCCCTGTATAGTGTGACAACTTACCCCATATAGTGACAACTTACTCCATATAGTGTGACAACTTACCCCATATAGTGTGACAACTTACCCCATATAGTGTGACAACTTACCCCATATAGTGTGTCAACTTCCCCATATAGTGTGACAACTTACCCCATATAGTGTGACAACTTCCTTTTCCCCATATAGTGTGACAACTTCCCCATATAGTGTAACAAATTTCCCATATAGTGTGACAACTTACCCCATATAGTGTGACAACTTACCCCATATAGTGTAACAAATTTCCCATATAGTGTGACAACTTACCCCATATAATGTGACAACTTACCCCATATAGTGTAACAAATTTCCCATATAGTGTGTCAACTTACTACATATAGTGTAACAAATTTCCCATATAGTGTGACAACTTCCTCTTCCCCATATAGTGTAACAAATTTCCCATATAGTGTGTCAACTTACTACATATAGTGTAACAAATTTCCCATATAGTGTGACAACTTACCCCATATAATGTGACAACTTACCCCATATATTGTAACAAATTTCCCATATAGTGTGTCAACTTACTACATATAGTGTAACAAATTTCCCATATAGTGTGACAACTTCCTCTTCCCCATATAGTGTGACAACTTACCCCATATAGTATGACAACTTCCCCATATAGTGTGACAACTTACCCCATATAGTGTGACAACTTCCCCATATAGTGTGACAACTTCCCCATATAGTGTGACAACTTACCCCATATAGTGTGACAACTTCCCCATATAGGGTGACAACTTACCCCATATAGTGTGACAACTTACCCCATATAGTGTGACAACTTACCCTATATAGTGTCACAACTTCCCCATATAGTGACAACTTACCCCATATATTGTGACATATAGTGTGACAACTTCCCCATATAGTGTGACAACTTACCCCATATAGTGTGACAAATAGTGTGACAACTTCCCCATATAGTGACAACTTCCTCATATAGTGTGACAACTTCCCCATATAGTGTGACAACTTCCCCATTTAGTGACAACTTCCTCATATAGTGTGACAACTTACCCCATATAGTGACAACTTCCCCATATAGTGATAACTTCCCCCATTTAGTATGACAACTTCCTCATATAGTGTGACAACTTCCCCATATAGTGTGACAACTTCCCCATTTAGTGACAACTTCCTCATATAGTGTGACAACTTACCCCATATAGTGTGACAACTTCCCCATTTAGTGACAACTTCCCCATATAGTGTGATAACTTCCCCCATTTAGTATGACAACTTCCTCTTCCCCATATAGTGTGACAACTTCCTCATATAGTGTGACAACTTACCCCATATAGTGACAACTTCCCCATATAGTGATAACTTCCCCCATTTAGTATGACAACTTCCTCATATAGTGTGACAACTTCCCCATATAGTGTGACAACTTACTCCATATAGTGTGACAACTTCCCCATATAGTGTGACAACTTCCCCATATAGTGTGACAACTTCCCCATATAGTGACAACTTACTCCATATAGTGTGACAACTTCCCCATATAGTGACAACTTACTCCATATAGTGTGACAACTTCCCCATATAGTGTGACAACTTCCCCATATAGTGTGACAACTTCCCCATATAGTGTGACAACTCCCCCATATAGTGTGACAACTTCCCCATATAGTGTGTCAACTCCCACATATAGTGACAACTTACCCCATATAGTGTAACAAATTCCACGTATAGTGTGACAACTTACCCATATAGTGTGTCAACTTCCCCATATAGTGTGTCAACTCCCCCATATAGTGACAACTTACTCCATATAGTGTAACAAATTCCCCGTATAGTGTGACAACTTACCCCATATAGTGTGACAACTCCCCCATATAGTGTAACAAATTCCCCGTATAGTGTGACAACTTACCCCATATAGTGTGTCAACTTACCCCATATAGTGTGACAACTTCCCCATATAGTGTGACAACTTCCCCATATAGTGTGTCAACTCCCCCATATAGTGTGTCAACTTCCCCATATAGTGTGTCAACTTCCCCATATAGTGTAACAACTTACCCCATATAGTGTGACAACTAACCCTTAATAGTGTGACAACTTCCCCATATAGTGTGACAACTTACCCCATATAGTGTGACAACTTACCCTTAATAGTGTGACAACTTCCCCATATAGTGTGACAACTTCCCTGTATAGTGTGACAACTTACCCCATATAGTGACAACTTACTCCATATAGTGTGACAACTTACCCCATATAGTGTGACAACTTACCCCATATAGTGTGTCAACTTCCCCATATAGTGTGACAACTTACCCCATATAGTGTGACAAATTCCCCGTATAGTGTGACAACTTCCCCATATAGTGTGACAACTTACCCCATATAGTGTGTCAACTCCCCCATATAGTGTGTCAACTTCCCCATATAGTGTAACAACTTACCCCATATAGTGTGACAACTAACCCTTAATAGTGTGACAACTTCCCCATATAGTGTGACAACTTACCCCATATAGTGCGACAACTTACCCTTAATAGTGTGACAACTTCCCCATATAGTGTGACAACTTCCCTGTATAGTGTGACAACTTACCCCATATAGTGACAACTTACTCCATATAGTGTGACAACTTACCCCATATAGTGTGACAACTTACCCCATATAGTGTGTCAACTTCCCCATATAGTGTGACAACTTACCCCATATAGTGTGACAACTTCCTTTTCCCCATATAGTGTGACAACTTCCCCATATAGTGTCACATCTTACCCCATATAGTGTGACAACTTCCTTTTCCCCATATAGTGTGACAACTTACCCCATATAGTGTGTCAACTTCCCCATATAGTGTGACAACTTACCCCATATAGTGTGACAAATTCCCCGTATAGTGTGACAACTTCCCCATATAGTGTGACAACTTACCCCATATAGTGTGTCAACTCCCCCATATAGTGTGTCAACTTCCCCATATAGTGTAACAACTTACCCCATATAGTGTGACAACTAACCCTTAATAGTGTGACAACTTCCCCATATAGTGTGACAACTTACCCCATATAGTGTGACAACTTACCCTTAATAGTGTGACAACTTCCCCATATAGTGTGACAACTTCCCTGTATAGTGTGACAACTTACCCCATATAGTGACAACTTACTCCATATAGTGTGACAACTTACCCCATATAGTGTGACAACTTACCCCATATAGTGTGACAACTTACCCCATATAGTGTGTCAACTTCCCCATATAGTGTGACAACTTACCCCATATAGTGTGACAACTTCCTTTTCCCCATATAGTGTGACAACTTCCCCATATAGTGTCACATCTTACCCCATATAGTGTGACAACTTCCTTTTCCCCATATAGTGTGACAACTTACCCCATATAGTGTGTCAACTTCCCCATATAGTGTGACAACTTACCCCATATAGTGTGACAAATTCCCCGTATAGTGTGACAACTTCCCCATATAGTGTGACAACTTACCCCATATAGTGTGTCAACTCCCCCATATAGTGTGTCAACTTCCCCATATAGTGTAACAACTTACCCCATATAGTGTGACAACTAACCCTTAATAGTGTGACAACTTCCCCATATAGTGTGACAACTTACCCCATATAGTGTGACAACTTACCCTTAATAGTGTGACAACTTCCCCATATAGTGTGACAACTTCCCTGTATAGTGTGACAACTTACCCCATATAGTGACAACTTACTCCATATAGTGTGACAACTTACCCCATATAGTGTGACAACTTCCCCATATAGTGTGACAACTTATCCCATATAGTGTGACAACTTCCTTTTCCCCATATAGTGTGACAACTTCCCCATATAGTGTCAGTTTGCATACCGCACAAACCGCTCCACTGACGATGCCATTTCATCTACAATACACACTGCTCTCTCCCACCTGGAAAAGAGGAACACGTATGTGAGAATGCTGTTTGTGGACTACAGCTCAGCATTCAACACCATTGTGCCCTCCATACTTGACATTAAACTCCGGGCTCTAGGCTTAAACAGCCTGTTATGCAGCTGGATCCTGGACTTCCTGTCAAACAGACGCCAGGTGGTCAGAATGGGCAGTAACATCTCCTCATCACTGACTCTCAACACTGGAGCCCCTCAGGGCTGTGTTCTCAGCCCACTCCTGTACTCTTTGTACACACATGACTGTGTGGCAACCCACAGCTCCAACACCATCATCAAGTTTGCTGACGATACGACGGTGGTAGGTCTTATCACCGACAATGATGAAACGGCCTACAGAGAGGAGGTGCACACTCTGACACGGTGGTGTCAGGAGCACAACCTCTCCCTCAACGTCAGCAAGACCAAGGAGCTGGTGGTCGACTTCAGGAGGAATGAGAGAGAACACCGCCCCATCACCATCGATGGAGCACCGGTGGAGAGAGTCAGCAGCTTCAAGTTCCTCGGTGTCCACATCACAGAGGAACTCTCATGGTCCGTCCACTCCGAGGCCGTTGTGAAGAAGGCTCATCAGCGCCTTTTCTTCCTGCGACGGCTGAGGAGGTTTGGAATGAACCGCCACATCCTCACACGCTTCTACACCTGCACCATCGAGAGCCTGCTGACTGGCTGCATCACCACCTGGTACGGCAACAGTACCGCCCGCAGCCGCAAAGCCCTGCAAAGGGTAGTGCGCACGGCCAGCTGCATCATCGGAGGTGAGCTTCCCTCCCTCCAGGACATTTACGCCAGGCGGTGTGTGAAGAGAGCTCAGAGGATCATCAGAGACTCTAGCCACCCGAACCATGGGCTGCTCTCACTGCTGCCATCAGGCAGACGGTACCGCAGCATTAGAACACGCACCAGCCGACTTCAGAACAGCTTCTTCCCACAAGCAATCAGACTACTTAACTCCTGATCCATCAGGATCATAACACACACTGGACAGAATATCACTCCGCACAACCCACTGTAGATACACACACATTATATACACATTTATGTATCATTTATTATTTATCATTTATCATATAGCACCTATTGTACATAATTGGATCTCTACTGTGAATAATAATGTATACTGTACATTGTATATTATTATTATTATTATAGCTTAATGTATACTGTTTAATGTATGTTTAGTGTATATTGTTTAAAGTATATGTATATTGTAAGTATGTGTATATTGGCTAAAGCTGTGAGAACTACACTCACATTGTGTAAATTATTTATTGTTTATTGTAGAGTTTACTGTGCTGTGAGTAATTGTGGGCGCATCAGATGTGTAATCTGTTGTTGCTTAAATGTTGTACATGTCATGTCGTGACTGCTATGTTGCTCGGAACTGCACCAAGAATTTCACCTACTGTTGCACTTGTGTATATAGCTGTGTGACAATAAAGTGAATTGAATTGAATCTTACCCCATATAGTGTGACAACTTCCTTTTCCCCATATAGTGTGACAACTTACCCCATATAGTGTGACAACTTCCTTTTCCCCATATAGTGTGACAACTTCCCCATATAGTGTCACATCTTACCCCATATAGTGTGACAACTTCCTTTTCCCCATATAGTGTGACAACTTACCCCATATAGTGTGACAACTTCCCCATATAGTGTCACATCTTACCCCATATAGTGTGACAACTTCCCCATATAGTGTCACATCTTACCCCATATAGTGTGAAAACTTCCTTTTCCCCATATAGTGTGACAACTTACCCCATATAGTGTGACAACTTCCCCATATAGTGTCACATCTTACCCCATATAGTGTCACATCTTACCCCATATAGTGTGACAACTTCCTTTTCCCCATATAGTGTGACAACTTACCCCATATAGTGTGACAACTTCCCCATATAGTGTCACATCTTACCCCATATAGTGTGACAACTTCCCCATATAGTGTCACATCTTACCCCATATAGTGTGAAAACTTCCTTTTCCCCATATAGTGTGACAACTTCCCCATATAGTGTCACATCTTACCCCATATAGTGTCACATCTTACCCCATATAGTGTGACAACTTCCTTTTCCCCATATAGTGTGACAACTTACCCCATATAGTGTGACAACTTCCCCATATAGTGTCACATCTTACCCCATATAGTGTGTCAACTTACCCCATATAGTGTGAAAACTTCCTTTTCCCCATATAGTGTGACAACTTCCCCATATAGTGTCACATCTTACCCCATATAGTGTCACATCTTACCCCATATAGTGTGACAACTTCCTTTTCCCCATATAG
>CM042250.1:964693-994693 GCA_023566225.1 Romanogobio albipinnatus
CATTTGTATTATTATTGTATATGATTTTTCACTGTTTTGAGTTATTTAGATCAATAAAAATGAGAAATGCCAACTAACTGAAATAAAAATAAGTTTCCATTTTTTAATATTTGATTTTATTTCTGGTTTTAGTTAGCTATAATAACCATTGATACAATTACTTTAATACTCAAATGTTGGTATTTCAAGATTATCAAAACAATAATCATTTACAATAAACACGGCAATATTCCATAAAACAACAAGAATTGTCTATTTTGATTTCATGGTGACTCTAAAATTGATCTTTTAATATATTAACATATTAAATTCATTAAATTCATCATGTTATTTACATCATTTATTGATTCATATCTTCACACGCTTTGTGAGAGCGTTCTCTCAAGGTTCTCTCGACGTTATGAACAAACGTTCTTCCAGTAACGTTAATACAGCGTTCGTTCAACGTTATCTGGTCTTTCATAATGTTCTCTAAACGTTAGCACACAAACATTATTAATAGTGTTTTCTGAAATGTGTTAGCTGGACGTTCGTCTAACGTTTTCTCAACGTTGCTACTTGTTCAAAAGTAACGTTCTCATAACGTTTACAAGATGATCGAACGAACTGTTAAACATTTTTAAAACGGCATGTTTTGGACATTCAGGGAAAATTAGAAAACTGCTCTTATTTCATATTTTTGTTGGCTGTGTTTTGTGCTCCACACACACACACACACTCACACACACACACACACACACACACACACACACACACACACACACACACACACACACACACACACACACACACACACACACACACAGAGCATCTGTAATGAAATCAGAGCGAGTAATTAATGGCAGAATCTCTAAACTAGCACAAGATCTGCTGATGTGAACGTCTCTACATTCTGATCCTCTCTAAAGGCACACACCATCAATGAGATCTGTCGGATGAGTTGTGTGCTTGTGTAGAAGGTGAGCAATGTGTGTGTGTGTGTGTGTGTGTGTGTGTGTGTGTGTGTGTGTGTGTGTGTGTGTGTGTGTGTGTGTGTGTGTGTGTGTCAGAGAGCTCATAGTGTGGACAGAAGCACAGATTGCGGTGTTGACAGTGAATCTGGGCTTTTCTGTCAGAATCGCGGCTCCTTCTCGGTCTCTCTCTCTCTCTCTTGTTTTTGGCATAACTTTCTGCAATCTGTGACGCGATCAAGCACCCGGACACACACACACACACACACACACACACACACACACACACACACACACACACACACACACACACACACACACACACACACACACACACACACACACACACACACACACACAGGGACAATAGAATGAAGAAACACACAGCCAACAGCTCGATTACTGTACACCAGCCGTCCATCTCGTGTACCGTTTGTTCTGATCTGAGCGCTGAATGAATCTCATTCTCTTCTCTTTTCACACAGACTTCATGATCCACCAGTCTGAATATACACCGATCAGGCATAACATTATGACCTAATATTGTGTTGCTGACCCAGTCGGGGCATGGACTCCTCTAGACCCCTGAAGCTGTGCTGTGGGATCTGGCACCAAGATGTTAGCAGCAGATCATTTAAGTCCTGTAAGTTGCGAGGCGGGGCCTCCATGGATCGGACTTGTTTGTTCAGCTCCTCCCACAGATGCTTGGATTGAGATCTGGGGAATCTGGAGGCCGAGTCAACGCCTCAAACTCGCTGTTGCTCCGTGGTCCAGTTCTGATGCTCGTGCCACTGTTGGTGCTTTGGGCGGTGGACAGGGGTCAGCATGGGCACCCTGACTGGTCCATACTCCTCAAACTGAGATGCTCTGTGTATTCTGAGCCCTTTCTATCAGAACCAGCATTAACTTCTGGAGCAGTTTGAGCTCCAGTAGCTCGTCTGTTTGATCGGACCACACGGGCCAGCCTTCGCTCCCCACGGGCATCAATGAGCCTCGGCCGCCCATGACCCTGTGGCCGGTTCTCCACTGGTCCTTCACTTTTGATAGAGACTGACCACTGCAGACCGGGAACACCCCACAAGAGCTGCAGTTCTGGAGATGCTCTGACCCAGTCGTCTAGCCGTCACAATCTGGCCCTTGTCAAACTCGCTCAAATCCTCACGCTTGCCCATTTCTCCTGCTTCTAACACATCAACTCTGAGGACAACATGTTCACTTGCTGCCTAATATATCCCACCCACTAACAGAGAGCATCAGTGTTACTCACCGGTCATAATGTTATGCCTGATCAGTGTACAACTGAACTGCTAACTAAAGTAATCGAAACTAAGTCAAAAATTATATTTAATATTACTGAATACATATATAAACAAAATAATCCATATTTTGAGATTTTGTATATATATTTGTGTTTTATTACATTTATATTTACTGTTACTGTAATATAAAAATACATATATAATCACAGAAGGCTTTAGTCACCACTGCTGCCTGTTACTAGAGTTATTATAACACAACTTTCTCTTTGATATCATATCAATAATGGTGATTTGACATCATTGTGTTGTATAAATCATGTTTCTGTTTCCTGTAACCCGGAGATGTAAAGTGACTCAAATTATGATGCAAAGAATTCCAAACTCACATGAAATAAAAAACTGAATATTATTTTTCCTATAATATCAAACTCCAAATGTTATGAAGCTCCTCCTTTCACTGGCCAATGAAAGCGAAGTGTTTGTTCTCAGTAAAGCGTGTCGGCCGCAGCCAAACTCCAGCTTTATGAAGATGATTCCTCAGCTCATAATCAGACGCATGAGAGTGAAGGCCTCACTCCGGAGGGATCAGCTCCAGCGCTGCGGCCGCGGCATCAGCCGAGCTTTAGCGGAGACGAGCGTCTGCGCCGCTGCAGAAACACTTTATGGGAAATGAATGCAAATGCTGGACGCCAGACACATTTCACACAAATGGAGAAGTGCTTCACTGCAGCTGACAGAGAGCCAAACACACTCTCTCTCTCTCTCTGTGTGTGTGTGTGAGTGAGAGTGCGTGTGAGTGTGTGTGTGTGTGTGTGTGAGAGAGTGCGTGTGAGTGTGTGTGTGTGTGTGTGTGAGAGAGTGCGTGTGAGTGTGTGTGTGTGTGTGTGTGTGTGTATGTGAGTGAGAGAGAGAGATGGGTAGGTTTAGGGGCAGTGTGTGTGTGTGTGTGTGTGTGATGGGTAGGTTTAGGGGCAGTGTGTGTGTGTGTGTGTGTGTGTGTGTGTGTGTGTGTGTGTGTGTGTGTGATGGGTAGGTTTAGGGGCAGTGTGTGTGTGTGTGTGTGTGTGTGTGATGGGTAGGTTTAGGGGCAGTGTGTGTGTGTGTGTGTGTGTGTGTGTGATGGGTAGGTTTAGGGGCAGTGTGTGTGTGTGTGTGTGTGTGATGGGTAGGTTTAGGGGCAGTGTGTGTGTGTGTGTGTGTGTGTGTGTGTGTGTGTGTGTGTGTGTGTGTGTGTGTGTGTGTGTGTGTGTGTGTGTGTGTGTGTGTGTGTGTGTGTGTGTGTGATGGGTAGGTTTAGGGGCAGTGTGTGTGTGTGTGTGTGTGTATGTGTGAGTGTGATGGGTAGGTTTAGGGGCAGGGGCAGTGTGTGTGTGTGTGTGTGTGTGTGTGTGTGTGTGTGTGTGTGTGTGTGTGTGTGTGTGTGTGTGTGTGTGTGTGTGTGTGTGTGATGGGTAGGTTTAGGGGCAGGGGCAGTGTGTGTGTGTGTGTGTGATGGGTAGGTTAAGGGGCAGTGTGTGTGTGTGTGTGTGTGTGATGGGTAGGTTTAGGGGCAGTGTGTGTGTGTGTGTGTGTGTGTGTGTGTGTGTGTGTGTGTGTGTGTGTGTGTGTGTGTGTGTGTGTTGTGATGGGTAGGTTTAGGGGCAGTGTGTGCGTGTGTGCGTGTGTGTGTGTGTGTGTGTGTGATGGGTAGGTTTAGGGGCAGTGTGTGTGTGTGTGTGTGTGTGTGTGTGTGTGTGTGTGTGTGTGTGTGTGTGTGTGTGTGTGTGTGTGTGTGTGTGTGATGGGTAGGTTTAGGGGCAGTGTGTGTGTGTGTGTGTGTGTGTGATGGGTAGGTTTAGGGGCAGGGGCAGTGTGTGTGTGTGTGTGTGATGGGTAGGTTTAGGGGCAGTGTGTGTGTGTGTGTGAGATGGGTAGGTGCAGGGGCAGTGTGTGTGTGTGTGTGTGTGAGATGGGTAGGTTTAGGGGCAGGGGCAGTGTGTGTTTGTGATGGGTAGGTTTAGGGGCAGTGTGTGCGTGTGTGCGTGTGTGTGTGTGTGTGTGTGTGTGTGTGTGTGTGTGTGTGTGTGTGTGAGTGAGTGTGTGTGAGTGTGATGGGTAGGTTTAGGGGCAGTGTGTGTGTGTGTGTGTGTGTGTGTGTATGTGTGAGTGTGATGGGTAGGTTTAGGGGCAGTGTGTGTGTGTGTGTGTGGTGCATCAGGAAGGTCAAATCTTCAAAGTGAACATCTGTCTGCAGAATCTGTGCTGTTGTGCAGCTCTAGAGTGTGTGTGTGTGAGTGTGTGAGAGCGGTTCCTGTGAACTCTACACCTCACACACCCGCCGCAGGTTCAGCGTGAGCCGTCGAGCACAGCAGCCGTTCCTCCAGAGGGATTTCATTAAAGAGCTCCATCACCCAAATCAACATCTCAGGAACATCTCGCTTGAAAATGACAAAAAACACACAAGACTGAGAATCATCAGAATCATCAGAATCATCAGACGACTGTCGAGGCTTCACAATGAATCATCCTAAAGGTGTGTGTGTGTGTGTGTGTGTGTGTGTGTGTGTGTGTGTGTGTGTGTGTGTGTGTGTGTGTGTGTGTGTGTGTGTGTGTGTGTGTGTGTGTGTGTGTGTGATATAGTTATGAAATATCTGTTACTTTGTGAAGAAAATGAATGGGATTTTTCATCCAGAAGCCGATATACCACAATACTGAATAACCAGAGCCTTCACACGAGCTTCAAATACTCCATCAACAACACACACACACACACACACACACACACACACACACACACACACACACACGAGAGACTCAGGAAGAGCTCTGAACGCTCAGTGGATCATTTATGTCACAAGTTGAAACATTTTAAAATGTTAGACGAACATCCAAACTGAAACGTTTCAGAAAAAGTTCCAGATGATGTTTTTGAGCTTTAGCGTCATGAACGATCAGAGACACTGAGTGAGCGCTCGCTTCTCCTCTGGGGCTCTTCGTCATTTCTGACCCGAAGATTTTCTGTTTAGAAATGTTATAAATCACAGCTTCATCAGAATGATATGAAACTTTGTGACTTTTCTAGCATTAGGGATGTAAACACACAAAACAATTGTGGTCATGATTGGAGCATGCTAATGGGTCTTTAAAAAAAGAGTAGCGTTCATTGTCTTCGGTTATTAATGACCACCACAGGAAATGAATGGGAAATCGACAAAAACACAAAAATCTGAATATTTGTGTGTACAATCTACAAATCGGACACAATGCTGAAAAAAAGTACACAGCAGTGAAGGGGTGACACTCTAACACAGGGTTCCCCAAACTACGGCCCACCCCCACATTTGGACCGGCCCTCTGACCCAGAGTCCTGCACGGGCGGGTACCCGACGGGCGAATATTGCTGAAACGGGTGAAAAAAACATCCTAACTGTGTCGACGGATACGGGTGCGGGTCGGACAAGGGACAAACACGGGTTTTAAACAGTCACGTGCAAATATAAAAATATATGTATGTATATTGTAGATGTGTTCCTAAAAAAAGTATGCGTATTTTTAGGAACACATCTACAAAAATATGCCTTGCCTGTATTTCAAGTTGATAAAATAATTTCAAATCCATATTAGTTTATTTGACGCCGTGCTCCTCCTAGGAGATTCACACCCGCGCGCGATCTGCCTGCACTGCAGTCGTCGAGATGATCCTGAGGAGCTGAAGAAAAGAGAGCCGCAAATGTGGACCTTCATCGCTGAGGAAGCACGCAGATAACTGTGCTAACAAACCAAGCACACGCAGTTCTAGCGAACAGTATTTTTCAAAAGGGGACAGAACTGAAGGTGCCTCGTAGAGATGATCAGGACACATAACCATGTGACAGCTCTGAAGTTGTCCTTGTGTTAATGGTCGTGTAATAACTTCTGTATGCTGGCAATAAACATTATGTTATGTTATGCTAAACATTAGATTTTTAGTTTGATGAACAGATTTAAAATCATAATAAAATCTCCACAATAATACTGGTAGTCACTCCGGCCCATGTAATTTGACCGACCCGGCCCCCCATTAAAGAAAGGAAAAATGATGTGGCCCTTACAGAAAAAAGTTTTGGGACCCCTGCTGTAAAACATCAAGAGTGTGATACTGACACACACACACGTATACACACACCTATGAGAAACTGAACCTATGCATTTAGAAATTTTAAAAATCACAGCTTCTTCAGAATGATATGAAACTTGGTGACTTGTCTTGCATTAGGGATGTAAACACACACAAAAATTAAGGGCATGATTCGAGCATGCTTAGTGGTCGTAAAAAAAAATACTGTCTGCACCAATAGCCTCGTGGGCAGTGCGCTGACATATAGCGCTGTTGTGCCTCGGGCGACCCGAGATCGAGTCCCGGCCCGTGGACCTTTCCCGATCCCGTCCCCCTCTCTCTCTCCCACTTCACTTCCTGTCTGTCTACTGTCCTATCATCATAAAATCTTAAAAATAAAAAATAAATTCTCCCACTTGTGCTCTTCGGTCAAAAATGACCACCATAGGAATTCTGCAAAAACACACATTCACAGAAAAAATCTAAAACTTTATAATAAATAGTCTTTCAGATTTTTTTAAATATATATTCAAATCCATCAAGAAAAACAAAATCATTAAATGTGTTCAAAAGAGAACCAGTGAATTCTCAAGCCTCTCCACAGAGACCTCTAGTGGTCACATGATTTCTTAAATAATTCCAAAAGAGGCGCTATTTTGAAGGCCTAGTCTCTATTTTAACCTGAAATACTGCAATAATTTAAAAAAATAAAAATAAAAATAAAAATTGTATAATTTTCAATGGAAAAAATAGACCATCAAATCATCTCAAAATACAAAATTAAAAAGGAAAAATATTATTGAAGAAAAATAAATTGCGTTGGTTTTACTGGGGTGGAGGAAGTTTCATTTTTAGGCGTCCGGTCACTTATGAGCGGGAAGACGACCAATGCAAACCACATATTTTGCATTGTCTCAAACACACACACACACACACACACACACGAGAGAACGAGAGGAAACACCGCAGTGTTGCATGTCTAACCCGTCTGCCGCTCTCAGATCCAGAGATGATTTCATGTTCGAGAGATACGGAAGCATCTGGCGTTCCCATAACAGCGGAGAAATGCGTGTTTACGACGGGAAACTCTATCTGGTGCCCACCTGGACGCCGGCACGGACAGGTGGCACCTCCGACTGCAGCGCTCGAGCGCGGGCGCCTCCGCACGAGTGCCCGCGTGTGTGTGTGTGTGTGTGAAATGAACGCCGGCTTTCATCTGTGCGTGTGTGAATGTGAGAGGTTAGTTTTTGGATCTATTAACACCTGTCGTGCTGAAACTCACATTGCTGGGATTGTAATTCAGCTCCGGGGAGAATCGTGTGCCAGAGAGAGAGAGAGAGAGAGAGAGAGAGAGAGAGAGAGAGAGAGAGAGAGAGAGAGAGAGAGAGAGAGAGAGAGAGAGAGAGAGAGAGAGAGAGAGAGAGAGAGAGAGAGAGAGAGAGGAGAGTGAGAGAGAGAGAGAGAGAGAGAGAGAGGGAGAGAGAGGGAGAGAGAGGGAGAGGGAGAGAGAGAGAGAGAGAGAAGAGATGAGAGAGAGAGAGAGAGAGAGAGAGATGAGAGAGAGTGTCCAGCGAACCTCTGATCCTCTGATCCTCTGGCGCTGACTCCAGGTCAGATGTAGACCACAGCACGCTCCGCCACACCTGCGCTCAGAGACTCGGGGACATGCATGTCTCTCCAGTATTTGAGTCAAAGCATTATTATATACAGCAGATTTCTGATGGACAGGTAGAGAGTAGACATTTTGACAAGCCCTTATTGAATCAGAGAAAGAAGACGGATTCACAGAATTGATTTTACGATAAGTCAGCATTTTCTTCAGTGGTGATATAGATATTGGAAAACCACTGAAGTTTATGAATTTATGATCTGAAAAAGCTAAATCAAAGCCACTAATGTGGCGTTCACACCGGACGCGATTCGCGCGAAGGTGGACGCTTGAACATTTTGCGTTTACTCGCTTCATTCGCGCGTGAAATTCGCGTGTGTAACTATACAACAGACGCAAATTCGCGTCATGGGAGGGGCTTCTATATGAGCCTATATGAGCCAGCTCGTCTCGGTCACTTGACGTCTTTTTTGTAAAAAATACTACTATTAATGTGTGACAAAACGTAGTTTAAAGACTTTTTCAGGCGATAATATAGTTGTTTAAAGATCAAATCTGTGGTTAATTTATAAAAAGAGCCTATTTGAGAATTTTATCTGGCGTTTTCGGAGTTGTGAGATCCAGGCGATCAGTGGCATTCCGCGCTCGTTTACCCGGCGAGACCCGCCTTTCCTCGGCTAGTCCTTCTCTCATTGGCCGCTGCTCTGGCTCTTTTTTTCTGCTCCAGTCTCGTTGTGAAATGGCTCACAATGGCTCACAATAACTCACTTTCTTCCAAGCAAGATCCTTTTTATTCCTTTATTCCTTTATTCCTTTTATTCCTGTTCCTGTAGTGATAGGATGATGTATCACAGCTCCGGGTCTCCACATACGGCCACGATTATCTTGTCCTCCATTGTTGTTGGGATTTCTGCCTCCGCTTGTAAATGCGTCACTACTAGAGCAAGCTCGTGATTGGTTAACGCGGCGCGAAATATCCACCAGAGTTCAGATTTTTCAACTTGAGCGATTCGCGCGAATCGCGCTTTCAAAACGCTCAATTCGCGTCATTCGCACTGCCTCAATCGCGTGAATCGCTCGAATCTCGCCGCCTCATTCGCACGAATCGCGCCGCAGAATGCCATTTCGCGTCTCTGCATTGACTTAACATGTAAATCACTCGCGCGAATCGCGTCCGGTGTGAACGCACCTTGACAAGAATATTATTTAAGCCAGATGTACATATGAGATCCAGTATATGACCCCTGGAGTGAGTAGCAAAAGTTACATGTTGGGTTAGGTTGAAGCCGTCCAGTACAGACGTCAGTTCATTGCATTGAGCAGTGTTTTCATGTACATTAAAATCACCAAGCAGAATAACAGATGAATAAGTGCCACAGACAAGAGTTAGTAACGCACTGATCTCAGAGAAGAAATCAGAGACATTTTGGAGGTCGGTAAATCAAGATTATAGCCATTTGCCAGACATTTTCAGCGCAAGATATTCAAAAGCTGTAACGTCATGTAACTCCATCTTTGAAATCTTAAAGGTGCCCTAGAATGAAAAATTGAATGAACCCATAGTTGAATAACAGGAGTTCAGTGGACATCACATACAGTGAGTCTCAAACACCACTGCCTCCTCCTTCATATGTAAATCTTGTTTGTGAAAAACACCACGGAAAAACAGGCAAATCTCAACATAACACCGAGAGTGATGCAATCGCCGGGATCATTAATATGTACGCCCACAACATTTGCATATGCCAGCACATGTTCACTGTCAGCCGAAACTGCGCAGCCGAATCATCTCTGCAGGTAAACTAGCGTCACGCGAGGATAGCGAACATGGCAGATCATGGAAACAAATGGGTAACGCTTTAGATTACGGCCCAGAAAGTACTGCGTAAGTAAAGAGAATTTACAGCATAACTTTCGGTAATTATAGTGTAACTATAAAGTTAGTATGTGTAGGTATAAGGGAACAAACAATATGTAATAGTGGGGGAATAACTATCAGGAAAATTAACACATTATTTATACTGTAAGTATTTTTTAATTAAGGGGTAATTATCCGTGTAGTTACAGGGTAAGTACAATAAACAACACATACACAATCTGATATCACTCGGAAAGATTTATTTGAAAAAAAACGTAATCCAAAACAGATTTGATCGGCCGTAACTGGCCATAATTTCCATTGATGGATCTTAAAATGAATCCCATGTCTTTTGATATTTTGTATTATTATTTATTAAAATAAAAAGTACACAAAGAAATGTTCTCATAATTTACTCATGTTTTTGCCTCCGATCAGCTGTGACCAGCGCGTGCATGAGTAGAGAAGCTTCAAGCTTTCATGACGTTCTCGCGCGCGTTTAATCTGAAACACATGTGAGAACTGCTGGTCGGAAGCGATAGTCTTCAGTTTAAAAAAATTTAAAATTAAAAAATTGTTATTTTTCTTACAAACACTTATCGTTTTACTTCAGAAGACATTGATCCATCCATTGGGGTCGTATAGATTACTGCAGTTATTGCTGTATGTGCTGTTTGATGCTTGAATTTTTAGGAACCCAAATGAGTTTTCATTAGCAGAGATTATTTTTTTTCTGTGTTCATATGAAGAAATAAAGTCGTATGTACATCTCGGATGGCATGAGGGTTAAAGACGAGTAAAGCGTGAGGACATTTCTGCGTGAACTGTATTTTCAGTGTAGCTACATAATACAGAATCGCTAGAGACATCCTTCTTAATATTCATCTGTGGCAAGGACGAAAAAGTAGAGGAACTAGACGAGGATAAAGCCAAGCAAGAGAAACGAATAAGTGTTGTAAATCTGTTTTAGAAAACTTGTTTTTTAAATAAAGGTTTCCGAGTGATATCAGATTGTATACATGTTTTTATTGTACTTACCCTGTAACTATACGAAACAAGAGGGGAACACACACCACTTTAATTTACAGCAGCAGATTCATACTTACCCTGTAACTACACGAAACAAGAGGGGAACACACACCACTTTAATTTACAGCAGCAGATTCATACTTACCCTGTAACTACACGAAACAAGAGGGGAACACACACCACTTTAACTTACAACCCACAGATTCATACTTACCCTGTAACTACACGAAACAAGAGGGGAACACACACCACTTTAATTTACAACCCACAGATTCACCCTTACCCTGTAACTACACGGATAATTACCCCTTAATTAAAAAATACTTACTGTATAAATAATGTGTTAATTTGCCTGATAGTTATCCCTTTATTCCCCCACTATTACATATTGTTCCCTTATACCTACACGTACTTACTTTATAGTTACACTATAATTACCGAAAATTATGCTGTAAATTCTCTTTACTTACGCAGTTCTTTCTGGGCCGTAATCTAAAGTAGTGATGGGAAGTTCGGTTCTTTTCCGCGAACCGGTTCTTTCGGACAGTTCGTTTCAATGAACCGGATCAAAAAACCGGTTCACCAGTTCTTTTACGCTCAAACGTAATGACGTCATTTCGCGATGACGTCATTACGTCAAGTCTATTGCGGGTTGGATAAACACATTAAAATATATAAAGTCAGTAATTATAACATCAGTCAGATAAAAATATCATCATAATCTGATAATCATAATCATCATAATCCAAAGTTTTACATCTAAAGCATCCAAACACATGCAGTGATGCAAAACAATCTTTACATTTATAAAATCAATAAATCAGTCTTCATCAGTGCAGAAACCATTATCCACTTACTATGTTTTTGTAATTAAATAAATACGGTTCGCCAAATGTTCACCTCATTCATGTCGGAGTCGTTTCACAGACACGCGCTCATATCAGCTGATGTTCGTTCGGTTCAGACTCAGAGAGACTCGCCGTGCAGTCAGTCAGTCGCTCGACGCATGCTCAGTATCATCATCTCATCGGTTCTCAATCGGACATGTCCGAAATAAACAGTTCTCGATTCAGTGTACTGCTGATCCGAAAACCGCTGCAACCGATTCTTGACTCGAGAACGAGAACGAAATTGAGATTCGAGAACCGCCAGAGCGATTCAAAAGGAGTCGCTTGCTTCACCTTCGCTGTAGTTTGATTAGGGTCGTCATTTTTATCTTTATATCACCTTGTTTACAAATTAAATACAATGGAGTCCTAACAAAGTTAGGCAGATTGGTTTTCTGAATTCAAACCTATTATAAGAGACAGTCAAGCTGCATATGGTAACTTAACCTCTGTTTAAAACTGCCTTTGCATTTTGTTTTTGCTATTATTATTATTTATAATTTTTGATAAAGCACAATAACTTTTTTAAAAGTTTTTTAAAAACAGGCAATACCTGTTAAATATAGTGTGTAAGACAATTACAGTGTGTAAGTGCACTTTTCCAGTAATTGTTCTTTTTAAAATGTGTGTATTATTTGAACACTTTAATATTTTTTTATTAAAACATTGTTTATTTAATACTAACCCAATTTGTGAATGTGTCCTCATAAACTGTAATTACACGTAAACATTAATCTTTTAAATAAATAAATACTTCAATCATAAATAGTCAATCACATGCTCATACAGTGATAAGACAGTAATGAACTTGAAATGATGAAAACATATTTCCACAATGTTTTATATTATAACACGTCTCGATGTTCAACAAAACTTGCTTTTCGTTCTCTTGAAGAATCACACGCATGCTCAGTCAGTATCAGTTCATGGGTTCTCAAATCGGACATGTCCGAAATAAACAGTTCTCGATTCAGTGTACTGCTGATCCGAAAACCGCTGCAACCGATTCTTAACTCGAGAACGAGAACTGTGACGCTCGTTCGTGTGCGCTGCGCATGCTCAGTATCATCAGCTGCTGCTCGCTGACATCAATCATCATCAGTTCTCTCTTATAATAGGTTAGTGTACTGTTGGAGTAACTGAATAACTTCAGGATGTTGGTTTATTTCGAGTCAGAGGGACAGTCAGACACGTCAAAAAGTGATTAATTTTATAAATTTGTGGATTAGTGCTTACTAGAGATGCGAACTGTTTAGAACGATTCAGTCCGATTTGGTGAACTGGTTCGACCGGTTCACTAAAAAGAACCGGTTCAAAAGAACGATTCGTTCGCGAACCGGACATCACTAATCTAAAGCGTTATCAACAAATGTTGTGTTCCAGGCTGTGCAGGGGATGTGAGGACGGTTCATACTCTTCCCACAGATAAAACATGTCCACAGGCATGGCTGATGTTTATTTATAATCGGATACCGCAACAATTTACATTTTTTTTTTTTTTTTTTTTTTTTTTTTTTATGCATTTGGCAGACGCTTTTATCCAAAGCGACTTACAGTGCCTTATTACAGGGACAATCCCCCTGGAGCAACATGGAGTAAAGTGCCTTGCTCAAGGACACACTGGTGGTGATCGCTGGGATCGAACCAGCAACCTTCTGCATATCAGTTCCATGGTTTAACCCACTGGACCACCATCTCACATTCAATTTAATTCAGAGTTGTTCGTTTGCTCAGCCCATTTCACCACGGACAGTTTTTCAAACCCGGGACAATATCAATCCGGCTTTGCTCAGCGTCTGACACTGAAGAAAGGGGCAATTCCAGCCATATTCCTGCCAGCAGTGATGTATCCACTTCTTGACTGTCTAAACCATTTCTGATTAAATTGAAAGTTTCTTAGAGAGACAACATTAACGATAATATTCCCGTTGTTGTCTAGATCCAGCAAGATGCTAGTACAGTAACAATAGGATAATCCGAGTATCTTACATAACTAAATGGCTAAATAAATCGACTTTTAAATCTGTCAAACTCAAATGTTACTGTACAAACAACATATTTAAGCGCTACCCAGTTCAGTTTGTGATTCAAAGTGAAGACGCTATCATTGTAAAATCATACAGGGACACATTACAATAATTCAAATGTTTTTACAATGCTAATAAAGTTGTGACTGCTGATGTGTATATTTAATGCTATATGCTAGTTATGGTTTAGGCTGAAGTTCTGGTATGGACGTAATGATTTTGCAGGTTCCTAATTAAAATAAAGACTTAACTCACCATTCAGAAGCGTTCATTTCCAATCTCAAAACATGTTGTTCCTCAAAATCTGCATCTTCGTCTCAAACATATAAGGTTGAATGCCTAATCTCTCCATCGTCATGACGGTCAGCTATCATTGAGCCGCAGTGAAACAATCAGCCAATCAGAGCAGAACTCTGCATTAATATTCATGAGCCTTCCAAATAAGGCAAAAACAGACCATTTCATCCTGGGGAAGATTTCTAGAGTTGTAAATGGACCTGTAAAACCGTATCTGGACAATTATTGACCTTAAATAAGCCATATACCCTCTATGTAGATACCAGAGAACAATTTAAAATGTTGTTTCAAATCATTCTAGGGCACCTTTAATAGTCTCACGGCAAACTACAGCCAGCCCACCACCTCGCCGATGAAGACGTGGCTGAGCGAAGTAGATTCAGAGGTTCAGGTTGAAAAGGTCATTAGGCATCTGCCAGGTTTCAGTCAGAAGTAGCCTGTCCAGGTTTGTGTCAGTGATTATGTCGTGCAACACTGAAGCAGGAGATCATCAGGAGACATCAGGAGATCATCAGGAGATCATCAGGAGACATCAGGAGACCATCAGGAGATCATCAGGAGACATCCGGAGATCATCAGGAGACATCAGGAGATCATCAGGAGACATCAGGAGATCATCAGGAGATCATCAGGAGACATCCGGAGATCACCAGGAGATCATCAGGAGACATCAGGAGATCATCAGGAGATCATCAGGAGACATCAGGAGACATCAGGAGATCATCAGGAGACCATCAGGAGATCATCAGGAGATCATCAGGAGACATCAGGAGATCATCAGGAGACATCAGGAGACATCAGGAGATCATCAGGAGACCATCAGGAGATCATCAGGAGATCATCAGGAGACATCAGGAGATCATCAGGAGATCATCAGGAGATCATCAGGAGATCATCAGGAGATCATCAGGAGACATCAGGAGATCATCAGGAGACATCAGGAGATCATCAGGAGACATCAGGAGACATCAGGAGATCATCAGGAGACATCAGGAGATCATCAGGAGACATCAGGAGATCATCAGGAGATCATCAGGAGACATCAGGAGATCATCAGGAGATCATCAGGAGATCATCAGGAGACATCAGGAGATCATCAGGAGATCATCAGGAGATCATCAGGAGACATCAGGAGATCATCAGGAGATCATCAGGAGATCATCAGGAGATCATCAGGAGACATCAGGAGACCATCAGGAGATCATCAGGAGATCATCAGGGGATCATCAGGAGATCATCAGGAGACATCAGGAGATCATCAGGAGATCACCAGGAGACATCAGGAGATCATCAGGAGATCATCAGGAGACATCAGGAGATCATCAGGAGACATCAGGAGATCATCAGGAGATCACCAGGAGACATCAGGAGATCATCAGGAGATCATCAGGAGACATCCGGAGATCATCAGGAGATCATCAGGAGACATCAGGAGATCATCAGGAGACATCAGGAGATCATCAGGAGACATCAGGAGATCATCAGGAGACATCAGGAGATCATCAGGAGATCATCAGGAGACATCAGGAGATCACCAGGAGACATCAGGAGATCACCAGGAGACATCAGGAGATCATCAGGAGACATCAGGAGATCATCAGGAGATCATCAGGAGACATCAGGAGACCAATTAAAGAACATTTAATGAATAAGTTGAAGGAGAAGCAACATGACTGAAGATCAGAAATCTTGGGAAAGTGATTTTATGATTAAAACAAGAACAAATATCTGCCAATGGGTTCAGAAAATCAACTTAATTCAAATAAAAAAGTAATGTTTTAAGTTTTAAGCATAAACTCACGTCATTTTGTTCAGTTTCTCAGAAAACTTGATTTAAGGATGTTTAGATATTTATACTGCAACTTTGTTTTGTTTGTTTGTTTTTGCAGTGCATTACTTTAATTTACGACCCTATGAAATCCATTTTATTCATTGTTTTGTTTTAGTTTTATTCTGTTTTAATGGTTCAATTAAATTGAATTAGTCAAAAAACATGTCAAATCATGTTGAAATCATGAAATACAATTTAATAGCAATTTATTAAAGGTTTAACAAATTTTTTTTTAGGGCCAAATCATAGGGCGATAATTGAATGCCATGATATTGAATTTAAGACTTCTGCTTTAATTTAAGACACTTTAAGACCGGCGGACCCTGTAAATGTTTTAGCTGGACATCTGATGTTTCTTGAATGTTACAATTTGTTTCATTTGAACATTTAAAAGTAACAATGTTTCCATTCCCAAAAATGATGAAATGTAATGTTCCATTAAAGTCCCCATCAAAATGTTTTTATGGAATATTGCAGCGTTTATTCTCAGTGATTTATCGTTATTGTGTTAATAATCAGAGTCAGAATAACTTCTGATGGCGAGGGCGGGGCCACCTGTCACTCACATGAGATCCACCAATAGCAAACCACAACCATCCAATCAATTCCCCGCAGACACACTCAAGCCCCGCCTACATTTGTTCTTGTTTGCAAAGCGATTCACTCGATATACGGCGCAATAGCGGAGACTTTCCCTCTCATGAATAATGTTTTTATAGCCTAGCAAAGCATTTAAAGAACTTATTTTGGGACATGATCAGTTCCTTGTGTTTGTGTGTGTTGTGTATCATATGAGATATTAAATATAAATGAGTCTGATGGCATCGGTGCGTCTCTCACAATAAACAAACATTCTGAATATTTCATATTGGACATGAATGATTAAGTGATGGATTTAATTCAGCCTAATGAACAGCACAGCAAATCTGGGTGAATCCAAAATATTCAAATGAAAATTAATAACATGACATTTTGCATATCAAACATGAAGCCTACTCTTAAAGGGGATATATGTACGAATGCTCATGTATTAATTTTTCTTGAAAATAAAGTCACAATGCAAATGCATTCGCTCTTCTGCACATCTGATTTATTGATATTTTGAAATTGGCTTTATGCAGCATTTCAATGATTTTATTGTGTTTATGAGTTGAGCTGGTCTCTGGGGGCGTGTGTAGAGCACACACACACACACACACACACCCTGAGGCCATGACGTATTCAAACTTTACATAATTGTGCAAAAATGTGAAATAAACTAAATGAACATCAGCATCTAAACCTGTTTCATTCAAAGCAGCCGAGATCCTTTTAAACGGCACAGGGGCCGTGCGTGTGTGTGTGTGTGTGTGTGTGTTCTTACCCGACAACGGCTTTAATCAACCGCACACAACAAAGAAAACACACAAATTATTCTGTAGCAAAGTGACATTTTCAGGCCAGTATGCTAATGCTAAAGGTGAGGACGTCTGGCGCTGGTAACGACTCCTCAGTGCGGACACACAACTCCACAAACCGCCATTAAATATCATTAAATCTCCCTTCTGGACTCTTCTGTGGGCACGGCTATAAATATTTCAGTATTTGGCACTGTAAAAAAATGATGAATAATATTTGTGCATGAGAATTTGCATTCAACTGTTAAATTAAAAATTAATTACTCAGATGCATAAAGGAACAATATAACTTTGAAGCCTCCGAGATGGCAAAGTTAATTATTTCCAATTAGGAGCAAAATATCTTCAGAGATATTTCAGACCTTTTAATAGCACGGGATGAACCGCAGACGGAATAAAAGAGTCTTTGTTGGTTTTGCGGCGCGTGAAAGATAGCACTTCATATCCAGAGCGTGAGCGCGGCACAATTAAACTCTATAATAAAGTCTGTTGGAGTACGGAGGGAAGTGTGTGGATCACATCAGCTCATATTTAACATAAAACACACACACACACGTCTCTGAGAGTCTGCTGGAGGAGTCGTGTTCATGAGCTGGGTGAGGGATGATGTTTGGTGAACGCGTCTGACCTCTGACCTCACACACTCGATGCACGTTTCTAGTCGGACGCACGTCCAGCTCCTCGCTGATCAAATCTCAAACACACTGCTCATCATGGGCGTCTGGTCTGAACAGCAGCTGTGATCAGGAGCATTGTGAGCAACCGTTGACCAGTGTAAAGGGTGTGTTAGTACATGAGTTCTGAGGAAAACACAGCCTCCTTTAATAAATCTGTTTGCTGTGGATTTAAATGAGATAGCAGACCCTGTATTTATCAAAAGATATGTGTTCTACTAAACTGGAAAAAAGAATACGTCCAACATTTGAATTATTAAAGCATATCCTAAACATGGGATATTTAACACACAGTTTAAAGAGTCCTGGAATAATTATATGGCTCTAATATAAACCCTTTGACCCTGTCTGTGTATGCATGTCCTGTTATTTTAACTCGGGTTTAAATTGCTCTCACAAACAGGATTTGTTGATGTATATGATCTATGTATACTGTGATGCTGCTTAATGTAGAATATTTTCATTGTTTTGATTGATGGTATTCATTCAAATATGACATGAGCTGTTAGAGACGATTAAATTAATAAACACCTGTTCCTCCCTGAGGATTGGGAAACGGCCTCAGAAACAGCCAATGGGACGCCGTCTAGAAATGAACAAAACACCATCAGACACACACAAACTCAGTTCTCAAGCCATGAGAGGGAAAGTCTCCGCTATTGCGCCGTATATCGAGTGAAGCGCAAACAAGAACAAATGTAGGCGGGGCTTGAGTGTGTCTGCGGGGAATTGATTGGATGGTGGTGGTTTGCTATTGGTGGATCTCATGTGAGTGACAGGTGGCCCCGCCCTCGCCATCAGAAGTTATTCTGACTCTGATTATTAACACAATAACGATAAATCACTGAGAATAAACGCTGCAATATTCCATAAATAAATAAGAATAGTCCAGTTTGATGTCCTGGGGTCCGTTCTTCGTACCTCGCTCAACACATCTGAGATGATCTGACAGATCCCAGATCTGTTAATCATGATAACTGATCTCTGGCTAATTTGGTTCTTCAGACGAATTTGCGGATTGGATTTAAATATCTGGATTAAATGATCTGAGATCAGTGCGCATTCTTGTTTTCCCTGAAGAGGGCGGATGATCGATACTCGAAACCATGATCAGCAGTGCAGCGATTGGCTGGCGTCAAGACGGCAACATAATGACATCATATCATTAAAAAAGCCACCTGGCAAAAAACTTGACAAATTATACAATAAAACCCCACGAATATCTGGAGCTTTATAAGGAAACAGCTAAACGACCAAACCAACAAAAGTTATAATAGATCAATGATAAAAAAATTTTTTTTTTACATGATTACCAATTATTTATATTCACGATTTTATACAGTATTTGTACACCCTATACATTTTTATTTCAATGTTGTAATTCAATTTGAAGCAGATTTGTAACGTGACAGTATTAAAGTTTCTTAAGGGTCAAGATCAAATTCTCTGCATCAAGCCATCCCATAATATCCGTCATCACTTAAATGAATGCACGGCTCAGAGTAACTAACATGTGTGCAAACCTCCAATAAAATGATAAAGTAATTATTCCATCACAAATAAATCGCTCAATCAAGTGGCTGTGTCTATAGTATTATACACAACATTATAATATTATATACATTCTCAAATACAGATACAATTTAACATGTGTATATTAGTATTATTATTTAAAATGATTATTATTGCCCCTGGTTCAGTAATGAACTCTTATAATAAAGTAGCAGTGGCTGGGACAGATTTTAAGCATCACCTCAAGATGCGATCTAATCCTGTTCACATGAGATGAGCCGCTCGAGCAGGTTTAGTTTACGGAGCTGTTGCTATGACAACAAGTCCAGGATGAGCGTCGAAGAACCAAACAATCCAAGATCACGCCAAATCATCAACAATCAGATCCAGCTAACTGAGTTAGCGAGGGACGAAGAACGGACCCCAGGTGTCTTTAAACCACACAAGGCTTTATTCAGGGCGTTTGTGACTCTCTCGCTTCAGGCCTGATCGAAACACGATAAGATATGAGTGTGTGAGTTTATTAGCAGCGCCTCAGATTGTTGAGGATCCTGAAGCACTAGCGTCTGCGCTGAAGCCGCATCACTCCAGAGCTTTTGATGAAGTCATTCATAAATTTTAATATTACATGTATGAACTTGATGTACTGCCTCCCGGCTCATTAATATTGGAAGGATCACCTTGTGAAAAATAAAACGAGTGTTTCTGTGCTGGTGAAGAGCCTGCGCTGTATGACACATGTCTATGACACGCGTGTGACGGAATATGAGCCGGAGGTCATTATAACCGGAGCAGGGTCGCCCGCTTCTGTCCAAGAGACGAGACTGACATCAGATAACACACACCACCACCATCCAATCAATTGCCCACAGACACACTCAAGCCCCGCCTACATTTGTTCTTGTTTGCGCTTCACTCGATATACGGCGCATTAGCGGAGACTTTCCCTCTCGCGCTGCGGATGTTTGAGTCCTCCAGCATGACCGGCTGACATGAGCACACACACCCTCAAAAACCCTCCGAAAGGCTGGGAGACCAACCAGCAAACCAGCTCAGCCTTCAGCGGATTACAGAAGTGACTGGGCTGTGCAGAGAGTGTGTGTGTGTGTGTGTGTGTGTGTGTGTGTGTGTGTGTGTGTGTGTGTGTGTGTGTGTGTGAGATGCTGGCTTGTAGTGTTTTTCATGTTTCTACTAGTAAAGATTTAAAGTTCCATTCCAAATGTATATATTTTAGACCATTTAGCCATGCGTGTGTGTGTGTGTCTGTGTGTGTGTGTGTGTGTGTGTGTGTGTGTGTGAGAGAGAGTGTGTGTGTGTGTGTGTGTGTGTGTGTGTGTGTGAGAGAGAGAGTGTGTGTGTGTGTGTGTGTGTGTGAGAGAGAGTGTGTGTGTGTGTGTGTCTGTGTGTGTGTGTGTGTGTGTGTGTGTGTGTGTGTGAGAGAGAGTGTGTGTGTGAGAGAGTGTGTGTGTGAGTGTGTGTGTGAGAGTGTGTGTGTGTGTGTGTATGTGTGAGAGTGTGTATGTTTGAGAGAGCATGTGTGTGACAGTGTGTGAGTGTGTCTGTGTGCGCGCATGTGTGAGAGTGTGTGTGTGCGTGTGTGCGCGTGTGAGTGTGTGTGTGTGTGTGGTCCAGCACTCAGCTCTGACTCTGAGCTCTGAGCCATGACTGCTTTTAACCTCCTCTGCTCTCACATCCTCCTGCCGCTCCATCTCTCTGTCCCTCACAGAAGCACTTAACCAGCGACATTTCCTGGAGCCGCTTAATCCTCTTTCAAAGAACTCTAACTAAGTTCAGGAAAGTGTGAATTACTGAAACAGCCCATTTCTGCAGGAAGGGTTTAGCTTCATTAGAAACAGAGTCAGAAATGGCCATGTTAATTCTATAGATGCGTGTAAGAGGGGCAGACGACTCCAGCGTCAGTAATGAGAGTGTGTGTGTGTGTGTGTGTGTGTGTGTGTGTGTGTGTGTGTGTGTGTGTGTGTGTGTGTGTGTGTGTGTGTGTGTGTGTGTGTGTGTGTGTGTGTGTGTGTGTGTGTGTGTGTGTGTGTGTGTGTGTGTGTGTGTGTGTGTGTGTGTGTGCTATTAGAGACTATAGTAGGTGACTAACGCTCTCTTCTCGCGCTCCTCAAACTTTCTGCCAGGCATCGAACAGAAATGAGAAACACATTATGGTTCCATTAATTGATTTATGCTCAGTTAAAATGGAGGTCTCATAGAGATGCAGGAATTAGAGGCACTCTTGGGCCAATTAGAGCGGCTGCGGCTTCTTCCCGCGGCTCTTCCATGCATCTCAATCACGGCCAATGCCCACAGGTGAAATGCCAAATCTGAAACACTCAGAGCGGCTCCTGCATCCTAAAACACCGGCGCTTCATATCTGACAGACACACACACTGCTCAAAAACATTAGAAATCAGATCATTCCTGCTGTAACATCAAATCTGTCTATTCCTGTCTATCCATCTAGAGGGGGGGGGTTTCAGGGGTTAGTTCCAGTGAAAGGAACTCTTAATGCTTCACCAAGACATTTTGGACAATTTCATGCTCCCAACTTTGTGGGATCAGTTTGGGGACGGCCATCAAATGCGCTTCTAGAAGATTGGTCAAAAATTGCCATAAACACTCCGAAACTGAAGACAGGCGGCACAACACTATTGGCAATATAGTGTCAACAAGTTCAATCCATCCATCCATCCTCGTCTATCTATCTATCTATCTATCTATCTATCTATCTATCTATCTATCTATCTATCTATCTATCTATCTATCTATCTATCTATCTATCATCCATCCATCATCATCGTCTGTCTGTCTGTCTGTCTATCTATCCATCCATCCATCCATCCATCCGTCATCTGTCTGTCTGTCTATCTATCTATCATTGTCTGTCTGTCTGTCTGTCTATCCATCCATCCATCCATCCATCCATCCATCCATCCATCTATCGTCTGTCTGTCTGTCTATCTATCCATCCATCCATCCATCCATCCATCCATCCATCCATCCATCCATCCATCCGTCATCTATCTATCTATCTATCTATCTATCTATCTATCTATCTATCTATCTATCTATCTATCTATCTATCTATCTATCTATCTATCTATCTATCTATCTATCTATCTATCCATCATCCGTCCATCTCTCTCTCTGCTGGTGTCTTGTGTTCAGGACAGATGGACAGCAGGCCTCACACCTGTCGTGTGTGTGTGTGTGTGTGTGTGTGTGTGTGTGTGGGAGTGAGAGCTGGTTCTCAGCGCTGAGACTGAGATCTCTTCAAACATTCAGACTGAACAGTCAATGAGATGCAAAATCATGCCTGAGCTTCTCTTTGAAGAAATGGATTCCAATGCAAATCCAATGACCTTTAATTATTGTATAATTCTGTCAATGATCATAACCTGAAGACACCATGACTAAATTTTACAATTAGCCCGTTTAACCTGCCGTATGAGTTTGACCTTTAGATGAGCACTGGCTCATTGGGATGGGGGGGGGGGGGGGGGGGGACTCAGGTAAAGCAATGCGATAAACACCACACACACAATCTCTGAGACGAACCACACACTCCCTCTAATGATGATTGTGACGTCGCTCTTCTAGCGCTCAGAGGTGTTTATCTCTGTCCATTTATCCCTGTACTGTATCTAAGCCACACATTAACATCTGTCCTCTATTTACCCACCGAATCGGGTCCAATAAGCAGGTCTGTTCACTGCAGCGGACGCCAAATCTTCCAGCTGACTGGCGTCGGGCAGATTTCCTCAGCCGCTCTGTTTCACGGACTCTCTCCTGTCACGGCCGGCCAATTAAGACACACTACTGGCGGGATGAGCGCTCGCACACCTCAGCGTTCTGATCTTCCTCACAGGCTTTTTCTTTTTTCTAGGTGTCTTAATTACTCTGAGGAAGTGTGGTTCTGGCTGCCGGTCAGCTGGTCCATTTGCATGTCTGTGTAGTGAGAGGTTGGCAGCGAATCCTCCCGTCCAGATTGCGGCCCCTCTCCGCGGTGAGACCGCCTTGGAGGAGACCGCGTTGTGGGATTAGGGTTTTAGCAGCGAAGGTAAGTGTGACTACAAGCTTTGGCTGTCCATCTGCTCTCCTGCGGTACCCTGGCCAGCCTGAGCCGCCTGCAGCAAGGACCTGGCCTCCGTACCAGCACACACACACACACACACACACACACACACTCAGCCAAGAACCCTCTGCCTGCTGCTCGCAACCAAACACTCCGTATGCACTAAAGTTTTTCTCTCTTTCACCGCCTGCCGCCACCATCCCTTCCTTTTCTCTCCTTAATAAATAAGACATGAGCGTGTCTCCAGCAATAGAGGCGACGGGTTTAATTTGTAGGGCAGCGATGTTTGCTGGCGTCCTGAGGGAGTTGTGCCCTTCTCGTCTCAAACACACACACACACACGCACACACACACACACACTCCTGATTCCCTCATTCATGATGCATTCAGTGCTGATTGTTATAGTACACATTAACTCATTCTCATTCCAAACCTGTTCTCTGAAACAATCATAAGTCACTATTCATTATTTTATGTTGATTTATCGCTGCACATCATATTTCTGCCTTTTATCTCACTATTATGACTTTTAAAATCATATTTTTGACAATTCTATTTCACTATTATGACTTTTAAAATGATATTTTGGACTTTTTATCTCACTATTATGACTTTTAAAATGATATTTTGGACTTTTTATCTCATTATTATGACTTTTAAAATCATATTTTGGACTTTTTATCTTATAATGAGGACATCTTAAATAATATTTTCAACATTTTATCTCTTAATTATGACTTAGCATGTCATATTTTCACTATTATGACTTTTAAAATATTTTGGACTTTTTATCTCACTATTATGACTTTTAAAATCATATTTTGGACTTTTTATCTCATTATTATGACTTTTAAAATCATATTTTGGACTTTTTATCTCACTATTATGACTTTTAAAATCATATTTTGGACTTTTTATCTCATTATTATGACTTTTAAAATCATATTTTCGACCTTTTATCTTATAATGAGGACATGTAAAATAATATTTTCAACATTTTATCTCTTAATTATGACTTTATGGTAATTGAAATGAGCTGATCAGTAATATAGTTGAATATTTAGTGTCCCGACTGCCAAAGGTGCTCATCGTTATTGTGTTAATAATCTTGAGTCGGAATAACTTCATCTCTTCTCTGATGGCGAGGGCGGGGCCACCTGTCACTCACATGAGATCCACCAATAGCAAACCACAACCATCCAATCACTTACCCACAGACACACTCAAGCCCCGCCCTACATTTGTTCTTGTTTGCGAAGCGATTCACTCGATATACGGCGCAATAGAGGAGAAGAGACCAGCGTGACTTGATGATTTTTTCATTTGGGTCATTTTGACCCGAAACTCATTCGGAGTGAAGATTCTAGGACTTTTGTTGCACTTAAACCCAGTGGAAAGGCTCATCCGCTCCATATTGAGCCATACGAGTTATGAAATATCATCTTATATTATGATCTTTCCATAAGAGATTGAGCCACTGAGAGATATCCTGAGCTGATATTAACAGGTTATGGAAGGATGTGAAGGATATGCTTCAATTATGATTTATTTATTGATCAAATCTAGTCATTTAAAGATAAATAAAATAAAACATAACAAAAAATATGGCGGGATGAGGGTTAAGGCCTGACCGCAGTGTGTGATACAGTAGATCAGATGTGCTGGGACTGTATCACTGTCTCCATGGCAACCCCAAACGATGACCAGCAAAACACAACAAATAAAGAACCAAAGAGAAAGAGTCGAGAATCCTTTGAGGAGATGATCCGACATTACAATGGATCAGACCAGCGCTCTCACGGCTCCGTCATCATCTGTGCATTTCATGACGACTTTATGGAGCGATGCTTTGAGCACTGGAGCGCAGGCATGCTGGGACAGGAAGGGGCCGTCCCCAAACTAATCCCACAAAGATGGGAGCATGAAATTGTCCAAAATGTCTTGGGGAAGCATTACAGTTTTTTACAGACGCTAGGACACATTTCTCAATACTTAGGTCACTTTTGCAAAACTCTTCACACAGTTCTCCTAACCAGCTCTCAGCTTGGCACAGCAGTTCATTTCACATTCAAAATGCTCTACAACTACCAAAACACTTTCTTCAGGTCTCAGATCAGCTCATTCTTCCAGAACACTAGCAAAGGTTGACAGCCCACAAACACACTTTGTCACCCACAAAACAATGAGCTACAAAACACACACAACAAAACCAGAACACATCTCTGTTTATAATCCACTGCAATATATGTTACTGGAATCAATCAGACGTGATGCAGAATCCGTCCATATTTTATGTCTATAAATCAAGTAATCTACAATGAGAATCAGCTGTGGCGGCTCCAACTGGCCAATTGTTTTATAGCATTTCATTTGAAGATTTAAAATATATTTCATTAAAATATTACTGTAGGAATGTAGCAAATTGCTGTCTTATTCAGTGTATTATGTTATTGTTTTGAGCGTGAGTTTAACAGTTTTGGGCCTGTACGCACACTCTAAACAATGCTGGGTTAAACTGGACTGACCCAGCAGTTGGGTCGTTTTAACCCAGCGGTTGGGTTAAATGTTTGCTTAAAACAACCCAATCGCTGGGTTAGTCCATGTTCATTGTAACCCAGCATCTTTCAGAGTGCACAGAGAGTGTTGGCAGGTGTTGTGTCTGCGTGAGAAAAGAATTGATGAGATTTGAGAGATGTGGTCAGTGAATGCATTTTGTGCCAAAGCAATGATTGATCCTCAGTTTAGCCCATAGACTTCTGCTGTGCTCACTGTGTCAAGAGTTTAGCAAAAGTGACCCAAGTATTGAGAAATGTGTCCTAGCGTCTGTAAAAAAAAAACAACTGTAATGCTGCGTTCACACCAGACGCGAATCACACGAGTGATTTACATGTAAAGTCAATGCAGAGACGCGAAATGGCATTCTGTGGCGCGATTCGCGCGATGAGGCGGTGAGATTTGAGCGATTCACGAGATGAGGCGGTGAGATTTGAGCGATTCGCGCGATGAGGCGGTGAGATTTGAGCGATTCGCGCGATGAGGCGTTGAGATTTGAGCGATTCGCGCGATGAGGCGGTGAGATTTGAGCGATTCGCGCGATGAGGCGGTGAGATTTGAGCGATTCGCGCGATGAGGCGGCGAAATTTGAGCGATTCGCGCGATGAGGCGGCGAAATTTGAGCGATTCGCGCGATGAGGCGGCGAAATTTGAGCGATTCGCGCGATGAGGCGGTGAGATTTGAGCGATTCACGAGATGAGGCGGTGAGATTTGAGCGATTCACGAGATGAGGCGGTGAGATTTGAGCGATTCACGAGATGAGGCGGTGAGATTTGAGCGATTCGCGCGATGAGGCGGTGAGATTTGAGCGATTCGCGCGATGAGGCGGTGAGATTTGAGCGATTCGCGCGATGAGGCGGCGAAATTTGAGCGATTCGCGCGATGAGGCGGCGAAATTTGAGCGATTCGCGCGATGAGGCGGCGCGAATGATGCGAATTGAGTGTTTTGAACGCGCAAATCGCTCAAGTTGAAAAATCTGAACTTTGGTGGATATTTCCAACCAATCACGAGCTTGCTCTAGTAGTGACGCATTTACAAGCGGAGGCAGAAATCCCAACAACAATGGAGGACAAGATAATGGTGGCCGTATGTGGAGACCCGGAGCTGTGATACATCATCCTATCACTACAGGAACAGGAATAAAAGGATCTTGCTTGGAAGAAAGTGAGTGAGGAGGTCGGACAGTCAGCTGCCCTCTCAACAAAATCTATGTCAGCCATTTCACAACGAGACTGGAGCAGAAAAGAAGAGCCAGAGCAGCGGCAAATGTGAGCAGGACTAGCCGAGGAAAGGCGGGTCTCGCCGGGTAAACGAGCGCGGAATGCCACTGATCCCCTGGATCTCACAACTCCGAAAACGCCAGATAAAATGCTCAAATAGGCTCTTTTTATAAATTAACCACAGATTTGATCTTTAAACAACTATATTATCGCCTGAAAAAGTCTTTAAACTACGTTTTGTCACACATTAATAGTAGTATTTTTGACAAAAAAGACGTCAAGTGACCGAGACGAGCTGGCTCATATAGGCTCATCTAGAAGCCCCTCCCATGACGCGAATTCGCGTCTGTTGTATAGTTGCACACGCGAATTTCACGCGCGAATGAAGCGAGTAAACTCAAAATGTTCAAGCGTCCACCTTCGCGCGAATCGCGTCCGGTGTGAACGGCACATAAGAGTTCCTTTCACTGAAAAACAACCCCACCCCATAATCCCCGCTCCACCAAACTTTACACTTGGCACAATGCAGTCAGGCAAGTCAAACCCAGACTCGTCCATGGGATCTGAGCTCCTGAGAGCGGCCCGTTCTCTCACTAATGTGTGTGTTAGCGTCTGCAGGCCTAGAGCTGGAGTTACACAGGGATTGAACACCTGAACTCAGCACAATACTTCTGGCTATACAGTGTATATTTTCTCCTGAGCAACTGTTTCCTTTAAGCGGAATAATTGCAGACATTTATAGAGAAGACGAAGACCATTAAAAATAGAGGGTTTGAGTTATTACAGCACGCCGCTCACCTTACAAACACTGTAAATGTAGACGAGGGCAGAGAAAGACATGCGCGTTATTTAAGACGATACCTGCGGGTCTCCGTCCAGATATATGAGAACACAAGAAACATAAAGCTCTTATTAGATCGTGTGCATGGCGACTCGCAGCGCTCAGCATTAATTATGTATGCTGTATTTCAGTAATGCAATCCTCAGGTGAGCTGCGAGTGATAGAACGTGTAATTTTGAGGTTTAATGTTGAAGAGAGGACGCGAGGTCTCTGTATAAATCACTCGCGCTGGCGTTGGCGATGCAGAATCTCTTCTGCTGGCGTTCATGACGTCGCTCGGAGGAAGCGCTTCCCTTTGACCTTTGCGGCTGAATCCGTGTCGTCCTCCCACTGGGAAAATGATATTTCATGTTACATAAGGAAACTCTGTCAGAAAACACACTCATCAGCATCTTTCTCTGACTGCCACGTCTTCCTCACATGTTCATCGCACAATATTTATGTGCAAATATGCAGGAAGATGATTGTTTTTCTGCGTGTCTGGTCAATAAATCACGCGGGAATGCGATTATAAAAACTCGATTTTCGCTAAATGTTTCCATTTGCATGAGAAAGTGGATTCGGCCTGGGTTTGTTTGAGATGCAAGTGAATCTGTTTCCCTCTCGACGCAGATCTGCACGCCACATGCAATAACGGGGTCGCTCTGAAAATCATAACGGATGTGATGTCATGCGTCCGCAGATCCACAGATGATGGGCTCATGTTTTATATATATATATATATTAGTCTGAGTTAATATTGTTTGCAGATGATATCAAAGGAAGAGTAAAGTAATTAAGAACATCACAGCAGAGTCTTATGGATGATTACAGCAGCTTGGAAACCCTTCGCCCTGGGCGCTCTCTCTCTCTCTCTCTCTCTCTCTCTCTTTCTCTCTCTCTCTCTCTCTCTCTCTCTCTCTCTCTCTCTCTCTCTCTCTCTCTCTCTCTCTCTCTCTCTCTCATATTTCCTCTCGTATGTTTTCACAATATTTCCATTTCTAAATGAATGACCCCACAGGCGTGAGATGGAGCAGTACCTCCGTCTTCAGGGTGTGAACAAGTTCACCTGCTGTTCCGAGCGCTCGCTGAAGAACTAGCTATACACCGATCAGGCATAACATTATGACCTCTTCATCTCCTGTTAGTGGGTGGGATATATTAGGCAGCAAGTGAACATGTTGTCCTCAGAGTTGATGTGTTAGAAGCAGGAGAAATGGGCAAGCGTGAGGATTTGAGCGAGTTTGACAAGGGCCAGATTGTGACGGCTAGACGACTGGGTCAGAGCATCTCCAGAACTGCAGCTCTTGTGGGGTGTTCCCGGTCTGCAGTGGTCAGTCTCTATCAAAAGTGAAGGACCAGTGGAGAACCGGCCACAGGGTCATGGGCGGTGGATGGCTTACCTGGGGAACACATGGCACAGGTGCACTATGGGAAGAAGGCGTGGCTTACCTGGGGAACACATGGCACAGGTGCACTATGGGAAGAAGGCGTGGCTTACCTGGGGAACACATGGCACAGGTGCACTATGGGAAGAAGGCGTGGCTTACCTGGGGAACACATGGCACCAGGTGCACTATGGGAAGAAGGCGTGGCTCACCTGGGGAACACATGGCACCAGGTGCACTATGGGAAGAAGGCGTGGCTTACCTGGAGAACACATGGCACAGGTGCACTATGGGAAGAAGGCGTGGCTTACCTGGAGAACACATGGCACCAGGTGCACTATGGGAAGAAGGCGTGGCTTACCTGGGGAACACATGGCACCAGGTGCACTATGGGAAGAAGGCGTGGCTTACCTGGGGAACACATGGCACCAGGTGCACTATGGGAAGAAGGCGTGGCTTACCTGGGGAACACATGGCACCAGGTGCACTATGGGAAGAAGGCGTGGCTTACCTGGGGAACACATGGCACCAGGT
>CM042250.1:1002193-1047193 GCA_023566225.1 Romanogobio albipinnatus
GTTTTAAAAAACGTACTTATTCAAAATGAGTTGTTAGATGTATGGCGTGAGAGGAATCTAAAAGTAAAACAATATACTTGGATAAAAATCTCACAAGAGAGAATAAGTGCTGCTGGATTGGATAGATTCTATGTTTGTAAAAAGACTAATAATAGGATTGTGGCAGTGAATATTGTACCAGTTTGTTTTTCAGACCATCATATTGTTTCTTGTAATCTGACTCTGTCACAGAGGCAGTGTAAAAGTCCATACTGGAAATTGAATGTACGGTTGTTACAGGAGAAAGACTTTATTGAAAGATTTAAATGTTTTTGGGAGTTTTGGGTTTCTCAGAAAGGTGAATATGAAAACTTAATTCAGTGGTGGGAGTTGGGAAAACACAAATTAGAATATTTAACAGTTTTCTTCTTTCTCTACAACAAAGATTAAGGAAAAAAAATCTGTGAATTGGAAAAAGAAATAGCACAGATTACATCTAAGGTGGTGCTGCAACCAGATACTGAGATGGTGGGGAACTTATGTGAGAAAAAGAATACAAGTGCAAGCTAAGGGAGCACTTATAAGGTCACGTTTTTTGTCGGTACAGGATATGGACGCACCAACTGCATATTTTTTTAATCTTGAAAAAGTCTCAAAAAAACAGAGTTGTCATTGTCTGACATTCCCAGATGAAAAGAGAAAAAAGATGAGGAAAATTGCTGTGGACTTTTATTCAGAACTTTTTAGAGCTGAAGAGGTTGATGCACAGAGCACTTTGGACTTCCTACCATTGATGGAAAACAACGTGCAAACTTGGACAGTGTTTTTTCTTTTCAAGAATTGACTGAAGCGGTACAACAGATGAAACCTGGTCGTGCACCAGGGATTGACGGTCTGCCGGTGGAATTCTATAAAGTCAGGTGGGGAATTATAGGTAAAGACTTTTATGAGGTTGTTCAGAAATGCTATGGTGAACAAAATCTTCCCAGGAGCTGTCAGAGGGCTGTTCTTGTTCTTATTCCCAAAAAAGGAGACATAAGTCTCATAAAGAACTGGAGACCCGTTTCCATACTGACTACGGACTATACAATTTTGGCAAAGCTTTTGGTTAATAGGTTAAAGTGTGTTTTGAGTGATATTATTCATAAAGACCAATCATACTGTATTCCAGATAGAACAATTTATGATAACATTTTTCTAGTGAGAGATTTACTTGATTATTGTAAATTAAATGGGATTAATTTAGGTCTTCTATCATTAGATCAAGAGAAGGCATTTGATCGTGTTGATCATGATTATTTGTTTAAAGCACTTAAGGCTTTTGGTTGTGGTGATGTGTTTCTTTCTTGGATTAAGACTTTGTATACAAATGCTTCATGTTTAGTAAGAATTGGAGGAGGTTTAAGTCCACCAATACAACTCCAAAGAGGAATCAGACAGGGATGTCCTCTGTCTGGACAGGTGTATGCTACAGCAGTTGATCCTCTGTTGTGTTTTTTTAGGAAGAATGTGTCTGGGTTATGTGTAGGAAGCAGTGTTCATAATGAAATGATATTGACAGCATATGCAGATGATATCACTGTATTTGTAAAGAATCAAAAAGATGTAAATACAATTGAGAAGTGTCTTCATGTATATGAAAAGGCATCTTCTGCAAAGTTAAATTGGAGTAAAACGGAAGCTTTGTGGTGTAATGAACATTCAACAGAGGTCTTTCCAGTTATTCCTGGAAATGTAAAATGGGGAAAAATAGGATTTAAATTCTTAGGGATTTATTTAGGAAGTGAGGAGTTTAAAAAAAAGAATTGGGAGAATGTAAAGGATAAAGTATGTGCTAGTTGTCTAGATTGACCCTGTGGCACAGGCTAAATGTCTTGGATCCACCAATGGATTTTTTTTGTGGATATCCAGAGAGTTCTTGTTTGGTCCGGAATGCACTGGACGAAAGAAGCAGTTTTGTATTTACCTGTTCATGAGGGAGGACAAGGCCTAATTGAATTGAAGTCCAGGTATGCGGCTTTTCGTCTAAAGACTGTCCAAAGGTTTCTTTATTACCAAGACCAGAACTGGATGGAAGTGGCATGTGCCCTCTTGAGGAGGGTTGGGCGTTTGGGTCTTGACAGACATCTGTTTTTAATGAACTTGAGGAATATGGACCTTAACGGACTTACATCCTTTTATGTTTCAGCTTTACAAGTGTGGCAGATTTTTTCTGTGGAAAGAGTTAATGTCTGGACTTTGTTTTTGAAGGGACTTTTGTCTGTTGAGCTACTGAATTCAGACACTCTTCGTAATAATCTGATAAAAGCTGGCATTTCAAAAATTGGACATTTAAAGTTTGACAACAAGTGGATTACAGCAGAAGATTTGCATCTGAAGACAGATATTCGGTCTCTTCGAGTTCTTCAAAGATTGCTGGAGGATATAAAGAATCTTTTGTGTCTCCAGCTACAACATATGGAGAACTATGATGGACTTTTCCCTGAATTACATGTGAATGCAGAAGTAGGGGATTGGGAAGAGACTGAAGGAAGTTTATTGACCTTTAGGAAACCTGGATCTGGAAACTTTGAACTTTTTTCCAAGAAAGACTTGTACGTGATCTGTGTTAAAGTGCTCAATCTAAGAGCTCTGGACAAAGTGAAAGAGTCCAAATGGATCGGTGTAACTGAGCAAGGATCTTCCCTGAAAGGCAGTTGGAGGTCCTGTACAAGAAGCCTATTGAATAAAGACTGGCTGATCTTCAGGGGCGGATTGTACATTGGGCTATAGCTACAAACAGATACAAAGCTCATCTGAACCCTTTGCATAGTGTAGATTGTAGCTTTTGTGGGGAATCTGAAACAGTAAATCATCTCTTTGTTGAATGTTCAAGACTAAGTGAACTTTTTTGTTTGTTAAGAGATGTTTGTCAAAGGTTAGGGTTTTTGTTTACTAATGGTTTATTTATATTTGGGCCTAAATATAGTGTTTCAAAAAAACTAAAGTAGTAATATTGAATTTTATTTTTGGTAAAGCATAAATGGCCATTTGGTTAACCAGGAAAAACAGGACTCTTAGTTTAAGTGGAGGAGATCCAGTGCATGTGTTAAAGGGTTTATAAGGGGACGTTTGAGGCTGGAGTTTGCGTACTATGAAATGGTGAATGATGTTGAGAAGGTGTTTTGCTGTGGGGAACAGAAGCTGTGCCAGCCCAATGAAGGGCACGGTTACCAATTCAGTTTTGGAGAGATATAAAAATGGAAGTGTTTATGTTTGTTTTTTTGTTTTGTTTTATTTATTTTGTGATCATGTTGTGAAATATTTATTGTAAATAAAATATATTTTAAAGGTCTCTGTGTGTGTCCCTCTCTATCTGTGTGTGTGTGTGTGTGTGTGTGTGTGTCTCTCTCTCTCCATCTCTCTCTGTGTCTCTCTGTGTCTCTCTGTGTCTCTCTCTCTCTCTCTCTCTCTCTGTGTGTGTGTGTGTGTGTGTCTCTCTCTCTCTCTCTCTCTCTCTCTCTCTCTCTCTCTCTCTCTCTCTCTCTCTGTGTGTGTGTGTGTGTCTCTCTCCCTCTCTCTGTGTGTGTGTGTGTGTGTGTCTGTCTCTCTCTCTCTCTCTCTCTCTCTCTCTCTCTCTTTCCACGAGCGGCGAGGAGAAACGGGAACACATGAGTCATTTCCCTGAGAGAGCGCGCATCCGCTGTGAGACAGCCACGTGTCAGAGGTTGAACCGGCGGAGCAGGTGCGTGGCGAACGCACGCTCACACACACACACACACACACACACACACACACACACACACACACACACACACACACACACACACACACACACACACACACACACACACACACACACACACACTCATGGACGCTTGCTCCCTAAGGTGCTAAGTGTTAGGAGAAGACACGGAAACAATGGCTCTAAACATAGCAGCGCTAACCACACACACCATAAAGATGTACTTAACTCCGCGCGCCGGGGACTGTGCCATTTATATTAGCAGCACCCCGTCCTGCTCGCTAATGGCAGGGTTATTAACATAACAAACTTAAACGCTGGATGTAAATAATACGGTTTCAGGATGCACACGCTCAGCTGACAGTATTTAGGCACGAGCTCAACATCTGTTTATGAACACTGGCTCTAATGATATCACTCCATATCATTAAGGGTGGCACGGCACAGGTGCAGCTGCGCGAGGGAGAGAGAGAGGAGAACGCCAGCCTCCGGCTCGCAAACCCATCATTAGGACAATTTTCCCCGCGCGCAGATCGGCAGGCCTGTGATTTGAATCTGCGGATCACCTGTAATAGTAGTTTTTAGCGCGCATCTGATTCCATACATTTAGCGTGTAAGCGGCAGCGCGTTTGTGTCGCCAGCTGCAGCCGGATCTCTCTTTAGCCGCTGACGCTGATGGCTTCCACCGCCTGAGAGACCCTGCCAGTCATATCTCTGCTTCATAGATGCTCGTAATTATGTTAATTATTGATTTTTCTCTGCGGAACAATGACAAGGAACCCCGGTTTCTCCGCGCTCGGTTCGGGTGCACAGGTTCGCCCCGTTGCCTAATTAACGGGGGCGGGTCTTTATGGTGTTCGTCTCTCTCTGGGATGCAAACAAATTAAGGTATTTTGACAATATGGCAAGATTCCTCCAAGACTGGACACAGTGAGAGAATCTACTCAGGCTTCAATGATCGAATCCACATGGAAATAAATGCCATTGGTGAGCGTGCGAGAAAATATGGAGCTCAACACCAGTCCTGCGTCTCACTGTGGCAATAGCCAACACTAGGCATGGATGCCAGCCGAGCCACAGCATTAGAGGTCAGGAAGTTTGGTCTGGACTTGATCCGTTGTGGAGCAACCATGCTGGAACCAAAGCCGTTCAGATCATCAGGGCGGGCTTTATACGATGATGGAACGTCATCATCACGTCACCAAAGAACGCTTGAGTTGAATTTGTTCTAATCCTAAATGGAGAACTTGTTCGTATATGCGTTTGGAAGCCATCCCGCTCTGAGTGGGACTCGAACCCGGGTCTGCATGCATGAGAGCTCTAACAAGGAGGCTAAAGGCTGCAACCTCTAGTGTCAGTCAGAGGAGTGAGGTTTACTCACACAACGACTACAAGCTGACCTCCATTACACTCACCCCCTTAAACCGCACCACCCGCTCTGAGCGGGACTCGAACCCAGGTCTCCTGCATGAGACAGTCAGACGCTCTAACAAAGAGGCTAAAGGCTTCCACCTCTAGCGTCAGACACTAGAGCGTTCACCTTTACTATTTCTCTCATAAATGACCGTTTACACTCATCTTCTTCTTCTACTTCTTCCAGCGTGCAGTTCATGCGTCCTTGATGAATAAAAGTAGGAACTTTCTAACGATAGTTTACGAAATTGGCAAAAGTTCCACTCATGGCAGCTTTTGATTGAAAATTGTTTTGTTTTATGGCAAACTCGGGTTTTTATGTGCACAGTACTCATCAGAAGTAGTTTCTTGAGGTGTTTGCTGACCCAGGAAGTGCTTGATGTGAGACTGTGGCTTCAGGGTTATTGGGCGACTTCCTCTCTCTCTACAGACCCAATCTTCTGTCAGGACGTGATGACATTCGGCTGGATTTCTATTGCGACTGGTGCAAACTCTTATTTTCCACTCCAGGACTCTGGTAATGGACAGACGGCCGCGGTCGGTGAGCGGTCCAGCCTGCGGGCGCGTCGCGCGGCTAATGGAAGCCCCATGATGGCCAAACATTAGCAGACCCCGCGCTCGCCCCGACCTCTCTCTGCCCAACAACACCATCTATTAGCGCGGGAGAGCACGCCGGCATCCGTCACGCAGAGGGCGGTGGATCGTCCTCCACTCCGCCGTGACCTCGCCGCCATAATCGCTCGTGCGGCCGCGCGTCTATTAAAATGCAATGATGGGCCAATGTCACGGGACGTCTCTCAGACAGTGCGACAGGTCGAGGTGCTCGTGCAGCCGCGGGCGCTCATACGGCGGGACGGGGAGAGATCTGAGAGCGCCACCTGAGGACAGAAGAAAAGAGACGACACATCAGCCCTAACAAGTGTGTTTATCAAAGGCGCCTTTGTTATTTCTCTTTCACGAGTAAATTACACTTTTAGGATTTATTAAGACACAAAACAATTTTCAAATAGTGGGTCCAAAGCCTCGGTGGAAAAGCACTCATTACTTCTTAGCCCGAGGCGCTGCTCCATCTCTCTCTCTCTCTCTCTCTCTCTCTCTCTCTCTCTCTCTCCGTCCGATGCGGTCGTGTTGAAAGTGAGGATGTGTCTCTTCTCTCAGCAGGTGCTTCTTAAACTCTCGTCAATAATTGAAGAGGAGGCATGTTCCCAAAGCCTTTTGACATCACACATATTTCTCCTCCATCCGCACATTGCTTCATTCGCTCCGCTCTGGCTCTGAACTCAACGCATTTGTTCCCTTGAAGTCGCGGCGGGTTTGATTTCAGAGCTGTGGTCACTGTCGGGTCATGTATATTTCCAGTGTGATTTGCGCAGCGTCCGGATCACGCTGGGCTGCTGTCCGTGATGCATTAATCATGTCCGAATCCTCAAGACAAAGGCCTGTGAATGTCCCATCTGCATGTGAAATGATGACCGGCCGCGAGGACGGATGCGCTCTCACACGGGCTCAGACCGAGTCTCTATCAGAAATATAAATAAATAATAAATCCAGTTATAAAGCAGGATCTGAGACGGATCAGACCCGCGAGTCAAACACTGATCCACCGATCGCCTTCTTTAGGAGTGTGTAATTAGTCTTTCGTGACTTGTTTTCCAGTACAATATCTTTGAAACAAAATAAATTGTGACCCTGGACCACAAAACCAGTCATAAGGATTTTTTTTTTTAGGACAATATTGTAAAATCTGGAATCTGAGGGTGCAAAAAACGAAATATTGAGAAAATCTCCTTTAAAGTTGTCCAAATGAAGTCCTCAGCACTGCATATTACTATTAATAATACATTTATGATATGAACATTTACTAAATATCTTTATGGAACATGATCTTAATATCCTGATGATTTCTGGCATAAAAGAAAAATGTATAATTTTGACCCACACGATGTGTTGTTGGCTCTTGGCACAGATACACCCGTGAGATTATGACTGGTTTTGCTAGACCTTGTTTTCATAGATCTTGAATATAAATATATTTTAGTCTTACTGCGCTGGCTGATTTTAATTTAAAGCACATGTAAAAACTATGGAAGCTTGTTTCCGCCATGGAATAAAAAAGATAACAGAATTTATAACACAATTATCTCACAATTATGAGGGGAAAATGCATTTTTCCATATAAAACTGGCCAGTGCAATAAGACACTTATATTCAAGAATCATTCTCTGAAATATTAATATCTTATGCAGTTTTGCTTTATGAGTAAATGTATCTTGTTTTACTGAAAAATTAGGCAAATATACTCTGGATATTTATGCCATGGTTCCCATAATCCTACATGCACTATAAAGTGAGTAAAAAGAACCATTCCTCCCATTACAATGCGTTTCGTTGGCATACACTGATGTATGGTTGGTTATGTGATGTTAAATAATATTCCATAAATCCAGTTAATTCCCGTTTTTGTCCTGACTGACTTACGTTTTCAGGGAGCGTGTGAATATAAACCTCCACATCATTTACAGCCAATGATTGCTTTAGTTTTTAACAGAAGTGTTGTGTCTAACGAGACCTGATGACGGACCTCGGGATGATGAGGATGATGATGATGATGAGGATGATGAGGATGATGATGATGATGATGATGATGATGATGATGATGATGATGATGATTTTAAAGGGAAATGTCACAGTGTAACAAGCAATACATTTTAATTTTAACAAAAGCAAAATTGGGGGAGGATTCTTTTTTTCAATCTTTAGATTGGAGTCAAGCAGATGTTCTGATGTGAACACAGATATACTTTATTTTACATATGTTACACGCACTTTCTACACTCTAAAAATGGCTGGGGTAAAAACAACCCAATTGGCAACCCAGCGCTGGGTAAATATTGGACAGAACACATTTGCTATTCTGGGTTATTCTTATAATTTCTCTTGTGCATTAGCCTACTGTAAAACTAGACAATCATGAAAGAACAAATAATGGAGAATACATGTTTAGACTGTTAAAATAATCATTTTTAATGCTTGTCAACTGGTACAACACACAAATGTGTTAAAATTGGCAGCAACAGCACAACTACAACAGTAGCCTAATATATTCTGTCAGTTTCTTCACGTTAAATCAAACTTTTATTTTGACGGGTTGCTGTGAAGACCTCTGAGAGTGTCTGTGTACATGATAGGACAGTTTTCTCAAATGTGTGTGTGTGTGCACTAAAAAATGCTGGGTTAAAAACAACCCAAGTTGGGTTGAAAATGGACTTGAAAACTCAGCAATTGAGTTATTTTAACCCAGTGGTTGGGTTAAATGTTTGCTTAAAACAACCCAATTGCTGGGTTAGTCCATTTTCAACCCAACTTGGGTTGTTTTTAACCCAGCATTTTTTTGAGTGTGTGTGCGCGCGCGCGCCCCGTCATCCACATAGAGACGCAGAACATGCTGGAGTAATATTTAAATAGTATTTTGCAGTTTGATATTCACAGACACTCGTATATATTCGGCTACAGTCTGGAGCCATGCGCGAAAAGAAAAAAAAACTAGACCTATAATTATGCTAATTAAAATGATTATTAATGAAAACATTGTATAAAATATATGCAACCAGTGGCTTTGCCCCTTGCTTTGTCCTTTCAAAACGACACTTTGGGAGCGAATTTAAACACCCTGACCAGTGTGCTGCCCTAGGCCAGATTTGACTTGGTGCCCTTGTATGAAGGTTTAGCTCTACATGTTTTCAGTCTCAGTTGCGGAAACACTGCTACTGTTTTATTTTTGTAATGCATTGATGTTTTTTTTAATTTGTATTGTTTTATATGATGTCCAGTCCATTCTACCCCGTCATTATGTTCATGATATTATTATTATTGAATTGTTTTAAAAGGCTGATGATAGTTAAACTATACAAAAATAGCACCTACACCACATTACAGCCTAAACACAAATAACAAGAGTGCATCTGCATTCATGCACAAACTATAGAGAACGAGCAAAAGTGTTTGTTTTCCAGTAGATGCAGCAAACTTCCACTAATATGCACATTCATGTTTTCACCACTGAGAAATTTAGATATTTAATGTGAAATTTACATAATATATAAATATCATTACTAATTTGGGCAAATACATTTTAAAATGTCCATATGTCCCCTTAAAACTGCACAACTGTAGAGTAAAAACATTAGGCTATTAAAAAATTGATATTACATGCGTTTCTTTTTGACAAAATGCACTGTCTGTGGCCACTGGAGAACCCAGAACAGCTGCTGGCATATAGTTTAAGGTCAAACTGGAATTAATTCGCGTACATTAGTATTTTACTACTATGCAAATAAATCAACTGTTCATTCATTACAGCACTTCACCTCTGTCTTTACACTGCAGAACATGCTCTTCTTATTAAGTCATTTTTTCTTGTGTCCAGTCCAAACATCAAAACATTCTTAAATCAAGATGCATTTACTAGTAAAATGACATTAGATCATTTTGTCCTTGTTTTCTGGGGGAAAAAATCTAAATGAAGTGAGTTTATGCTTAAAACTAGCACAATGATCTGCCAAATGGGGTGAGAAAACTTTGATTTGATGAGGCGGACCGGGAAGATGCGGGGACTTAGTTAAGTTTTTTTGCGCTTTATTTGGTAATATTTCAAATTAATATGAATAAAATGGTATCAGTAATACATTTTGGTGCCCTGAGATATGATTCGTCTCGTGTGGATCTAACGGCCGATCTTCGGTACCCGAGCAGCGTTCTTGATAAACGGCTAGGCTCTTATAAAATAACGATTTTACCGACACGGCACATTCAAAACACGACACTGAGTGATTTACTCCCGTCAAGAGAGTCACGACGAAAATAGTCACACACTTATGATGATATCTACGGTAATCTGGAGGAAGCGCAGAAAGACGGGCTTTGAGGTGTTTTTCATTCAGCGAGTCTTCAGTAAGACATTTCAATAAAATAACACCATATAACACCTCTTATTTTCTTCTTAAAGGGTAACTTCAGTGATTTAGCATTAGGCTTTGTATCAGTAGAAACCCGGTAGTATATTCAAATAATGGTACTTTCCCCCCTAATATCCCCCTGAGACGAGAGAATTATGCATTTTATTTCTGGAAAGAATTCCTCCGATGACGCACATATCGTCATTTTGCGTCATCTGAGGATTTTTTGGCCAGAGGCTAGAGACTACAGCCACTAGATGGAGCTGTTCTGCATGTTATCAAGCCGCCCATAGGGGAGAGATCTCACACACAGAATGTTCCTGTGATAGTTTAGCTTCCATATGCGATCTGAAAACGTGCCAGACTGGCGCTTAACGTTCCCCCAGCTCTGCTCTTCTCTCGGGATGAGTGAGATCTGACTCTGCTGCGTCTGTGACTCTCGTTCGGCTCGCTCACACTTTATTGAAAAGACACGTTCAGTTTTTAATTGTAGTGTTTATTCTCAACGAAATCAAGCCACAACACAACTAAATCAAGCCACAACACAACTAAATCAAGCCACAACACAACGAAATCAAAGCCACAACACAACTAAATCAAGCCACAACACAACGAAATCAAGCCACAACACAACTAAATCAAGCCACAACACAACGAAATCAAAGCCACAACACAACTAAATCAAGCCACAACACAACGAAATCAAGCCACAACACAACTAAATCAAGCCACAACACAACTAAATCAAGCCACAACACAACGAAATCAAAGCCACAACACAACTAAATCAAAGCCACAACACAACGAAATCAAGCCACAACACAACTAAATCAAGCCACAACACAACTAAATCAAGCCACAACACAACGAAATCAAGCCACAACACAACTAAATCAAGCCACAACACAACGAAATCAAGCCACAACACAACGAAATCAAGCCACAACACAACGAAATCAAGCCACAACACAACGAAATCAAGCCACAACGAAATCAAGCCACAACACAACGAAATCAAGCCACAACACAACGAAATCAAGCCACAACACAACTAAATCAAGCCACAACACAACTAAATCAAAGCCACAACACAACGAAATCAAGCCACAACACAACTAAATCAAAGCCACAACACAACGAAATCAAGCCACAACACAACGAAATCAAGCCACAACACAACGAAATCAAGCCACAACACAACGAAATCAAGCCACAACACAACGAAATCAAAGCCACAACACAACTAAATCAAGCCACAACACAACTAAATCAAGCCACAACACAACGAAATCAAAGCCCCAACACAACTAAATCAAGCCACAACACAACGAAATCAAAGCCACAACACAACGAAATCAAGCCACAACACAACTAAATCAAGCCACAACACAACGAAATCAAGCCACAACACAACTAAATCAAGCCACAACACAACGAAATCAAGCCACAACACAACTAAATCAAGCCACAACACAACGAAATCAAAGCCACAACACAACTAAATCAAGCCACAACACAACGAAATCAAGCCACAACACAACGAAATCAAGCCACAACACAACTAAATCAAGCCACAACACAACGAAATCAAGCCACAACACAACGAAATCAAGCCACAACACAACGAAATCAAGCCACAACGAAATCAAGCCACAACACAACGAAATCAAGCCACAACACAACGAAATCAAGCCACAACACAACTAAATCAAGCCACAACACAACTAAATCAAAGCCACAACACAACGAAATCAAGCCACAACACAACGAAATCAAGCCACAACACAACGAAATCAAGCCACAACACAACGAAATCAAGCCACAACACAACGAAATCAAGCCACAACACAACGAAATCAAGCCACAACACAACGAAATGAACGAAATGATTGTATTACTATGAAGATCAAAACGACGGTGTACGGCCTCGTAGGGCAGCGCAGCAAGTGCATTCTGGGAGTTGTTGTTTTTCAACCACATGAGACAAAAATACATTTTCTGTCTTTTCTCAGTCTAGAAGGCACCAAATTCAAAAATAATTTCACATTTCTACTGCATAAATGACCCAGTTTAAATACAAAGCTTAATGCTAAATCACTGAAGTTACCCTTTAAGTAAAAAATGTTCTTAAGAAAATATTTGAGAACTTCTTTTTCAACATTCTTACGAACGTCTTGATCTTAAGAATTTTCTTAGCTTCTTTCTTAAGAAGATTTTCGTGAATCCGGCCCCAGATCACACGTTCAGAGAGGAGCTCTCTTCATAAACCACAGATTTAAAACTCTTAAAACTACATTTTGTGACAATAACAGTAGCATTTTTAAATTATGCAGGGTTTCTCATCACTTCACCACGTGACCGCAGTGAGCAGGCTCCTGATTGGTTAAGGCGGCGCGAACAGACGCCAAAGTTCAGATTTTTCAACAACGAATTCGCCTCAAACGCGCGAATGCACAAAAAGCACCAAATAACAGCGACTGAGGCAGAATCGCGTCTATCGCGCCGCAGGACCTCCAGGCGCACGTTCCATTGACTTAACATTGAAATCACTCGCTGCAGACGCTCTGCTCGTGTTCGGTGTGAACAGCATTAGTCTGGACACGGTTAAAGGCCACTCGTGCAGGCCCGGCTGAAGTGTGCATCGAGGGCACACTCGCGAGCACCTTCTGAGACCTAAAATGACAAATGGGACACCCTGCGGTCTCGTGCACGGCGGCCATTTTAAGTCCACAAGACCGAAAGTGCACATGAAGTCATAGTCTTAGAAAATGTTTTTTTAGAGATATCATCCTCAAATTTGAATTGAAGCACGACCACACTTGTGGCTTCCCCTTAATTGTGGTTATAATTTGTTATACCATATTTATATAATATTTTTTTACATTTTCTTTTTTTTATGTTTGCGCTTATATATCTCCATATTAATACAAGTCTGAGTAATTCTGAGTCTTTAGACTCTCAAGTGTTGGCTTTATAAATATATGTTTATGTATCCACACTCTAAAAAAATGCTGGGTTGAAAATGGACTAACCCAGCGATTGGGTTGTTTTAAGCAAACATTTAACCCAACCGCTGGGTTAAAACAACCCAAATGCTGGGTTAGTCCATTTTCAACCCAACTTGGGTTATTTTTAACCCAGCATTTTTTAGAGTGTATCCAGAATGACTTATGAGCAGCACCTTTTTATTTTGGGAATGTCATCTATGCCACACTTTCCAAACGGGGTGTGGGGTTAAATCTGAGTGTTCTTGAATTAATATCAGTCCTCATAGATTCAGATATTACTAACGTCACTGTCTGTGGGAATATCTGCACTGGAAGCAACAGTGAGTGTGTGTATGTGTGTGTGTGTGTGTAAATGCCAACACGCCTCTCTCTCTCTCTCTCTCTCTCTCTCTCTCTCTCTCTCTCTCTCTCTCTCTCTCTCTCTCTCTCTCCCTCTCTCTCTCTCTCTCTCTCTCCTGATCAGTATTCCTGGTCTGTTAATTAGCGTTGGAATATTCCGGCCGTTACTTTTCTGACAGGTGCAGTCGGTCTGCTGGGGTCCAAGACTCTGAAAGACTCGACACAAGAAAGATTCTCAAACACACACACTGAACGTGTTAATTTCATCCCCCATCTGTTATTACATAATCACTGCCAATGTGTCTCTGCTAAAGACAGCAGAAAAACACTGAATACAGAGAGAGAGAGAGAGAGAGAGAGAGAGAGAGAGAGAGAGAGAGTTGTTTCTGCTCAATGTCTTTATGATACTTCAGTCTTTTTATGGCTGTGATATTAAAATAAACTGCTTTAAAATGTCATTTTTACACATGGAAAGCAATTCTAAAAACAATAAGACAAAATAAAGGTGAAAAACAGCAGAATTCACATCAAAACTACACACACTATATCACCAGTGTTGTGCCGCCCCTTCACACACACATGAGCTTTAACGCCATCCCATTCTCAATCCTGGGGGTTTAATATGGAGTCGCCACCCTTTGAGCTCTACCAGCTTCAGCTCTTCTTTCCTCAAGGGTTAGGAGTGTGTTTATGGGGATTCTTCTAGAAGCGCATTTGTGATGTTGGACGAGAAGGCCTGGCTCTCAGTCTCCGCTCTAATTCATCCCAAAGGTGTTCTATCGGGTTGAGGTCAGGACTCTGTGCAGGCCAGTCCAGTTCCTCCACACCAAACTCCTCATCCATGTCTTTATGGAGCGATGCTTTGAGCACTGGAGCGCAGGCATGCTGGGACAGGAAGGGGCCGTCCCCAAACTGATCCCACAAAGTTGGGAGCATGAAATTGCCCAAAATGTCTTGGTGAAGCATTAAGAGTTCCTTTCACTGGAACTAAGGGGCCGAGCCAGGGGCGATTCTAGGGTTTACATTTTTGGGCGGCTCAGCCTCAGTAAGGGTATGAAGAAAAAATTGGTAAGACTTTAGTTTAGGGTCCAATTCTCACTATTAACTAGAAGCTTATTAGTATGCATATTAGGGTATTGGCTGTTTATTATTTCGTTTCGGGGGCATGGCCCCTCGAGAAAATGTTGATTTCCGTGATCTACATATGTGCAGATGTTCTGAACGCCAAAAAATAGCTTGTAAACCATGTCAGTGGGCAGATATGACTGAAAAAGTTTTTCCATTTTTGTCAGTGAAGAAAGTAAACATATGTTTAACTGATATTTATATGTTTTATGAATCATTTTCGAAGGCTAACAGGAAAGCTAGGTAACTCAATTTATTAAAATTAATTCACAATATACACACATTCATTATTAATATTAGGCCTAATCTGAAGAAAATGGCTTGTTTGTTAATTATATTATAAATGACATTACATAGGCCTATTTCAATTCAAAATGGCGAAATTAGACAAAAGTTGATTCATTTGGCTGAATATTTTTGTCATTTGTTTAACATTTCTGACTTACAGAAGCAGCTGTCAGATATGAAACGTTTAGTTTAGCTTCATATTGACGTCGAGTCGCGCTGCTAAAATTCGCGCTCAGCCTCAGCAGCTTCTGTGAACATAAAGCCCGCCTACTCTGATTTGATTGGTTTTCTCAAATATGTTGACATTGACGAGCGGTGACAGACCAATGCTCGACGCCACGTGAAGAACACGCTGATTAAAAGCCTCCCGCTGGTTTCATATGTTTGAAAGGTTAATCTAAAAAGGGCCTAGTGACGCCCATGGGTCAAGCCCAACCCCTGAAAAACAACCCCACCCCATAATCCCCCCTCCACCAAACTTTACACTTGGCACAATGCAGTCAGGCAAGTCAAACCCAGACTCGTCCATAAGATCTGAGCTCCTGAGAGCGGCCCATTCTCTCACTGATGTGTGTAGAAGCATCTGCAGGCCTAGAGCTTGATCAACCTGGTCTCCGTGAAATGAGCACGGGTCCCTTAACTCAAAATCCGTGGCAGTTTCACGGAAAATTCCGTAATGGGTCGACGGAAGTGATTCCTATGCAAGTCAAAGTAGACATGATTTTATGAATATTTATAGGGTACTTTTATATATTTGAGCAACTAACTCCACTCCTACCCTAAACCTACCCACTCTCAACAACATAAAACACATAACAGGCAAATACAAGTACAGTCACAGGGCAAAAACTGACCAACAACAGCATAAAAGTATTAACTCATGTCTTCAAGTCTCACGATGTCTTGATGTAAAGAATAGAGCTTAACCGCTGAAATGATGATCCGTGAACACACTCATCATATCTCATTCAAATAATACACACGACTCTTTAGACTCTTTAGACACACGAGAGCCAATGGCGGTTTACAATCAAAGCCGATGTAACGACGCAATTGGTCACGAGACATACGACAGCCAATGCTGTAACGTTTCTTCCGGTGGTACAATCGGAACGGTGTTTATGATCTTTGGCGGATGGACTCGAAGCAGCGGATCGCTTTTGGGGATTTTCTTCACACAAATCAAACGTTTGGCCTCGGAACGCTTGGAATATTTGTACTTTTGAATAAATTCAAAAAGCAGTCGTATCTGCCTGTTATATCCTGCTTTTTATAATACACAAATGGGTAGGTTTAGGGAAGGGATTGGGTTGGGTGTTCAGAACGTGTCTAAATACTGTAGAGCAGGGGTCCCAAACTCATGTCACCCGGGGGCCGCTGGAGGCAGACTCTGGGGCAGGCTGGGCCGCATCAAGTATTACACATAAAAAGTGTTTCAAGTATTCAAAAAAACAACTGATTCAATCTTTATTATTAACAGTTCTTCAACATGAATGTTTCTTCTGAACATGAACCGTTCCTCTGAATTTGAACTAAATATAGCCTATAGAAATTAAATCATGTAATATGAAATAATGAATGATTTTAATTTTATTTTAAATAATAGACTCATTCACAGCAAGGTCAAACAGAACAGTGAGCGAAACTCTAGATCTAATTCTAGTGGGGAAATAATCTTTTTGGGACTATTTGTAAACAATATTTGCATTCATTTGCGTCAAATATATTATTAGTCCCGATATTCTTCGCATGAGTGAGTGAATAAATACATAGATCCGCGATTGACTTACGGATTCTCCAGTGGTCTGGTGGTAGAGTTTTTGTCAACCGTGTCAAAGGTTGCGGGTTCTGATCCGCTCTCATGTAGTTTTTCTTCATTAAAATCAAAGATGCTCATCAATGATTGTATAATAAGAGCATGGACACTTTGCATTTTGTCCGGAAAGAATAGAGTCTCTCTCCGCAACGACATTAAGCGATAGTGTGGCGAGCAGCGAGGCCGAGGGACCGTGAGGGCGGGACGAGGCGGCGCTCATCAGGGAGGTGCAGCGATCTCGGCTCTCGCGGAGGAGTGAGGGAGTATAAAGGAGGAGCGACGACAGTGAGGGACGAGAGAGGACCAGGCCTGGATTTTATGTTGTATTTTATTTACGTTATGTTATGTGTTCGTTGCAGTCGTCCGTGAGGGGCTGCAGCTTTTTATTTTCATTTTGGGTTTGTTTGTGTGTAGGCGGCAGTCGACCGCGAGGGGCTGCCGCCGCCATTTTATTTTGTGTTTATTTCATTAAAAGTTTGTTAAATGTTCGCCGGTTCTTGCCTCCTTCTTCCCGTACCAACAAGCTTTACTACAGATAGATTGACGCGCTCATCTGTGTGTGAAGACTGTGCACGAGCTAAAAGAGAACGTAAACCCCGCCTACTTTGATTTGATTGGCCATCTCAATCATGTTGACATTGACGAGCTGTTAGACCACATTCGTTTCAACTGTGTGATCAGCTTCGTTCTTCTGTTCCTGTCAATCACGCGGTGTCAACCAATTATACTGCACGAGGGAGGGGCGAGCCAACTCTCTCTCTCACACACACACACAAAGGAGGCAGCAAGCGTGGCAAGCGCGGCACACGCAACGATTCAGCAAAAAGGTGCTTCTCAGAGCAATGCGCGGGCTGCACTTACACTAAACTTTGATGTCAAGAAGGGCCACAAAATATCCTCCCGCGGGCCGTGAGTTTGAGACCCCTGCTGTAAAGAAATAAAAAATGAAAATAATTATAAATAAAATGATGCTGGCTGATTAAATCCATGTCATGATGGCAAAAATCATAGTTTCCTGATGGTAGCGCGTCTGTAGGCTTTACTGTGATTGCACGGACCCATCACAGGATTTCTGGCGATTCCGTGAAACTGCCACGGATTTAGAGTTAAGGAGCCGGTGCTCATTTCACGTAATTCTGCGAGATCAGGTTGTGATTTATACAGGGATTGAACACCTGAGCTCAGGGATGCGGATGTGCACAGTCAAAGGTCAAGAGGTCAGCGACGAGTGATCTGAACCAGCGTACGGGACGCAGTCCCTCCTGCCGGGAGGCCGGGATGTTTCTGCAGCTCTGAAAGGTTGTAAACGTGGCGTTCCTGTCTGGATTCCTTCAGAGGGCCGTGTGATCCGATCCGCCCTCGCTGTAATCGTTTGTTCAATTATTTTTCTTGGACGCTGCACCTGAACTCAAGCGCAGACGCACGTAAAGCCCTGTGCCCGCGGGGCGTCACGTGACCGCGGAGGTGAGACGCGCGTGACACTGACGAGGCTCTCGGGGAGTAATTTCCACCGGATTCCTCGGCCTGTCTGACCCGCGCTTGACAAGCTCCCTAAGCATTTTGTCTGTTGTATTTTACCAGCAGACGGATCAAAGACCATAACAGCCGTTTACAGAGCAGAGGAAGCAGCGAGGATGTTACCTTCACACACACACACACATCTGAAGTGTTTAACATGTCATGCATAAATGCCTCAGATGTTCATAAACGGCACAAATTGCAGTGCTGTTGACCTCCTGCTCTGCACTCGCTGTTTATAACCTGAATTCCCCCGCGGCTCACACGACGGAGAGAGGATTTCACAGCGTTTCATTCTTCATGTGTTTCTTCCACACACTTTATTTCTTCATTATAAGATCATTCAGAGTCTAAAGTCTCAGGCGAACACACATGATCACACATTAGCCTCTATAGTCATGCACAGAACGGCAAACATAAACAGCCGACCGTCTTTTTTCTGCTAATGTTAGAACACATTTGAATTAAAAACACACTTTATATGTGGCACATCACTGTAACGCACAGGCAATCATGCCTTATAGCTTACAACATCTGTGCCAAAAGAGAAAAATACTTTATTACTAATAATGAATATTTACATTTACTTTCATTTCTTATCATTTTAGAGTAAAATGAAACTGACACTAGTAATATTTATTGTTATTATTTCTATGTCTGTTTATTTAAACATGATTCATATTATTATTTTAATTTAAATATGATTCAAATTTACAGAAAATAATGATGTTTTTGGTACTTAAAAATAAATATTTGTATTATTTCTATTAATAATATTGTTAATAAAAAGCCAGTTTCGGTTACATTGATTTTACTTTTTATATATATATTATTAATAAAAATAATAATAATATTATTAATATTTATATTATTTTATCATTTAAAAGTAAATTAAAACTAGCTCTAAAATTAATATATTAATCGTGATTAATTGCATCCAAAATAAAAGTGTATTTACACATAATGTGTGTACTGTGTATAATTTGTATTACTTCAATTAATATGTCTGTTTATTTAAATATGATTAACTTTATTGTTTATATTATTTAAATAATATTATTATTTACATCATGTTCTTTATAGAAAATAATCCAGCACTAGATGTTTTAGGTACTTCATTTTCTTTTTATTATTTCTATTAATAATATTGTTAATACAAATCCAGTTTATTTGATTAAATATTTAATTATAATTATTATTTACAATAATTTTACTGTTTATATTCACTATTATTAATAACGTTGTTATTTTAATGTAAATATGATATTTATATTATTTTAGAGTAAATTAAAACTAGCACTAAAATGAACATATGCACGTTTGTGTTTATTATAATGTGTGTGTGTGTGTGTGTGTGTGTGTGTGTGTGTGTGTGTGTGTGTGTGTGTGTGTGTGTGTGTGTGTGTGTGTGTGTGTGTGGTGTGGTGTGGTGTGGTGTGGTGTGGTGTGGTGTGTGTGTGTGTGTGTGTGTGTATAGCCTAACTATAGGGGCTATTTGAATACACACACATACATATTTAAGAAATATTAGCATTTATAGCATTTATATTAATATGAAATAAATAAACACACACTTCTCCGTGTCTCCCGCGGTCTTCAGGGCAGATGGACGGAGCGCGTGCCGTCTCTGGGTGTGCTGTAAATTATTCCGCCGGTCACGGAGAGCGGCGCCCGCGGGTAGAACCGAGCGATCAGTGGGACGGTCCAGCGGCCGAGAGCGGAGAGGATCTTCTCCTCTTTCCCGGGCAGAGCAGCTGTCTAAATGAGACGGATTACATTAACTAGCTGTGTTAGGAAACAGCGGTCCGGATTAGAGCGCCGGTCGGACACCCGGAGCATTCATGCAGCCACTGCAAACCCTTAAACCGCCATCACAGCCCACTGACTCTAACACACACACACACACACACACACACACACACTTAGAGAGAGACAGAGACAGGTGGTCGCTCTAAGACAGACTGAATTCACAAACACCTGCTTCTGAAACACGAGCTCATGTTTGGACAGATTGGATTTGTGCAGCTCATGCGTGGCATTAGTGGCATGACTGCGCCTTTCACACGGTGGTCAGATTCAAGCCTGGACGTCCAGTGTGCGGCCAGCACCCGTGTCACATGACCGCATTTCTACTCAGCACTTAAACACACGATGAGAGCGGGCATCACTTACTGACCTCATCACACACCATCAGTCGCACGCCTGAAACAACCAATCACACACACATTACACCTCAGATGATAAACATAAACATTCATTACATCAATATGAGAAATCTCCATTCACAGCGTCCAGCTCCTCGTGTTTAAATCTCAAGCACTGCTCATCTGCTGACCCATGGGCGTCTGGTCTGAAGACCAGCTGTGATCAGGAGCATTGATGGAGTGTTGCGGGTATAAAGGGAGCGCTCTTTGATCGCTCTCTGTGGTTTAATCACAATTTAAATTATTATGTTCATGCCACTAAGAGAAACAATGTGAAGTGGAGGCATGACAACGCTAAAAATAAATGATTTTATGATGCTGTTCACTTTATTTAAAGGGATAGTTCGCCCAAAAATGAAAATTCTGTCATCATTTACTCACCCTGAAGTTGTTCCAAACCTGTAGGAGTTTATTTGTTCTGCTGAACACAAAAGAAGATATTTTGAAGAACGTTTGTAACCAAGCAGATAGAGCAACCATAGTAGGGAAAAAATACAATAATTCAAGCCCCGCCCACCAACTCGTGGAGCTAAACTGGTCGCAGAGCAATAAACATGCGGTTCCAGCTCACGTGTGTGAGACTGCGCGTTTGTTCGCTTCATTTAACCGCGGATTCGTTTGTAAACGAGACACAGGTGGAGACTGGATCTGCAGACATATTGAGATTAAAACACACTGCTGTGCTTCTGGATCCGACAGGAACGCTGCAACACACTGATGAGAGTAAAACATGTGTTTATATGTGATAGTACTGCATTGTTACAGATGGTTTGATATCTATTGATTACACACCTCAGCACGCGCTCACAGGCTGGAGAAGCTGCTATTGGTTCATTCGGGATCAGACTCGGACTTGTTGCGCCAGCTCGCAAAGACCAACGTCCCGGGGCTGAGTGTGTTTCAGACGGCTATCTTAAATAGTGAAATAACATTCCTTTCTTGCGTGTGTGTGTGTGTGTGTGTGTGTGTGTGCGGTTATATTCACTGATGATCGAGCGGGCCAAGTAATACACAAATAACATTCCAGTCAATCGCGGGTGATGAGAGATGAATCATTGAGTTTGTTTGATAAAGATATTTGTCGAGTCCTGTGAGCGTTTCTCCAGACGCTTTCAAAACCATCCCCACATGTTCTGAGAGGAGCTGAAGCTCATTAAATATGCAAATCTTATCCAATCCTAGCCGTGGGCGTTTACTTCCAAGTCTTTAGTGGCACGCCCATCAAAACCCAGCATTTCTTCAGAGAGCCTCAAAACCAGTGCAGAAAATAGCCCATTACTGATTCATGATGAGGTTTCTGAATGTAAAAACCACACAAACACCATAAGGTGACCTCACACAACAGTATAAAACAATTAAAAAAGCCAGTTCATGACCCCTTTAAAGCTTAATGTTGGTGTTTTTGGAGGTTATTGTGGTGAAGTAGAGCATGTGATTGGGCCTGCTAATAACAATTAAAGCTGTTTTAATAATAATAAACAGCTACTTTGGACATGCCATGGATGTAACAAAACCATCTTCTGGCCAGCCAATAAGATCTTGTAAAAGGTTTTGTAAATGTTGTAAAAATAGTACTTCACTAAATAAAAATGATAAATTAAACTGGATTACTTGTTTTGGTTTTTTTATATTCATTTTAGAATAATTAGATTGAATAGTTTCGGACAAAATTAATAATGTTAACCTGAATTAACTAAATGGCATTGAATTAACCTCATGTAAAAAACTTAAGTTTAATGTTCATTAAATTCAACATAACCCGATTATGTGGAGCCTGTTGCCATAAGAAAATAAAGTAAATCCATCGTATCATTTCTTTGAGTGACCGATGCGATATCTAGCGCTGCCCCATAGCATCCACAACCAGTCGTATTGGGAGCTGAATAAATAAATGCCTGGTTTATAATGGGAGGACGTCTTAAGCTATGAAACGTGCAGGAAGTTTGTCATATGCCTAAAGATCAAGGCAAATTTGGTTTCTCATGTCATCACCTCTTTAAAACGGAAAGGATTCCTCTCTACACTGTAAAGAAATATTGTTGGTTTAACTTAAAAAAGTAAGTAACCGGGTTACCGTAACATTTTGAGTTCATTGAAACTAAAAATTTGAGTTAAAACAATGAAGGAAATTGGTTTAATAAATAGAAACTCAAAATGTTATTGTATCTGAACCACATAATTTAAAAAATATTTTGTGATAAATCATGAAAATATCACACTTTTGGCATGTTTCACTGCATTATTACACATAAAACACAATGCTTTCAAAATCTTTTAATAAAATTTGAATAAAGGGTGATATCGATTCTCAGATGTTCATTGTATTAACTCACATTTTTAATTTCAATGAACTCAAAATTTTAAGGCAACCAGGTGACTTACTTTTTAAATATTATTTTTACAGTGTAGAGAAGCGTTCAGTCTTTCCGCTCACATGTAAACACACTGTAAAAATAATATTTAAAAAGTAAGTCACCTGGTTGCCTTAAAATTTTGAGTTCATTGAAATTAAAAATGTGAGTTAATACAATGAACATCTGAGAATCGATATCACCCTTTATTCAAATTTTATTAAAAGATTTTGAAAGCATTGTGTTTTATGTGTAATAATGCAGTGAAACATGCCAAAATTGTGCTATTTTCATGATTTATCACAAAATATTTTTTTTAATTATGTGGTTCAGATACAATAATGTTTTGAGTTTCTATGTATTAAACCAATTTCCTTCATTGCATCAACTCAAATGTTTAATTTCAATTAACTCAACATTTTAAGGTAACCCGGTTACTTTCATTTTTAAGTTAAACCAACAACATTTTTTTCAAAAAACTGGCTTTTAAAGGGAAAGGGAGATGAGACTAACAGTGGTAAACAAAATAATCTTGTTTTCCGTTTGAATTCATTCAAGCAAAAACTCATTTTGAGTTCAAACAAGACAATCATTTTTTCTTGTCTAATAAATGCTTCTTGTTTTAAGGATTTTTAGATGTTTGGACTGCAAACAAGTCAGAAATACTACGAAAGAAAAGCAGTTTTGCAGTGTGTGTGTGTGGGGGTTTGTTTCTTTTGATCATGTGTGTGTGTGTTTTAAAGTGATTTGATCTCAAACTAAAGTCCCTGGCTGTTTTTTATCTCTCTATAAGAGATACGAATATCTGTTCTTTCTGGAGAATTGTTTCGGTGGTGTGTGTGCGTGTGTGTGTGTGTGCTCAGGGGAAGCTCCATTCAATTGTGTTCGTCAAGGCCTCTATTCCTCACATCTAACGTTGTCTCTCTCTCTTTCTCATGCTCCAACTGTTTTCTACTAACTTAAGTCTGTCAGCTAGAAAACACACAGAAAGAGTCCGTCACAAACTCTCGTTCCTCAATCCTCCAGGGCTGGGAATTCCGGCTCTCTCCGTCTTTATCCACAGCTAAACACTGACAGGCCGCTGGACCGCGGAGGCGAGCGAGACAGGCTTACGGCCGTCTGACAGAGGGGGAGGCGAGCGAACAAAGGCCGCGCTGCTGTGTTATCACGGCTTCACAGTCTTAAAATAAGAGAGAACGCTCTCAAAACAGCCATCAGAGGGAAAAACACATCGTTCGAGCTAACAAATCAGTCCGCAGAGGTCTGGAAGAGAGGGAACGACACAGAGACGAGAGCTAATGAGAGAGCAGCTCCTCCGGACCGGAGCTCCGCATCATGACATGCAGTCCCAGGATGAACGGGAATCATCATTACACACACACACACACACACACACACACACACACACACACACACACACTATCCGCAGAAGAGATGGATTATTCATCACTGGCCTTTGCATGCAAACATATTCACTTTTACAGAAGCTGTGATGTTTATCTTCAGATCAGTTTTGTTTTTGGTCAGATTGCCTCCATTTCATTCAACAACACAAATAAAACTCTACTGGTATTAAACTATTTTAATTAAAATATCACGTTTGCATTCGTATCTACAGAGTGTCAAATCACACGTATTATAAAAAGGTTATTCATATTTTTTCGCAATTATGTCAACCAGAAATGATCTATTCCAATTACATTAGCATATTTTATTATTACATAAACAATATGAATATAAACAGTGAAATATTCCTCTATTGTAAAACAGCTGTTCTCTATGTGAATATATAGTAACTGTAAATTATTTCTATGATTAAAGCTGAATTTATTTAATTAAAAATACAGTAAAAATCACAAAATATTCCTCCAGTGTAGATCAGCTGTTCTCTAAGTGAATATATAATAACTGTAATTTATTTCTCTGATCAAAGCTGAGTTTCTCATCATTACTCCAGTCTTCAGCGTCACATGATCCTTCACTAATCATAATAATATGATTTATGATTATTATCAGTGTTCATATTTGTGTGGAAACTGATACATTTTATTTCTCAGGATTCTTTGATGAATAGAAAGTTCAAAAGAACAGCATTTATGTCAAACAGTGTCTTCTGTAACATTATAAATGTCACTTCTGATCAGTTTAATGCGTCCTTGATTAATAAAAGCATTGATTAAGTTGTGTGTGCTTTGCGAGGATCTCCTCCGTGGGATTGTGTGGAATAGTTTGAACACTAATATGGTGGAAAATGTGATTTGTGATTTGCCGACAACTGAGCTGTAATGTTTTGAGATCTGATGTGGGCTCGTCCTCTGTGATGTTTCACAGGATCACTCAGGGCACGTTAACAGCTCCCAATGTAAAAACAATGACATGGAGCTGAAGACAGACGGCTCAAAGGTGACACAGACAATACGCTAGAACACACTGAGGGTCGCGACCCCTGGCCGTCACGGCGACAGCAGCGTCCGGTGAGGAAGCGGCGCTCGCGGAGCGGAGGAATGAAACAATGGCAGGACAGTGTGAGACTCAGGAAGTGAGATCTGCGCTAACTCTGCTCCGCTAGCAGATTCTCAGATGCTGACCCGTGAGATCCAGAGGAGCTTGAGGGGCTTTTCACTTCAGCGCTGATTACATCAACACGACAACTGATCACGCTGGCGGGATACACACTATATAGTCACAGAGCGGGGTCAGCGCATGCTGAGGGTCACCGAAGTCGCCAACTTTCTGCAGAGTCAAGAGCTCCAGACCTCCAAACTTCTGTGGCCTTCAGATGAGCTCAAGAACAGTGTGTAGAGCTTCATGGAATGGGTTTCCATGGCCGAGCAGCTCATCCAAGCCTTACATCACCAAGTGCAATGCAAAGCGTGGGATGCAGTGGGGTAAAGCGAGCCACCACTGGACTCTAGAGCAGTGGAGACGTGTTCTCTGTCTGACAATCCCATGGACGAGTCTGGGTTTGGCGGTTGACTTGCCTGACTGCATTGTGCCAAGTGTAAAGTTTGGTGGATGGGGGGGTTATGGGGTGGGGTTGTTTTTCAGTGAAAGGAACTCTTAATGCTTCAACCAAGACATTTTGGACAATTTCACGCTCCCAACTAGGGCTGTCAAAATGGCTGAAAAGCTAAATTCGAAATTCTTTCTTAAATATTAGCAAAATTCGAATTCTAAATGCAATCCTTAATGCTAGAGGGAAGAGTGCTGTCTTATCTCCTAGGCCCACAAAATGGCGCAAGCGAACTCAACGAGCAAATGTAAACCAAATCATGCATCGCATCTTTTATTGAAATGAAATGACATTCCCTTTTTAAAGTGCATTAACTTTTCAAACAATTGTTATTAAATAAAAGATATAATTTCATTAATGAGCATGTAAGGAAAATTAGGTAACGGAAGTGCATAAAACTGCATGTGCATCAGAAATCTGAGATAACGCTTCAACAGACAGTGTGATGTGAACACAAAATAGCAAATGGACATTCAGAAACAATCCATTTCCACTCACTAAACATCTACATATTGTTCGTAAAAAACACCAAACAGTCGACTTGACCTGCAGCGAGTGCGGAGCGTTTATTGCTGCGCTAACGTTAGCCTGTGATCAAGTATGTCTTTGACAGCTGCGCAATATGTGGATACATATAACGCTATACCACATGAGCTTGCCACCAACTGAGAGGATTAGGGGTAGTGTGTGTGTGTGTGTGTGTGTGTGTGAGATGGGTAGGTTTAGGGGTAGTGTGTGTGGGTTAGGTTTAGGGGTAGTGTGTGTGTGTGTGGGTTAGGTTTAGGGGTAGTGTGTGTGTGTGTGTGTGTGTGTGGGTTAGGTTTAGGGGTAGTGTGTGTGTGTGTGTGTGTGTGTGTGTGTGTGTGTGTGTGTGTGTGTGTGTGTGTGTGTGTGTGTGTGTGTGTGTGTGTGTGTGTGTGTGTGTGTGTGTGTGTGTGTGTGTGTGTGTGTGTGTGTGTGTGAGAGAGAGATAGAGAGTTCGTATGTGTGTGTGGGAGTAGATTGTCCAGTTAGGATTAGCTTGTTCTGCTCTGTGTGACTGTATACGCCGTCGCCCATTTTTTTCTCTGGCTCTTTTTTTCCGCCTTTTTTCAAATGAACAACAGCCGCACGGCTGTACTGGATAAACAAACCGCGTCATGGATGAGGAGTTTGGTGTGGAGGAACTGGACTGGCCTGCACAGAGTCCTGACCTCAACCCGATAGAACACCTTTGGGATGAATTAGAGCGGAGACTGAGAGCCAGGCCTTCTCGTCCAACATCACAAATGTGCTTCTAGAAGAATCCCCATAAACACACTCCTAACCCTTGAGGAAAGAAGAGCTGGAGCTGGTAGAGCTCAAAGGGTGGCGACTCCATATTAAACCCCCAGGATTGAGAATGGGATGGCGTTAAAGCTCATGTGCATGTAAAGGCAGGCGTCACAACACTATAATATAAGCTGAAAAAACAGCATCACTCACGTCTCAAACTTCTCAGTTTCAGCATTTTCCCGTGTGTTTGAGCATCGTGTACAGGAAGCCATTGGAGAAGGACAGGAAGCGTGTTGAAGGTGTGTTTACAGACGGGCTTTCAGCAGAGATCTGTGCTCATGCTCATGTGTCTGTTCTCATGCACGAGGCTGTGTTCAGCTCCCGATGGCCAGCCATGATAACAGCCGCCCACATCCTTCAGTAAACCTCTCTCGGCCTGGTTTCCACGCCTGTCCGTGTTTGCCTTTTCCCCATCTTGGGAATTCTCTTCACTTGGGTTGTTTGACACAGTTTTCCTGCCGTTCAGATGTGGAGGTCCGAGTGCCTTTTATGGCGTCCGGTGCGGATCCACTCTCGTGGGTTTAATCCCCATCTGGCGTCCGGCGGGAAACAGAAGTGAAAGTGACACTTTCCAGCTTCAGTCTGTGTCAGCTCACTCATCAGTGTTTCTGCGCTCCAGCTCTCGTTATTCATCAGGTAGAGCTGTGTGTAAAGATACTGAAGGAGACTCCAGATCAACCGCTTCAGGACTGTGTGCGGAACTGCGCATTAATTCACTCACACCAGGAGGTTAGCAGTGCAAACATCTCGTGAATGTTCATTTATGTCCATTTATGTATGATGCTTTAAATTGCTTTTTTAATTGTGTATCCGCTGATTATGTCACAAATTAGCCGCATTCAGGCTATGCACGCGAGCAACCGCTAATTATCCGGAGAACACTACCGGGACAGCAATACCATCGCTGAGTGGGGGAATCGATCAATCAATCAATCAATAGATTTGAAGAATCTTAATGAGCCTTTGGGAGACGCTTCATGAATGAAGCAGGAAACGACATAATCAGAAATCATTCAGAGATCGGGAGAGGATCCTTCAGACCAATCACGACTCAAACACAGGTCAAGAGGTCAGAGACACACACAGTGGCGGAACTAGACTTTAACACATGGGGTGGCCAAGGCTAGTTTAGGGTAGGCTAACATCATGTGTAGGCTAATGCTTATTTGTTTTCAGTGTTTTGACCGATGTAACGTATTTTAATAAATAAGTTGATTCCAACAGCAAAAACTACAAGTGGCTAGAACATCAATTTAAGACCTTATTGAATACAGTCAGCCACAAAGTGAGAACACTGAGCGCTTGAAGGTTCAGGTCTAATGGTGCGTTCACACCGGACGTGATTCGCGCGAGTGATTTACATGTTAAGTCAATGCAGAGACGCGAAATGGCATTCTACGGCGCGATTCGCGCGATTGAGGCGGCGCGAATGACGGAATTGAGCGTTTTGAACGCGTGATTTGCACGAATCGCTCAAGTTGAAAAATCTGAACTTTGCCGGATATTTCGCGCCGCGTTAACCAATCACGAGCTTGCTCTAGTAGTGACGCATTTACAAGCGGAGGCAGAAATCCCAACAACAATGGAGGACAAGATAATCGTGGTCGTATGTGGAGACCCGGAGCTGTGATACATCATCCTATCACTACAGGAACAGGAATAAAAGGATCTTGCTTGGAAGAAAGTGAGTTATTGTGAGCCATTTCACAACGAGACAGGAGCAGAAAAGAAGAGCCAGAGCCAGCGGCAAATGTGAGAAGGACTAGCCGAGGAAAGGCGGGTCTCGCCGGGTAAACGAGCGCTGAGCGCCACTGATCGCCTGGATCTCACAACTCCGAAAACGCCAGATAAAATGCTCAAATAGGCTCTTTTTATAAATTAACCACAGATTTGAGCTTTAAACAACTATATTATCGCCTGAAAAAGTCTTTAAACTACGTTTTGTCACACATTAATAGTAGTATTTTTTTACAAAAAAGACGTCAAGTGACCGAGACGAGCTGGCTCATATAGGCTCATATAGAAGCCCCTCCCATGACGCAAATTCACGTCTGTTGTGTAGTTGTCACGCGAATTTCACGTGCGAATGAAGCGAGTAAACTCAAAATGTTCAAGCGTCCACCTTCGCGCAATTAGCACGAATTATTCGCGCGAATCGCGTCCGGTGTGAACGCCACATAACAGTATTCAGGTGAAGATATATCAGTCCTTCCAGAAAAATGCGGCTTTTTTGTGATTGTTGCGGCAAAAATCCTTGATTATGCGGCACGTTTTCTTAAAAAATGTGATGAAAAATGCGGGATATTTATGCAATTTTCTGCGATGAAATTGCGGGAACTTGCAAAAACTGCGGTTTGATGAGAAAGAGAAATAAAGCACTACATCACAGAAAGTGCTGGAATATTTAAGTTCCCATCTTGTTTTATTGAAGACCTTAATAAACACACGGCTCAAATTTACAAAACATTGAGTCAAACAAGTTCTGTAGCTTTACAAAAGGAATATGCTACAACTTCTGAAGAAATGAATAAATAACTTCCTGTTTTACAGAGCTAGCTTTACAAAACACACATTTGACATAACGACTAAATAACGACTTATATAGTGATGACCGATTTCAAAACACAGCATCATGAAGCTATGAATCAGCGAGTCGATTCATGATTCGGATCGCGTGTCAAACTGCTGAAATACGTGACTCTGGCGATCCGAACCGCTGAATCGACTCATTGATTCATAACGCTCCAAACCGCTGAATCGACTCACTGATTCATACCACTCCAAACCGCTGAATCGACTCACTGACTCATAACGCTCCAAACCACTGAATCGACTCACTGACTCATAACGCTCCAAACCACTGAATCGACTCACTGACTCATAACGCTCTGAACCGCTGAATCGACTCACTGATTCATAACGCTCCAAACCGCTGAATCGACTCACTGACTCATAACGCTCTGAACCGCTGAATCGACTCACTGATTCATAACGCTCTGAACCGCTGAATCGACTCACTGACTCATAACGCTCCAAACCTCTGAATCGACTCACTGATTCATAACGCTCTGAACCTCTGAATCGACTCACTGATTCATAACGCTCTGAACCACTGAATCGACTCACTGATTCATAACGCTCTGAACCACTGAATCGACTCACTGACTCATAACGCTCTGAAGCTTCATGATGCTGTGTTCTGAAACTGCTTTGCTCTTTTGCTGTTATGTTTGTTGACCAATGGGAGTTTGCGCTTCATCATGGTTTCACTGGTATCTATGGTTTCTCCGCGGGGTTTGCAGCTTTTCGATGACGTTCGCGTCGGGTAATTACGTCACTTTAAAGCGTTCCCATGGCAACAGGGGGAAATGGCGGCTCTTGTGTGAAGTAAACAAACATTTGTCAACTTTCTGCTAATATATACATGACTTTTTTTGCAACGAAAATGCAGGGATTATGAAATCATGCTAGCCCCGCATATTTTACACGCAGAAATAGGGAATTTATGAGGCGAAAGTGCGGCGTATTTGAAACAATGCGGCTCCCGCATGAATATGCAGACTTTGGCTGATTATGCGTTAAATCACGCGATCGCATAATCACGATTTTCTGGAGGGACTGATATATAGATTAATGCATGTTAAAACTAGCTACAAACGTCTTTTTCTTTGTTCTGTGATTAAAGACTGAAGGAGGTGCGGTCCCTTTCAGACCAAATGCACAATGTTGACTCCAATATATCCACAGAATTATTAAACGTGTTGATTTTCTGATCATATCTTTTTTCCAGGCACATTTGACCAATTCCAAACCACAGTCATCCTAATAACTACTATTCATTTAGTATTTAATAATGTATAAGGGATATATAATTGTTCACGAAGGCTGGAAATGAAAAGCAGCTTATATTCAGGTGTGCAGAATTATTGTTTTCTTTTACAGATAAAATGAGCCAAAAAAGAGATTTAACTCAGACTGAAAAGTCAAAAATGAGAAGGATGCAATGCTAGACATCGCAGTTAAGGCATGACCACTGGACAGTGAGATGCTCGTTTGGTCAGCAGGGTCAGACAATAACATGTGGCGGAGAAAAGACACCTGTTAACTGCAGAAGAATGAAGTGTGAAGCCATCAGGGACCCTTTAGTCTCCAGCGCCAGCATTTTCCAGAGCTGAGCCTTAACCTGGAGTCTCCAGAAGTGCAGCGTCAGGATCTCAGAGACTTGAATTAGGTCCAGAATCCTAAAAAATGACCCCCGCTAAATAAGAATCACAAGCTGAAGTGTTGTAAAATACATGAAGACGGTTTTTTAATAGGCTTTATGTTTGAAGAATTCATCTTCCAGAATCTGGCAGGAGTTCATTTTAGTCCATCTCCGGAAAAATGGACTTCAGGATGGACCAAAATGAATCCCAAACGTACTGCCAGATTCTGGAAGAATACAATTTTATTCACAGAAATTCAATTTGGCCAACTCCAAAATTTAGATGTGATCAGTCACTGGAGAATTGTCATTGGAGATTTCCATATGCATGCTCATAATCCATAATACACTGATTTATAAATGAGCAAATCGTTCCAGAGACACATTATTAATTATGTCTAATGTTTGCGGGTTAGAGGTCATGAATGCTATTTTTGATTTATTAAAAATCTCTATTTTCTGCAGTTTGGAAATATACTTTAAAAAAATATTGTTGCAGTGTTAACATTTGCTAAAAAAGCCATTTCTGTGTTTTTCATGATTTGTTCATTAGTTACATTTACAAAATAAACAACTTAAAATGTACATTCATGATTTCCATTGCATCCCATGTTTCCGTGGGTTAGTATTATTACGCACAATAAAGTCTTTATAATAACACAACACGTCGTCATTTATTTGACAGAATGACTAAAAAATCATTGTAACTATAATATAATAACTTTGAAGCAATGCAGGCTGTGTCTTTATAATGAATAAAACCGTACGACTGACTAATTAATATTAATAAATCAGTGTGTGATGGATTATGAGCATTGAAAAAGCAAATGCATGACTTATGAGTTATTATAAAAATAATATAAATGTTATAACTGTTCTTATAATGCAGTACATGTCTAAATGAGTCTTTATATACATATTTATTACAGATAAATGGAGATATAATTCATTTTAAGCACGGAAAGTGTTAACAAAATGTGTTCTAAGAACGTTCCCATTATAAAATATGTTTTATAAATGATTTTTTCTTGGTGGGGCTGGGCGATATGGCTAAAATCTGTGTGTTTTTGGTTGAATGGCGATACACTTTACATATCCCAGTATTTTCCACATTTTTCTATTTGTATAAAAAAAATTCTGTCTCTATTTTAACCTCTGAACTGTCACCGTCCCACAGGTGGGACGCCTGGTGCTCTTCTTTTGATCGCCTTTTTTCCATATCATATATTTAAGTAATTATCATAAATGAGGTATCATTTGAAAGCTTACAAACTCAAAATGCATCCTGTGAAAACCGTTTTGAAATCGGACATTGTGTTACCATGGAAACGTTACTCTAAATTCTTCTAGCGGGCTCCTCCCCTAGTGGGCGGTGTCATGTTTCATATTACAACAATTATTTTAACTACTTTATATTCAAAATCTTTTCCAATCTTGACAAAACGCATATTGTCGGAAAGCTCTGAGTCTCAAGGGTCCATATTTGGGGACTGTTTTGTGATGGAAGTGATATTTGGACAGAAATTTACAGGAAAATGCATCAAAAAAACAATAAATGGAATTTGAATGACACCCGGTGGCTGTTTTTGGTACAGCGCCTAAACAAAATCTCATGGGAACTTTAATTTTTGTGATATCAACTTCAAATTTGGAACACAAATTGGTTAGACATATGGCTTTGATTTTATAGTAATTTTAAAGTAAATTATTTTTTGTAAAATATATATTTTATTTGAAATAAAAAATATTTAGTACAGTATTTTTCATTTACAGTAAATTTAAACTTCCATAACTCTTTTATATTTTTGAATTCACTTCAGCAATAATCTGCAGAGTGTCGTCTTTAAAATGAGACCAAACTTAGATCTATATTCCAAAGCATTCTTGAATTACAGCCCTTTAAGTTTGGATAGTGCATTTTCATGTGTATTCTCCAAAAGGGGGGTGACAGTTAAAGGGTTAATAATTTCATGTCACATCCTAATGATGTCCTAAAAACAGTATTGATATTGAAGGCCATAAACAAATACAGTGAGTGTAATGTAGGCTTATGTGCAAAAAGTGGGTTTACAATCGAAAAACAAAATGAATCATTTTGTTTTTAAATTCACTAAACTAAAAATTAGCCCAGGGGTCTTCAACGATTTTCAGGGGAAGGACCTGTCCAACACAGCTATACATTAAGCATATAGCCTTCGATATTAATATAAACAAACTATATTATGATTGAGAATAAGTTATATTATGTTAACTTAAGACAGTATTGTTGTTGCACATGCATCACTGATATATCGATATAGCCTATCAGCCCTATTTCTGGGTTAAGGGAACGTTTCCATTGTGTCATTCCTCAAACATTACTCGTTCTTGAATGTTCTCTAAATGTTCTGAAACAAGGAGTAACATTTAAAAAACACTAGAGGAACGTCCAACTAAAATGTTTCAGAATAATGTCATTAACGTTATTAACTCTGAACGAACATTGCTGGACGAACGTTTGCTCATAACCTCGACACAACGCTCCCCGACCGCTGGGAATGGTGTTGAGGGTCAGAGAGTGTGTGTCGTCCGTGACTCTTAAATCACTGATGACTCCAGACCCGTCGACAAGTCTCCCCGCAAACAATTAATCCTGCTGTTGACTGACAATGTTGTCAGAACGCAGGGCGGGTTTATGCCGTTATTACAAGCGTTTCCCTGTCCGTGGCACTTTGGATTATTCGAGATTATGTTGTAATCCTCATAAATCCTCATTGCATTAAGATCTGTCCAAACGCAGCGCAGTAAAGCAGCACTCGGCAATGATGAAGTCTTAAGCGTGTTATGAGACGCACGTCTGTCGTCACTCGCCCTCCATTATTCCTGCTTGAGAGACGTCGCTCCTGTCAGAGAATCAAGCCCGCTCTGATTTATCAGTTGTTCAGAGATTAGCAGGAAACAAACGTCCCCATGAATCACCATCAAACGCTCTTCTCTTGCTCTTCACGCGTGTCTTCACGGGAATTAGCCTACACGCAAACACACGGACAGAGTCCAGCCACATCTGCTCCCTTTGACAGGTTTAAGATCTATATTTCTCAAAACTGTAACGCTGAGAAAAGACAGAAAGTGTAAAGGAGTGAATACAGTAACAAGAACGTTCAGCTCAAAATGTTCATTCTGGCATCGACTGTCTTCTGCAAACTCTAGATATATATATACAAATATATATATAAAGACTCATTAAGACATGTACTGCATTATAAGAACAGTTATAGTTACATTTATATTATTTTTATAATAACTCATAAGTCATGCATTTGCTTTCTCAATGCTCATAATCCATCACACACTGATTTATTAATATTAATTAGGAGTTTCTGACTTTTTATTAGAGGAATATAATTCCTAAACACACTAATTTATACTTTATGGGGGGGAAAGTGTTTATTTTATTAATACTTCTACGGTAACTTTACAATAATTTGTTTATATTCATTAATGCATTAACTAACAATGAGCATTGCACTTTTACACATTTGATAATTTTTTATATTATTATGTTTTACATATCTTATTAACGTTTGTTAGTTCATGTTACTTCAGTGCATTACAGTTCCCTTTCAGTCGGTCACGTTCGACGTACGTACCGACGAATTGGAATCACTTCTGGGAGCCCCTATCAGCTTCGAGCTATATAGAACCGGCCAATGAACATTGGCGTGCGAGGTTTGCATCTCACGCTCCGCCCCACGTTGTGGGTATAAACAGGAAGCGAGAGCAATGCACGCTGTCATTCACTTCGGAGCCGAACGGCGTACTCACATTGAGTTTAAAGCGGCTATCAGCAAGAGTTTCCTGAGAGAAGGAGAACCGGAGAACGAGAAAGGACGTGGTGTTGGAGATACAGCACATATCAGCGGGATCGTGGTGCTCACAGCTGCCAGAAGAGAAAAAACTCTGTTTTCACAGCAACCTTGTACATTAAAAACAAAATAGGACCTAAAACCGAGCCCTGAGGAACTCCTCATGACAGTGGGGTCGTTTCTGAAAGAATGTTATTAGCAAACACACAAAATGATGTGTCACTCAAATAAGAGGAGAACCAATTTAAAACCGACCCTGAAAACCCCATTTCATTTTATAGCCGATTTATCAACACATTATGGTCTAATGTATCAAATGCAGACGATAAATCAAGTAAAATTAACACAGTGTAGTGTCCAGAGTCTGCAGCCATCAAAATGTCACTTGATACTTTTAAAAGCGCAGTCTCGGTTGAATGACATTTGCGAAAACCTGACTGAAATTTATCAAACAACGTTTTTCCTTCAAGGAACACATTCAACTGCTCCGCCACTACTCTCTCAAGGATTTTAGATAAAAAAGGCAGTTTAGATATAGGCCTGTAATTAGCTGGTTCAAAAGAATCCAAGTTAAAAGTTGTTTTTCCTTGAGTACAGGCTGCACCTAAACCCTGTGCGCTGTCGCGTTTCCCCCTGGGTGCTTCAGCACGAGAGTGTTTCCTCACAAAAAGAGTACACGGGTGACTCTGCGTCTTTTCCAAGATGTCATTCCCCCCGTGCGTTTCTGGATGCGGTCGTTCCCTGGCGCCCACAGACGGTCACAATCGCTGTCTCACGTGTTTGGGCAAACAGCACGCTGAGGCAGCGTTTGTGGATAGTTCGTGTTCCCACTGCGGGAACATGACTATCTCGGAACTAAGGTCGAGACTCACCTACCTCCGGGAAGGCGGAGTCCCCTTACCCATCCCACGATCTAGTTCTATTCCTAACCAGAATAGACCTATTTCTTCGGATGGCCAGGGTGACCTGAGGATCACGTTTAGGCCGCACCCGCCGAGTCAGCCTCCACAGGCCCCTATTCCCTCAGTTCCGCAGCCGGTAGAGCTCCCGGGAGAAGCCGCTGGCCCCTCCCATGGGCGGCCGGCAGTGACTTTTGGAGCTCCAGTGGACGAGCAGATGTCGATCGCAGCATCGGAGGGGGAGTTTCAGATGAGGGTTCGGCTGGACTACCTCCCTCTGGGAGAGTGGCAACGGCCGCACCGGAACCCGAGATGACGACTATGCTTGCCCGGGCAACCGAAAGGGTCGGGCTTGTGTGGAACCCTCCACCATGTCCCGAACCCTCTAGGTTTGATGATTGGTTTCTCGGGGAGGGTCGCGCTGGTTCTCAGCGTCCCGCCCCGGTGCCTTTCTTCCCGGAGGTGCATGAGGAGCTCACGAGGTCGTGGACGGCACAACCTCACTACCCTTGACGGTGGGCCAGCCAAGGGATACGCGGGAATCCCACCAGTGAAGCGGGCCGTCGCGATGCAACTGTGTCTGGCAACCGCCTCAAACTGTCGCGGTGACCCGTGTCTCCCGTCCCGGGCCTGTAAATTCTCCTCCAGTCTGACTGGGAAGGCTTACAAGGCCTGTGGACAGGCTGCATCCGCCTTGCATGCCATGGCGTTGCTTCAGGTCCACCAGGCCCAGGCACTCATGGACATGCACGAGGGTAGGCCTGACCCAGAGCTCCTCCGGGAGCTCCGGACGGCGATGGATCTCAGCCCGTTCCATCGGTCAGGTGATGTCCACGCTTGTGGTCCAGGAGCGCCATCTCTGGCTCAACCTGGCCGATATGAGGGAAACCGACAAGTATCGGTTCCTGGACTCCCCCATTTCGTCGGCCGGGTTGTTCGGCCCAGCAGTTCTCGGCTGCCCAGAAGCAGACGGTGGCCATCAAGCGCATCCTGCCCTGGAGGTCCGCTGCTGCCTCCACCCTGCTGCCGACGGCTCCGCCTGCTCGTCGCCGAGGACGTCCGCCTGCCTCCGCCCCGCCGAGGCACCGCGGCAGCCTACACCCAGCCGACGGCGTGGGGCCGGCAATGGGAAGGACGTCCAGCCCGCTCAGGCCGCTGCCAAGCCAGGTGGCAAGCGCCGTCGGAAGAGACCCTGAGACGGGCCGCCCAGAGATGGAGGAAACTGTTCTCTCGGAGTCGGCTGCAGCACCACTCCTTCCCCCGGAGGAGGGCGGGGGAAAATGTTATGTTCCAATTTGATTTCTGTTCCGCCAAAACTTCAATAAAAGAGCAGTTTCCAAAATCTCTGGGTGCCAAGAGAGCATGCTTGGCGGCGGTCAACGCTACCATGCCTTGCCATCCTCAGGCGCCTCTCCCATCGCCAGCAGGGGACGCCGGCTGTGGGAACGCACTCAAGCGGCCTTCCCACACTCGCACACCCCCTCAGCGGAAGCAGGTAAGTGTTGCACAGCACACTTAGATCCCACTGCGGGCCGCTCCCATGCCGTCCGAGTCGGATCCCTGCATGCCGCTTCGCTGCCCCGCTGTGGGTACGTCTGTGGTGCCGTTGATCCCCCTTGCACAGGTTCTGGGAGCCTGGCTAGCGCTTCCCAGCCCGTCTCGGTGGCTCCTCCGTACCATCAGACTCGGCTATGTGATTCAGTTCGCCCGGCGTCCCCCCAAGTTCAGGGGCGTTCACTTCACGACAGTAGCGAAGGAGAACGCCCCCGTACTTTGCGCGGAGATCACAGTCCTACTGGCTAAGGACGCGATAGAGCCGGTCCCTCCAGCCGATATGAGGTCCGGGTTCTACAGCCCGTACTTCATTGTACCCAAGAAAGGCGGCGGGTTACGGCCGATCTTGGATCTGCGATTCTTGAACCGGTCCCTTCACAAGCTGCGTTCAGAATGCTGACGCAGAAACGCATCTTCAGGTGCATCCGTCCCCAAGATTGGTTTGCAGCGATCGACCTGAAGGACGCGTACTTTCATGTATCGATTCTCCCTCGACACAGGCCCTTTCTGCGCTTCGCGTTCGTGTCTTCACGAAGGTCAAGAGTGAAAGTGATAAGAGTCAGGAAATGGCATGCTTTACACTGTAATTGAGTCCCAGAAACACATGTAAATATGCCATGATGTACCAAACATGCTAGAAACATGTTAAATCAATGTAAGTGCTGATGAATGCGATTAACGCCATGACACAGGAAGCTGTTGTGAGTCAGGCATACAATGTCCGATCACGTTTGATAAGAGTCCTGACCTCTAGAGACTCTACATGCCAATATTCAGTGACAGTCATAGCGCCACCTGCTGGAAACAGGAAGTGTGGCACATTGAATGACTTTGCCATATTTCTCCTATATTTACCCTCTTAAATGCATGTCGGCCATATTCACTGTTTTCCTGAGGCCAGCAGGTGGCGCTGGCACGGGTGCGAGAGCCCTTTCATCGCTGCTTGCAGATTTCATTATTTCTTGTTTTCTGGAAAATAAAATCAAATTAAGTTAAAAAAAATATCTTATTTTTCTCAATTTTGCTTGTTTTGAGCAAAAACTCACTTAATTTTTTTTTTTCTTTTCCAGAAAAGAAGAAATAACATCTTATGTAATTTCACTCTTAGATATTTGGACTGGAAACAAGACAAAATACTAAGTTACATCTTCTTACCATAGTAATAACAGTAAATTATGCATAATTACATGCCCTCAACCAAACATAGTAAGTACACTTAATTCATTAAAATTACTCAGTGCTTAAATATATAATCACACTGTAACAACGACACCTTAAATAAAGTCTAACCCATTATTTTTCTTACCTCATTGGCAGATAATTTTGCTTGTTTGAAGCAAAAACTCGCTTGATTTAGGAATGTTTAGATGTTACACTGCAAAAAAATGCTTTTCTTCTTAGTATTTTTGTCTTGTTTTCAGTCCAAATATCTAAAAAATCTTACATTTACTGGACAAGCAAAAGTTTTTGTCTTGTTTTGGGGGAAAATAACTCAAAATTAAGGGAGTTTTTGCCAAAAAATAAGCAAAATAATCTGCCAATGGGCTAAGGAAAATAATCTTGTTTTCTGTTTGAATTAAGATTATTTTGCTTATTTTGAGTTATTTTCCCCCAAAACAAGACAAAAACTTTTGCTTGTCCAGTAAATGCTTCTTAATGGAAGATTTTTTAGATATTTGGACTGAAAACAAGACAAAAATACTAAGAAGAAAAGCATTTTTGCTTGAATGAAACCTTAGCGTTATCTATTGTATTCTTCATGTGCCGGCCCAAATACAACAATAGAGGTTATCACAAACTGTGCATGTGATCAGTGTAAGCCGCGTGCAGTGGCGTTCGTCAGACGTGAACATCAGAACTCCTGGCACATGTACACAGGGCTTGTGCTGTGACTTTGAGTTGTCAGAGGAAAGTAGGTTAGAGTTTGTTTTAAGGACATGTGACCCCTGACCTTGGCTGTGTTCCTGCTCTTGGAGCGGCGCGGCGTGTCAGTCGTCTTCCTCTGGCCGTGACGGCCGGCCTCTAGCGCACACACACCGGTCAGAGAGCAGCCGCCGCCTAGAGAGCCCATCACAAACCCGCACAGTCAAACGCAAACCCTCCATCTCTGGCAGTTTGAGGACGAGCCCAAGTTCCAGCAAGTCTGTGCTTTCCCACAATGCACTGGCGCTCAGGGGTCGAGGCCCTCCGCTGCTCTAAACATGGAGATGTTTCTGCCGTCTCAACTTTGTTTAATGTACGATTTCAACACTAGCAGGAAACAATGGCCACATATCTGCGGCCTGTTGACAGTGCTGTGGTATTTCTGGAGTTTATGCCATAACACAGCGCCGCTCCGTCAACAGATGTAAACAAAACACTCTTCTAGCCGAGCAGCGTTTGAGACGTTCCCACTCGGAGAAACTCTGGATTCTGAGATTCCTCTGGAGCCGGACCCCAGGAACCCGGGACGCTTCAGACGAGATGTTTATACTCCGCAGATTCACAACCAACAAACAAGACGTGAGAGCAGCTGGAGCTGGACACTGCACCACACCGGCCGGACACCGAGCGCTCACATCACACTCTCAGGAGAAGGGCCCGATTGACCAAACAAGCGCTGTAATCCCATTAAAGCACCAATGGGAGTGAGCAGTTCTGCACGTGATCTACTGACCACACACACACAGCCCATCGCTTCCATCATGACCAACACACTCTACCCGTTAGCGTCTGGGTTAAGACGTGGGCGGTAAATAATGGCACAAACCTCACATGATTGATTTAAATTCATAAACACTGCGTCTGAAAGAGAAACTCCTACAAATACAATCAGCCGCAGAAGTGACCCTTCCAAATAACATTTCCGTTAGTTAGTCCTCAGTAATTAGCTTAATTAGTAAATAATTAGTTCAGTTCAGTTGGTTGTTTAGTAATTAGTTATTAATTAGTTAGTAAGTTAGTTAATAATGAGTTTAGTTAGTTAGTCAGTTAGTTAGTAATTACTTTAGGTAGTAAGTAATTACTTAGTTTAGATGGTTGGTTAGTTAGTTAGTAATTAGTTTAGTTAGTCAATAGCTAGTTTAATACTTGGGTTAGTTAGAACTAATTTGTTTAGTTGGTTGGTTATTTAGTTAGTAATTAGTTAATAATTAGTTAGTTTAGTTAGTCATTATGTTTAGTAAGTATTTGGCAGTGTTGGGGAGTAACTAGTTACATGAAACAGCGTTACATTGTTTAGTTAGTTAGTTAGTTAGTTAGTTAGTTAGTTAGTTAGTTAGTTAGTTAGTTAGTTAGTTAGTAGAAAGTATAGTTAATAATTTGTTAGTTTAGTTGATTGGTTAGTTAGTTAGTTAGTTAGTTAGTTAGTTAGTTAGTTAGTTAGTTAGTTAGTTAGTTAGTTAGTTAGTTCAGTTAGTTAGTTAGTTGGTTAGTAATTAGTTCAGTTAGTTAGTTAGTTAGTAATTAGTTCAGTTAGTTAGTTAGTTAGTTAGTTAGTTAGTTCAGTTAGTTAGTTAGTTGGTTAGTAATTAGTTCAGTTAGTTAGTTAGTTAGTTAGTTAGTTAGTTAGTTAGTTAGTTAGTTAGTTAGTTAGTATGTATAGTTAATAATTTGTTAGTTTAGTTGATTAGTTAGTTGATAATTAGTTCAGTCAGTTAATTAGTATAGTTGGTTAGTAAATAGTTCCATTAATTAGTTAGTTAATTAGTTAGTTAGTTAGTTTAGTTAGTTAGTTAGTAGAAAGTATAGTAAATAATTTGTTAGTTTAGTTGATTGGTTAGTTAGTTAAAAATTAGTTCAGATAGTTAGTTAGTTAATTAGTTAGTTAGTATAGTTGGTTAGTAATTAATTCAGTTAGTTAGTTAGTTAGTAGTAAGTATAGTTAATAATTTGTTTAGTTGATTAGTTAGTTAATAATTAGTTCAATCAGTCAGTTAGTATAGTTAATAATTTGTTAGTTTAGTTGATTAGTTAGAAATTAGTTCAGTTAGTTAGTAATTAGCTAATTATTAGTTAGTTTAGTTACTTAGTTAGTCATTAGTTAAGTAAGTAATTAGCATAATAATTAGTTAATAGTAATTAACTAGTTACATGTAACGGCATTATGTAATTTAATTACTAAATAAATGTAACTGTAATCTGTTACAGTTACTGAGAAAAAACTATGTATAATTAAATTACAGTTACTTATGAAAATGTTAATGATTACAAATTACATCTGAATATTTAACCTCTAAAGGATCTCAAAGTAAAAACAGTGACTAAAGTCTGATTTTGTGGTGGCTGTACGAATAAAATTATTATTATTTTATTATTATTATTACTCTTGATTCTCATGCAAGCATGCAAATAAGCTAAAACAACTCAAACCATTTGAAATCATGCCTTTTGTCTTTGAAGACACACTTGGAAAAACTGAATATCTGAGGGTGTCTCATTTCAAAAGTGTGATTTCTAAACCTGGAAAAGTCATCAAAGTTAATAAAATAGCAGAACTCCATGGGCATTGTCATACATTTTATGAACACACTTTTTTTTCTAGTTATGCCGAGCTCTAGAATATTTTATTGGGTAGAAATTGTGAGTAATAAACACTTTTAAAAGCCCTTGTGCATAATTACTTATTTTCCAGTGATGAATGAGTTGAACACAAGATGTTTGTGTGTGTGTGTGTGTGTGTGTGTGTGTGTGTGTGTGTGTGTGTGTGTGTGTGTGTGTGTGTGTGTGTGTGTGTGTGTGTGTGTGTGTGTGTGTGTGTGTGTGTGTGTGTCCTCAGACAGACAGACAGGCTCCCTGAATTGTCAAACATTGTGCCTGTTTTGTCAAGCGCGTCTGAAGTTTATAAAGTGGTGTAACATGAGCGGGCATCACAGTCACCTTCATCATCATCAGCATCATCATCATCATCATCAGCGTGAGCCACATCAAACCGGGCACAACCGCACGCCGGCTGAGAAACACACGGAACGTTCCCAAAGTTCAAATAAACAGCTGGGAACGGTTGTAAAACACACTTCTGTGTCTGTATAAACAGGCTGGCCGTGTAAACCGTGTCCTCGGACGTCAGCTGCCTCCCCTCAGCGCTCGAGCCACTGATACTGACATCATTTATTCTCCTCCTGCATAAACACAAAGAGGCGATTTCATAAAGGTAACAATCGAGTGTGTGTATGATTGACCCGCAGAATTTACACAAAAACCTCCTGCTCAAAATATTTATGTCTGTCGCTCGGCGAGCGCGTCCGAGAGCGAGCGCGATTACGGGATTGTTCTGGCGTTGTTTGTCCGAGCGCGCGCGCGACGCTGACAGGTGGCCGTGTGATTGGTGAAGCCTGGAGACGCGTAAACAGCCGAGAGAGGACGAGTTCAACTGGACGCAGACTTCAGAAGGACTTGAGCTGGTATTTACACAACCCCGGGCTGATCTGTGACCTGCGGCGCGTCATGATCAGCGAGACCGCGGCCCGGAGCCGGTAATCGCACCCCCGCCAGATTTCTTACATTGTCAATCGGGGAAATTGTGCGTTTTAGGACGCCACGTTAGGAAAACAAATGTGATAGTGTGAGTATTAATCAAACAATAACAAAGGCGTGTGAAATGAGTTAGAGAGACTGGACTGATTGCTTTAATTACTCACTGCGTTAAATATTCCCAGAACAAAAGACGCGCTCCGAGTTTCTATTGGACTCTGAAAGTCTCCTCATAACAGCTGCAATTATGAGAAACTGCAAACTGGGAGCACAAAGAGTGTGTGTGTGTGTGTGTGTGTGTGTGTGTGTGTGTGTGTGTGTGTGTGTGTGTGTGTGTGTGTGTGTGTGTGTGTGTGTGTGTGTGTGTGTGTGTGATGGGTAGGTTTAGGGGTAGTGTAGGGGGATAGAAAATACAGTATAAAAACCATTACGCCCATGGAAAGTCCCCATAAAACATTAAAACCCAACGTGTGTGTGTGTGTGTGTGTGTGTGAGACTGAGTGTGTGTGTGGGTGCGTGTGAGAGAGAGAGAGTGTGTGTGTTTGTGAGTAATGTGTGTGCAAGTGTGTGAGTAAAAAATGTGTTTGTGAGAGAGAGAGTGTGTAAGAGTGTGTGTGCGTGTTGTGTGTCAGTGTGTGTGTGTGTGTGTGTGTGTGTGTGTGTGTGTGTGTGTGTGTGTGTGTGTTTACAACTTGTATTAAAACTACTCCTAAAACATGAATCTGCTTGTTTCAAAGAAGTTTTATTTAAATATTTGCAAATGTATTTAAATCAGATCCCATGTCCATCAGTCTCTCAGCCTCAGGTGTTTGAGTTTGATGCTGAAGCTCGGCTGTGTTTGGGCAGTTCCTCCCGTTCTTCAGTGCAGGACCTCTCTATCCATCACACACACACACACACACACACACACACACACACACACACACACACACACACACACACACACACACACACACACACACACACACACACACACACACACACACCTTCACCCCAGTCTGAGGTCCAGAGCGCTCTGGAGCAGGTCTTCATCTTTCCCTGATCCTGACTAGTGTCCCAGTTCCTGAAACACGTCCCACAGCATGAGCCGCCCCCCATGATCACTGTAGGGATGGGATTGGCCAGAGGATGAGCGGAGCCTGGGTTCAAAGAGATCATCTGTGTTTCATCAGACCAGAGGATTGTGTTCCTCATGATCTGAGATCCTTCAGGAGCCGTTTGGCTTCCGTCTGGCCACGCCCCCACACAGGCCTGATTGGTGGAGAGCTGCAGAGATGGCTGTTCTTCTGGAAGGTTCTCCTCTCTCCTCAGAGAAGCGCTGGAGCTCTGTCAGACTGACCATCGGGTTCTTGACCTCCCTGACTAAAGCCCTTCTCCCCGATCGCTCAGCTCTAGGAAGAGCCCTGTGCTCCCAAACGTCCCCATGTGCGGGTGATGGAGGCCCCTGAGCTCATCGGGACCTTCAATCCCCAGATCTGAGCCTGTCTCGGAGTCTCCAGACGATTCCTTCATGGCTTGTTTGTGCTCTGCACTGTTAACTGCTGGACCTTATATAGACAGGCGTGTGCCTTTCCTCATCATGTCCAATCAGCTGAACTGACCACAGGTGAGTCCAGTCGAGCTGCAGGAACATCTCAGGAGGATCAGGAGCACCGGAGCTCAGTGAGTGTCATGGCAACGGCTGGGAGACTGATGGACATGGGATTGTTTCGTTTTTACTTTTAATACATTTGCAAAGATTTCAAACAAACTTCTTTCAGGTTGTCATTATGGGATGTTGTTTGTAGAATTTTGAGGAAAATAATGAATATAATCCATTTTGGAATAAGACTCACACACACACACACACACACACACACACACACACTGCCCCTGCCCCTAAACCTACCCATCACACACACACACACACACACACACACACACACACACACACACACACACACACACACACACACACACACACACACACACACACACACACACACACACACACACACACA
>CM042250.1:1052193-1072193 GCA_023566225.1 Romanogobio albipinnatus
CACGCCGCTGTCCCCGCGCGTCTCGCGCACTCAGAGGTGATTTGCAGTGACGTGTGCTCGGAGTGCACCTTCCCAGTCCACTGTCAGCTCAATGCGACCTGGCAGGTCCGCGCGCGGCGGGCAGGAGAGCGGGAGCGCGCTGTGTGTCGCCCCGGACCGCGGCTCTCTTTGCCTGGACCGCAATGTCACAGGAGGAGCTGGCGGCCGGAGCGGAGGTGAGGGAGCTTCCGCGGCTGATGTTGCTACAAGGTGAGTTTCAGCTGCCGCCGCGATTCATGCTCTCTTTGAGCTTTCGCAGGTCTGGCATGCTAGTGCTGTCGCTGTCACACACACACACACACACACGTTTGGTATTTTCAGGCTGTTTTCCTCTCAGTTTACCACACGTACCTTCAGTAAAGAGGAGCTTTAACGCGAGTGAGAGCAGAAGGTGCGTTTCGGCCTACGGCCTCTCTCTCTCTCTCTCTCTCTCTCTCTCTCTCTCTCTCTCTCTCTCTCTCTCTCTCTCTCTCTCTCTCTCTCTCTCTCTCTCTCTCTCTCTCTCAGGTATGAGTCTGTCTGCCGGCGGGAGTGTGTAGTAAATGTTTACTGACCGCTTGAGTTTGTAAATATTTCCCAGGGCTTTTCCCCACAGAGGTGAGAAACATTTACCTGTTTACACACACTGGCCCTGTGTGTGTGTGTGTGTGTGTGTGTGTGTGAGTGGGTGTGTGTGAGCGGGTGTGTGTGTGTGTGTGTGTGTGTGAGTGCATGTTTGTGTGTGTGTGTGCGAGTGTACAGGGAGTGCAGAATTATTAGGCAAATGAGTATTTTGACCACATCATCCTCGTTATGCATGTTGTCTTACTCCAAGCTGTATAGGCTGGAAAGCCTACTACCAATTAAGCATATTAGGTGATGTGCATCTCTGTAATGAGAAGGGGTGTGGTCTAATGACATCAACACCCTATATCAGGTGTGCATAATTATTAGGCAACTTCCTTTCCTTTGGCAAAATGGGTCAAAAGAAGGACTTGACAGGCTCAGAAAAGTCAAAAATAGTGAGATATATTGCAGAGGGATGCAGCAGTCTTAAAATAGCCAAGCTTCTGAAGCGTGATCATCGAACAATCAAGCGTTTCATTCAAAATAGTCAACAGGGTCGCAAGAAGCGTGTGGAAAAACCAAGGCGCAAAATAACTGCCCGTGAACTGAGAAAAGTCAAGCGTGCAGCTGCCAAGATGCCACTTGCCACCAGTTTGGCCATATTTCAGAGCTGCAACATCACTGGAGTTCCCAAAAGCACAAGGTGTGCAATACTCAGAGACATGGCCAAGGTAAGAAAGGCAGAAAGTCGACCACCACTGAACAAGACACACAAGCTGAAACGTCAAGACTGGGCCAAGAAATATCTCAAGACTGATTTTTCTAAGGTTTTATGGACTGATGAAATGAGAGTGAGTCTTGATGGGCCAGATGGATGGGCCCGTGGCTGGATTGGTAAAGGGCAGAGAGCTCCAGTCCGACTCAGACGCCAGCAAGGTGGAGGTGGAGTACTGGTTTGGGCTGGTATCATCAAAGATGAGCTTGTGGGGCCTTTTCGGGTTGAGGATGGAGTCAAGCTCAACTCCCAGTCCTACTGCCAGTTTCTGGAAGACACCTTCTTCAAGCAGTGGTACAGGAAGAAGTCTGCATCCTTCAAGAAAAACATGATTTTCATGCAGGACAATGCTCCATCACACGCGTCCAAGTACTCCACAGCGTGGCTGGCAAGAAAGGGTATAAAAGAAGAAAATCTAATGATATGGCCTCCTTGTTCACCTGATCTGAACCCCGTTGAGAACCTGTGGTCCATCATCAAATGTGCGATTTACAAGGAGGGAAAACAGTACACCTCTCTGAACAGTGTCTGGGAGGCTGTGGTTGCTGCTGCACGCAATGTTGATGGTGAACAGATCAAAACACTGACAGAATCCATGGATGGCAGGCTTTTGAGTGTCCTTGCAAAGAAAGGTGGCTATATTGGTCACTGATTTGTTTTTGTTTGGTTTTTGAATGTCAGAAATGTATATTTGTGAATGTTGAGATGTTATATTGGTTTCACTGGTAAAAATAAATAATTGAAATGGGTATAAATTTGTTTTTTGTTAAGTTGCCTAATAATTATGCACAGTAATAGTCACCTGCACACACAGATATCCCCCTAAAATAGCTAAAACTAAAAACCACTTCCAAAAATATTCAGCTTTGATATTAATGAGTTTTTTGTGTTCATTGAGAACATGGTTGTTGTTTAATTATTAATGTTGTAAAATTAATCCTCAAAAATACAACTTGCCTAATAATTCTGCACTCCCTGTAGGAGTGAGTTTGTGTGTGTGGGTGCGTGTGTGAGTGAGTGAGTGTGTGTGTGTGGGTGCGTGTGCGAGTGAGTGTGAGCGTGTGTGCGAGTGTATGAGTGTGTGCGTGGGAGTGTGTGTGGGTGCGTGTGCGAGTGAGTGCATGAGTGTGTGAGAGTGCGTGTGCGTGTGTGTGTGTGTGTGTGTGTGTGTGAGCGTGTGTGTGGGTGCGTGTGTGAGTGAGTGCATGAATGTGCGAGTGTGTGTGAGTGTATGTGTGTGAGTGTGTGAGAGTGTATGTGTGTGAGTGTGTGTGAGTGTATGTGTGTGAGTGTGCGAGTGTGTGTGTGTGTGTGAGTGGGTGCGGGTGCGAGTGAGTGAGTGCGTGCGTGTGAGTGTATGTGTGTGCGTGCGTGCGTGTGAGTGTGTGAGAGTGCGAGTGAGTGTGTGTTTGAGCGTGTGTGCGAGTGTGTGCGAGTGTGTGTGGGTGTGTGTGGGTGCGTGTGTGAGTGAGTGCATGAGTGTGCGAGTGTGTGTGTGTGCGTGAGAGTGTGTGTGTGCGTGTGTGTGTGGGTGGGTGCGTGTGCGAGTGAGTGCATGAGTGTGCGAGTGTTTGTGAGTGTATGTGTGTGAGTGTGTGTGGGAGCGGGTGCGAGTGAGTGCGTGCGTGTGAGTGTATGTGTGTGCGTGTGAGTGTGTGTGAGAGTGCGAGTGAGTGTGTGTGTGAGCGTGTGTGCGAGTGTATGTGTGTGCGAGTGCGAGTGTGTGCGAGTGTGTGTGAGTGAGTGAGTGTGTGGGTGCGAGTGAGTGCATGAGTGTGCGAGTGTGTGTGTGTGCGTGAGAGTGTGTGTGTGTGCGTGTGTGTGGGTGGGTGCGTGTGCGAGTGAGTGCATGAGTGTGCGAGTGTTTGTGAGTGTATGTGTGTGAGTGTGTGTGGGAGCGGGTGCGAGTGAGTGCGTGCGTGTGAGTGTTTGTGTGTGCGTGCGTGTGAGTGTGTGAGAGTGCGAGTGAGTGTGTGTGTGAGCGTGTGTGCGAGTGTATGTGTGTGCGAGTGCGAGTGTGTGTGAGTGAGTGAGTGTGTGGGTGCGAGTGAGTGCATGAGTGTGCGAGTGTGTGTGTGTGTGTGCGTGCGTGTGTGTGAGAGTGCGAGTGAGTGTGTGTGAGCATGTGTGTGAGTGAGTGCATGACTGTGTGAGTGTGCACGTGTGCGAGTGTGTGTGTGTGTGCGTGTGCGAGTGAGTGAGAGTGTGTGCGAGTGAGTGAGTGTGTGCGTGCGAGTGTGTGTCTGTGAGAGTGTGTGTGTGTGCGCGTGCGAGTGTGTGTGTGTGGCTATCTTATACAGGTTATAATGTCTTGTTTACAGTGAATAGGCCCACTCTTGGATACTCCATGATGTTGGTGACACTCAATGCCATGAACGATCCAGTATCAAAATGTAACAATAAAAATATAAAATATTTTAGAGATGCACAGATTTTCATTTTGTATTCCAGTTGTTTTTCTGTGCGCTTTATATTTTTATTAGGGCTGGGTATCATTCAGTTTTCAATTTTCTCTGGCCCCACCACAAAAAAAGTTATTGTTTTTGTTGTTTCTGTATGCTTGTTAATAAGATTATGACACCCAACATTTGAGATATTAGTGAAGTTGAACAATTCTCGATTCCAAAGTCAATACCACACAGCTAAAAGACAGTCATTAATTATAATAAGAGCAAGATTAAACTACATGCAATAGCACAAATAAATAACAGATACAAATGAAATAATCAGTGCTTTTCAGGTACTTGTAGTTTGATTAACATTAAAAACAGACGGCCGCAGGAATATGGGACTGCTGTACCTTTAAGAGGAACACACAGATCCAATATAATGAATCTGAAGCTGGATTTATCATCATAACTCCAGTCTTCAGTGTCACATGATCCTTCACTCATCATATGAGGATTTATGATTATTATCAGAGTTTCAATCCATATTTCTGAGGAAGCCATGATGCATTTTATTTCTCAGGATTTATTAGAAATAGAATCAAATTAATGAATCTTGCGGAATAAAAGTAGTAATTTTACTGACCCCAAACTTTTGCACTGTAAAAATAAAGTGATATGTTTTGTCTGATATTGACTTAAATCTCTGAAATATGATCATTCTGTGGTGCCAAACCTGTATGACTTTGTCTAAAGATAATATTTCAACTGTTTAGGTCCATGCAATAAAAGTCAACGGGGTCCAAATGAGAAAGATATGAACAATACCTGTTTATGATATGATTCACAGGACTCGGGTTATCAGCAAACATGTGCTACAAGAACACGTGACACCCCGGACCACAAAACCAGTCATAAGGGTCCATTTTTTTTAAATTGAATAAAAATCTTTCCATGGTTTGTTAGAAAATCTGGAATCTGAGGGTGCAAAAAACTCTAAATATTGAGAAAATCTCCTTTAAAGTTGTGCAAATGAAGTCCTCAGCACTGCATATTACTATTAATAATACATTTATGATATGAACATTTACTAAATATCTTCATGGGACATGATCTTAATATGCTGATGATTTTTGGCATAAAAGAAAAATGTATAATTTTGACCCACACACTCTAAAAAATGCTGGGTTCAAAATAACCCAAGTGGGATTAACCCAGCATTTGGGTTGTTTTAACCCAGCGATTGGGTTAAATGTTTGCTTTTCAACCCAATTTTTTAGAGTGTGTAAACAGAAAGTTAGCGATATACAGCGAGGAGCTGATGGTGCGAGACAGCGAGTGTGTCAGGCGTGTGTTAACGATGACCTGATGGTCAGTAATAACACTGAGGGTCTCACACAATAAAGCTTCTATCAGAACTCATTCATCACACACTGAAGAGAGCCTGAACTCATCAGATACACATCAGACGGAGAGGAACACACACACACACACACACAGCTCCATCACTCTCATATACACAGCATACTGTATACAAGCGTCAACAAATAAACAAAACAGCACAACACTAAACACTGCACACATTGTGTTGTGTAGCGGCACACAGAAGCACTGCAGTGTGTGAGTTTACACAACCTCATGTAATAATATATGATTAAAAACACACTACACAAGCGCCTGTAACACATCATTTACATGATGCCTCATGCAAATGCAGCCGGAGATGAATATTAATCTGCGATTGTGATGCAGATGTGCTGTGGATATGCAGATGACAGACAGCACACGGTCAGCGGCCTTCAGGACATCAGGAGCGGTGACCTCCACACGACCCCTCGGCGCAAATGAGGACCGCATCACTACAGACACACACACACGGATATGAACATGTGCGTATGAAACCTGTCGTCTGTCTTTACTGGGCCGGTTTGTGTTACAGCCAGAGGCAGTTTATCTCTGCCAGGTTCTTGCAATTCTAAGATATAAACTCACAAATATAAACTTTCAGTACTGAGGAAAAAAAGATATAAACTTACAAAAGATATAAACTCACAATTCTAAAAACAAAGCTGGAATTGAGATATAAACTCACAAATATAAACTCACAATTCAAAAAAATATAAACTCGCAATTGTGAGGAAGAAAGATATAAACTAGCAATACTAAAGAAAATGTATATTCTGAGAAACTCTCCAAAGACATAAACTTGAAAAAATAAACTCAAAATTCTAAAAAAGATAGAATTAAGATATAAACTCTTAATAGTGAGCAAATATATAAACTCACAATTCTAAAAACAACGTTGGAATTGAGATATAAACTCGTAAATATAAACTCGCAATTCTAAAAAATGTAAACTCGCGAGTATAAACTCACAATTGTAAGTAAAAGTTATAAACTCGCAGTTCTAAAAAAGATAGAATTGAGATATAAACTCGCAAAAGATATAAACTTGCAATAGTGAAAAAAGATATAAACTCACAATTCTAGAAACAAAGCTGGAATTGAGATACAAACTCGCAAATATAAACTCGCAATTGTGAGGGAGAAAGATATAAACTAGCAATTCTAAAGAAAAATAGAATTGTGAGAAACTCGCCAAAGACATAAACTTGCAATAAACTAAAAATTCTAAAAAAGATAGAATTGAGATATAAACTCACAAAAGATATAAACTTGCAATAGTGAAAAAATATATAAACTCACAATTCTAAAAACAAAGCTGTAATTGAGATATAAACTCGTAAATATAAACTCGCAATTCTAAAAAATGTAAACTCGCAAGTATAAACTCACAATTGTAAGTAAAAGTTATAAACTCAGTTCTAAAAAAGATAGAATTGAGATATAAACTTGCAATAGTGAAAAAAGATATAAACTCACAATTCTAAAAACAAAGCTGGAATTGAGATATAAACTCGCAAATATAAACTCGCAATTCGAAAAAATATAAACTCGCAATCGTGAGGAAGAAAGATATAAACTAGCAATACTAAAGAAAATTTGTATTCTGAGAAACTCTCCAAAGACATAAACTTGAAAATATAAACTCACAATTCTAAAAACAACGTTGGAATTGAGATACAAACTCGCAATTGTGAGGAAGAAAGATATAAACTAGCAATTCTAAAGAAAAATAGAATTGTCAGAAACTCGCCCAAGACCTAAACTTGCAATAAACTCAAAATTCTAAAAAAATAGAATTAAGATATAAACTCGCAAAATATATAAACTTACAAAAGATATAAGCTCGCGAGTATAAACTCACAATTGTAAGTAAAAGTTATAAACTCGCAGTTCTAAAAAAGATAGAATTGAGATATAAACTCGCAAAAGATATAAACTTGCAATAGTGAAAAAAGAAATAAACTCACAATTCTAGAAACAAAGCTGGAATTGAGATATAAACTCGCAAATATAAACTCGCAATTCTAAAAAAATATAAACTCGCAATTCTAAAGAAAAATAGAATTCTGAGAAACTCACCAAAGATATAAACTTGCAATAAACTAAAAATTCTAATAAAGATCAAATTAAGAAATAAACTTGCAAAAGATATAAACTCGCAAATATAAATTCGCAATTGTGAGGAAGAAAGATATAAACTAGCAATACTAAAGAAAATTTGTATTCTGAGAAACTCTCCAAAGACATAAACTTGAAAATATAAACTCACAATTCTAAAAACAACGTTGGAATTGAGATACAAACTCGCAATTGTGAGGAAGAAAGATATAAACTAGCAATTCTAAAGAAAAATAGAATTGTCAGAAACTCGCCCAAGACCTAAACTTGCAATAAACTCAAAATTCTAAAAAAATAGAATTAAGATATAAACTCGCAAAATATATAAACTTACAAAAGATATAAGCTCGCGAGTATAAACTCACAATTGTAAGTAAAAGTTATAAACTCGCAGTTCTAAAAAAGATAGAATTGAGATATAAACTCGCAAAAGATATAAACTTGCAATAGTGAAAAAAGAAATAAACTCACAATTCTAGAAACAAAGCTGGAATTAAGATATAAACTCGCAAATATAAACTCGCAATTCTAAAAAAATATACACTCGCAATTGTGAGGAAGAAAGATATAAACTAGCAATACTAAAGAAAATGTATATTCTGAGAAACTCTCCAAAGATATAAACTTGCAATAAACTAAAAATTCTAATAAAGATCAAATTAAGAAATAAACTTGCAAAAGATATAAACTCGCAAATATAAATTCGTAATTGTGAGGAAGAAAGATATAAACTAGCAATTCTAAAAAAACATAGAATTGTGAGAAACTTGCCAAAGATATAAACTTGCAATAGTGAAAAAATATATAAACTCACAATTCTAAAAACAAAGCTGGAATTGAGATATAAACTCGTAAATATAAACTCGCAATTCTAAAAAATATAAACTCGCAATTCTAAAAAATATAAACTCGCAATTGTGAGGAAGAAAGATATAAACTAGCAATTCTAAAAAACATAGAATTGTGAGAAACTCGCCAAAGACATAAACTTGCAATAAACTCAAAATTCTAAAAAAGATAGAATTAAGATATAAACTTGCAATAGTGAAAAAAGATATAAACTCACAATTCTAAAAACAAAGTTGGAATTGAGATATAAACTCGCAAATGTAAACTCGCAATTCTAAATATATAAACTCGCAAAATATAAAGTAGCAATTCTAAAAAACATAGAATTCTGAGAAACTCGCCAAAGATATAAACTTGCAATAAACTCAAAATTCTAAAAAAGATCGAATTAAGATATAAACTTGCGAAAGATATAAACTCACAAATATAAACTCGCAAAATATAAATTCGCAATTGTGAGGAAGAAAGATATAAACTAGCAATTCTAAAAAACATAGAATTGTGAGGAACTCGCCAAAGACATAAACTAAAAAAAAGATAGAATTAAGATATAAACTTGCAATAGTGAAAAAAGATATAAACTCACAATTCTAAAAACAAAGTTGGAATTGAGATATAAACTCGCAAATATAAACTCACAATTCTAAAAAAAAGAATTGTGAGAAACTCGCCAAAGACATAGACTTGAATATATAAATAAAAAATTCTAAAAAAGATAGAATTAAGATATAAACTAGCAATTCTAAAAAACATAGAATTGTGAGAAACTCGCCAAAGACATAAACTTGCAATAAACAAAAAATTCTAAAAAAGATAGAATTGAGATATAAACTCGCAAAAGATATAAACTTGCAATAGTGAAAAAAGATATAAACTCACAATTCTAAAAACAAAGCTGGAATTGAGATATAAACTCGCAAATATAAACTCGCAATTCTAAAAAACATAGAATTCTGAGAAACTCACCAAAGATATAAACTTGCAATAAATTCAAAATTCTAAAAAAGACCGAATTAAGATAGAAACTCACAATTCTAAAAACAAGAATTGTGAGAAACTCGCCAAAGACATAGACTTGAATATATAAATTAAAAATTCTAAAAAAGATAGAATTAAGATATAAACTCGCTAAATATATAAACTTGCAAGTATAAACTCAGAACTGTGCTTCCATATGAAGGTTTTTATCAAAATCAGAAACGAGAGCATGTTCTTCATCCTCCACACTGTGTTATTATCCCATTAATCATTTAAAACAATCTTATACATAAATAAATGATTGAATATTGGTATTTCCCATAAGCAGAACCAGATCATGACATCACCTTCATAATGCCACGCCTGCTATCAGGAGCCAGCATCACTTTTATAACTCAACCGTCCGGGACCTTCCCCACTGCAAATATCACTGAACAATAAAACAAAACCCAGCACATTCGTCTTTACTCTTATCAGATGAGCTTTATTGCTCCAAACAATTACCGTCCAATCACACGGCAGATCCGCGGAGGAAGTGGTGTCACGCGGGACAGTGAAGGATGAAGGCGTGTCAGGATGAGATATTGGTTCTGAACGCGTGATCTATCGAGTCGGAAAGGATCCGATCGGGTGGCGTGACACGACGGCCGCTCTAAAACACAGCCGTAATGTGTTTACCGGCTTATCTGAGATAGCACTGACCTCTGACCTCCGTTTCATTACAAACTCTTTCATTCGTCCGCAAGTTTCTCAAGAGTTCAGGTTCCTCAAGGCCTCTACAGGAACAGTTCCAGGATGTTGTGGTTTTCCTGCTGAATGTTGATTGTTCCTCATGTCCTCCTCTCGTGCGGTGATAATGAACTGCTGCAAATGATTTTTCGTAGATCAAGGGAAGTTTGATTCCTCCTCAAATGAGCTCATTTGATCATTTTATGCACCTGCTTTATTGTTTGGCCCTTTTGTAGATTTTGATGCGTTTTATAAATATTGTAAAATGAAATATAAAAACTCAAATGACAGCACAATAATAGAGCGTTTGAACAGATCAATCAGACAGTCATTAGCAGATTATTCCGGCCCGCTTCACGTCGACTCTGGGGTCGATCACAAACGCCCGTCTCATATAAACATGACCCCAATTTCCCCGCGCTGCAGAGCGGCATGAGATCTCGGGTCACTCGCTCTTCACACTGAGAGAGAGAGAGAGAGAGAGAGAGAGAGAGAGAGAGAGAGAGAGAGAGAGAGAGAGAGAGAGAGAGAGAGAGAGAGAGAGAGAGAGAGGGCGAGAGAGAGAGAGAGAGAGAGAGAGAGAGAGAGAGAGAAGAGAGAGAGAGAGAGAGAGAGAGAGAGAGAGAGGAGAGAGAGAGAGAGAGAGAGAGAGAGTGTGTGTGTGTGTGTGTGTGTGTGTGTGAGAGAGAGAAAGAGAGTGGAGGGAAACATTTGATCTGATCAGCACATGTATAAAAACAACATGTGCTGTAAAACAAACAGAAAAAACGAGGAGTCAGACAAGGTTGTCCATTGAGCCCCACTCTATTTAACATTTATATAAATTAATTAGCCAAAGCATTAAAGTTGTCATGTTTTTATACTGTTGTGTGAGGTCACCTTAATGGTGTATTTTTGTGTGGTTTTTACATTCAGAAACCTCATCATGAATCAGTAATGGGCTATTTTCTGCACTGGTTTTGAGGCTCTCTGAAGAAACGCTGGTTTTGATGGGCGTGCCACTGAAGACTTGGAAGTAAACGCCCACGGCTAGGATTGGATAAGATTTGCATATTTAATGAGCTTCAGCTCCTCTCAGAACATGTGGGGATGGTTTTGAAAGCGTGTGGAGAAACGCTCACAGGACTCGACAAATATCTTTATCAAACAAAGTCAATGATCATCTCTCATCACCGCGATTGACTGGAATGTTATTTGTGTATTACTTGGCCCGCTCGATCATCACTGAATATAACCGCGAACCGTACACACACACACACACACAAGAAAGGAATGTTATTTCACTATTTAAAGGGTAACTTCAGTGATTTAGCATTAGGCTTTGTATCAGTAGAAACCCGGTAGTATATTCAAATAATGGTACTTTCCCCCCTAATATACCCCTGAGACGAGATAATTCTGCATTTTATTTCTGGAGAAAAAAAAATTTGGCCAGAGGCTAGAGACTACAGCCACTAGATGGAGCTGTTCTGCATGTTATCAAGCCGCCCATAGGGGAGAGATCTCACACACAGAACGTAAGACACAGACGGCCGCACGGACAATCATAACGGAGCGCTGCAGAGTAAAGTGAGTGTTTCAACTCTTCACTGAATTCCTGTGATAGTTTAGCTTCCATATGCGATCTGAAAACGTGCCAGACTGGCGCTTAACGTTCCCTCAGCTCTGCTCTTCTCTCGGGATGAGTGAGATCTGACTCTGCTGCGTCTGTGACTTTCCTTCGGCTCACTCACACTTTAGTGAAAAGACACGTTCAGTTTTTAATTGTAGTGTTTATTCTCTAACTGAACGAAATGATTGTATTACTATGAAGATCAAAACGACGGTGTACGGCCTCGTAGGGCAGCGAAGCAAGTGCATTCTGGGAGTTGTTGTCTTTCATCCACATGGGACAAAAATACATTTTCTGTCTTTTCTCAGTCTAGAAGGCACCAAATTCAAAAATAATTTCACATTTCTACTGCATAAATGACCCAGTTTAAATACAAAGCTTAATGCTAAATCACTGAAGTTACCCTTTAAGATCGCCCGTCGGCAGGCCGGTGACACGTTTTGGAACACACTCAGCCCCGGGACGTTGGTCTTTGCGAGCTGGCGCAACAAGTCCGAGTCTGATCCCGAATGAACCAATAGCAGCTTCTCCAGCCTGTGAGCGCGTGCTGAGGTGTGTAATCAATAGATATCAAACCATCTGTAACAATGCAGTACTATCACATATAAACACATGTTTAACTCACATCAGTGTATTTCAGCGTTCCTGTCGGATCCAGAAGCACAGCAGTGTGTTTTAATCTCAATATGTCTGCAGATCCAGTCTCCACCTGTGTCTCGTTTACAAACGAATCCGCGGTTAAATGAAGCGAACAAACGTGCAGTCTCACACACGTGAGCTGGAACCGCATGTTTATTGCTCTGCGACCTGTTTAGCTCCACGAGTCGGTGGGCGGGGCTTGAGAGGGTGCTTCTGCGTCCTATGACGTCATTGGTCGACATACTCAGAGATCTCTCGTTTTCTGGGCCTGGTGTGAATAAAAGCTTTTCTTTGACTAACAAGGATATTTTCAGCTCTGAGACTTACAGGATATTCTTATATCACCATTAACTTTTATATATCAAAGGCTCAAGGGAAAGTTGATTTCTCAATTCATCACCACTTTAAGTAATTCGACTGCCCCCGGCCCAACCCTGACTGAATCAGACATCGGATGTCTCCTCTTTAGATGATTTAGTCATTCCGAGGGGCTACAACAGCTCCTCGATGTCATGAGACATGGGCTCTTAAAATTAACCTCACAAAAACTAAAATAATGATTTTTCAAAACCAGGAAACAGTGTAGGAAACAGGTCCTCCAGCACACCCAAGAATCTGTGTGTGTGTGAGGACGACTGTGTTCCCTGTGCTCTCAGAGTGTGTGTGTGTGTGTGTGTGTGTGTATGTGTGAGAGAGAGAGAGAGAGAGAGAGAGAGAGAGAGAGAGAGACAAACAGCCCTCCTGCAGGCGTCCGCTTTAACACATGCTCTATTATTCATACTGACAATATAATATAATCACTATTTTGTTTTATTGTAATCTTACTAGTGCATTGTCATCCAGTGAGTGATGTCATGTTAAATATTTAATCAATTCAATGCGAAACAGCCCATGTATAAAATTAAATGTTACAGATTTTTGGATGCTGCACACAGAATATTTCCATATTTTCGTATCAGAGGAAAGTTTTTAAAGGGATGATCATAAACTCGGCCTCGTGTCGTTCCAAACCCGCATGACTTCAATCTTCTGCAAAAACACAAACATGATATTCTAGACCCCATCGACTTCCATTGTGTGACATATTTCATTATTCAAAATATCTTCTTTTGTGTTCTGATTCTTCTGTGTTTACTTTTCAAACTAAACAATATAGGATTTTCTCTGTCTTCAATATCACTTTCCGTCCATCGTTTGTAAAATACCTTTTTTTAAAAGCCTTTAAAGGGGAGGTTTAAAGCTGTTTCCTGCATTCTGCCTTATTTCCACTGTTAGAGTTGATTCTCATGATAAACATGGACAACATTTAACAAAGAAAAAACAGAGTGTGGCGTGTGACGAAGTATTTCTGTGCCAAATACAAACAAGATTCAGAAAGTGTTTTTCAAGTTTGGCCCTGTGTGACATCATAAAGGGAGGAACTCCTTATATGGACTCTTCTCCTGGATTAGCACATACACACACATCAACCAGAGCGAGAGCAAGAGCGCGTCCATCAACGATGAGCACACACACACACACACACACATCACTGAACTTTGTTCGGGTTACGGGAGCCGTCAGCGGCACTGGCGTTGTGTTTTTAGACACAAGATCAACAATGTCTCTAAAGAAGTGAGTGAGTGAGTGAGTGAGTGAGTGAGTGAGTGAGTGAGTGAGTGAGTGTGTGAGTGAGTGAGTGAGTGAGTGAGTGTGTGAGTGAGTGAGTGAGTGAGTGAGTGAGTGAGTGAGTGAGTGAGTGAGTGAGTGTGTGAGTGAGTGAGTGAGTGAGTGAGTGAGTGAGTGCGTGAGTGAGTGAGTGAGTGAGTGCGTGAGTGAGTGAGTGCGTGAGTGAGTGAGTGCGTGAGTGAGTGAGTGAGTGCGTGAGTGAGTGAGTGCGTGAGTGAGTGAGTGCGTGAGTGAGTGAGTGCGTGAGTGAGTGAGTGAGTGTGTGAGTGAGTGAGTGCGTGAGTGAGTGAGTGCGTGAGTGAGTGAGTGAGTGCGTGAGTGAGTGAGTGAGTGTGTGAGTGAGTGAGTGAGTGAGTGAGTGAGTGAGTGAGTGAGTGAGTGTGTGAGTGAGTGAGTGAGTGAGTGAGTGTGTTAGTGAGTGAGTGCGTGAGTGAGTGAGTGAGTGAGTGAGTGAGTGAGTGAGTGAGTGAGTGAGTGTGTGAGTGTGTGAGTGAGTGAGTGAGTGAGTGAGTGTGTGAGTGAGTGAGTGAGTGTGTGAGTGAGTGTGTGAGTGAGTGAGTGAGTGAGTGAGTGAGTGAGTGAGTGAGTGAGTGAGTGAGTGAGTGAGTGAGTGTGTGAGTGAGTGAGTGAGTGAGTGAGTGAGTGAGTGAGTGTGTGAGTGAGTGAGTGAGTGAGTGAGTGAGTGAGTGAGTGAGTGAGTGTGTGAGTGAGTGAGTGAGTGAGTGTGTGAGTGAGTGAGTGAGTGAGTGAGTGAGTGAGTGAGTGTGTGAGTGTGTGAGTGAGTGAGTGTGTGAGTGAGTGAGTGAGTGAGTGTGTGTGTGTGAGTGAGTGAGTGAGTGAGTGAGTGAGTGTGTGTGTGTGTGTGTGTGAGTGAGTGTGTGTGTGTGAGTGTGTGTGAGAGAGTGAGTGAGTGTGTGTGTGAGTGTATAAGTGTGTGTGTGTGTGTGTCTTTAGCTCCGCCCACTGCACGCCTTCCCTATAAGCGTTTCCATTGTTCAAACATTATGGGAACGTTACTTTTGAATGTTCTCTGAAACAAGTTATTACATTTAAAAAACAACCCATGAACGATGTGTGTGTGCTTCATTATTAAACACCAGATAACCCTGAACGAATGTTCTATTAGCGTTACTGGAAGAACGTTTGTTCATAGCGTTGAGAGAACCTCGGCACAACGTTCCCTGCTATCTGAGAGTATCTCACCGCAATAACATTTACTCTTTATCGTATGTGTGTAAATAATCAGATTTCTGAACAATACACAGGAAAGCTTCCTCGCATGCGAGTTGGAAAGTTGGATCTAGAAGCATCTCGGCCTGTAAAGCCCAGGAGCGCAGGAGAAATGACTATCATCTGCAGCGGATAACTGGAGACGCTTCCTGAGGGCCGGCTGAGCGTTCCAGCGCTCATCCATTGACCAGACGCGCAGAACGCCACGGCCCGAGGACACGCTCTGCACCAGGGTGTTCACAGCCATGTTTAAGGCAAGGTGACAGAAGAAAAATCCCCTAATTTCCAGAAGAGCCGTGCGGAGGTGGGCGTTTCTCCCGAGGAAAGGCAGAGATGAACTCTGACAATCCCTCCACGCCTCCAGCGGCTGCGCTCCAGATCACGATCCGTCTTCTGAGGAGAGCGGAGCCGCAGCACTGCAGGAGGAAGATCTGTCCGCTGTTATTACACACACTGCACACGGCCGGTCACAGATACCTCTGTAATATAGGTCACACACACACACACACTGCGCCGGCTGATGCATGATGTCAGCGCGCTCCGGGGTCACGGCTTGGACATGTGACAGCACTGAAACGGTTTATCTGGCCACCTGTGCATCTCATAACTTCACATCATACACTCCTCACACACACACACACACATCCCTCATGAACACTGCGCTCACACACTCACCGCTGCAGGAGTGATGATGATTGGCTTATTAAACAGCTAATAAAACTAATTTAACTCACACTCTTCTGAACTTCCGACCAGATTCAGTCTGAAGGATCTGTGGTTAGAAAAGGCTTGAGACGACAGAAGTGTGTGAGGAAGAGAGTGAGACTCGTGTGTTTCGGATAAAAGATGAACAGTGACGTCGTTTAATGAGTTTTGACATATTTAAGAGCTTTAACATGTACACCATATGAAATATAAGAGAGCGGGGCTAGTTGTCACACGGAGAGTCTTGTTAAAAACAGACTTGCATGAACAAGTGAACATAATAAACCTCACTGACATTCATATGCGATGCAGGATGCAGTCATAAAAACTGAATTTACTGTATAGCGCGGAATTTGTCGATTTTTTGATGAATAAATCAAAAGTAGGTCAGCACTTACATCTAATCGCGATATGGACTAGTGTCTGTGAATATTACACTGCAGAAGACTATGAACACACACACACACACACACACACACACACACTCACACACACTCACACAGAAGCAGACGTGCGGTTTCTCACACACACTCACGCACACACACGTTGGGTTTTCATGTTTTATGGGGACTTTCCATAGGCGTAATGGTTTTTATACTGTATACACACACACACACACACACTCTGCCCCTACCCCTAAACCTACCCATCACACACACACACACACACACACACTCTGCCCCTACCCCTAAACCTACCCATCACACACACACACACACACACACACACACACACACACTCTGCCCCTACCCCTAAACCTACCCAACACACACACACACACACTCTGCCCCTGCCCCTAAACCTACCCATCACACACACACACACACACACACACACTCTGCCCCTGCCCCTAAACCTACCCATCACACACACACACACACACACACACACACACACACACACACTGCCCCTGCCCCTAAACCTACCCATCACACACACACACACACACACACACACTGCCCCTAAACCTACCCATCACACACACACACACACACACACACACTGCCCCTAAACCTACCCATCACACACACTCACACACACACACACACACACACACACACACACACACACACACACACACACACACACACACTGCCCCTGCCCCTAAACCTACCCATCACACACACACACACACACACACACACACACACTGCCCCTAAACCTACCAATCACACTCACACACACACACACACACACACACTGCCCCTAAACCTACCCATCACACTCACACACACACACACACACACACACACTGCCCCTAAACCTACCCATCACACACACACACACACACACACACACACACACACACACACACACACACACACACACACACACACTGCCCCTAAACCTACCCATCACACACACACACACACACACACTCACACACACACACACTGCCCCTGCCCCTAAACCTACCCATCACACTCACACACACACACACACACACACACACACACACACACACGCACACACTGCCCCTGCCCCTAAACCTACCCATCACACACACACACACACACACACACACACACACACACACACACACACACACACACACACACACACACACACACACACACACTGCCCCTAAACCTACCCATCACACTCACACACACACACACACACACACACACACACACTGCCCCTAAACCTACCCATCACACACACACACACACACACACACACTCACACACACACACACACACACACACACTGCCCCTGCCCCTAAACCTACCCATCACACTCACACACACACACACACGCACACACTGCCCCTGCCCCTAAACCTACCCATCACACACACACACACACACACACACACACACACACTGCCCCTTTCGGATATTGCCATCTTTGTGGGGACATTTTGTCCCCATAACGTAGGGTTTACCAGGCCACACATAATACATCATTATTATTATCCAATTAAACATTGATGGCAAGGAAAGCGCCTTATCCTACTTGAGCGTTTGAGGTGTTTGTGTGTTTCTCCCTCAGATCTGCTTCAAGGTCTTGATCAATTGTGGCCTGTCTTTGTTTAGAATCCAGTATTCCTGTAATTCTGTTGTCTTTTATGAGTTTAATAAAGTTAGGGTTAGCGTCAGAAAGATCGATGCTACGGTGACGCATATCTGCCACATATTTTTTTCCACTCAATTTTGTCGTAATAACTTTAATTACCTTAGTTAATTACCGTTCCCTAGTCGGGTTGTAGTCAGCAAAGAGCAAAATGCTTAATTTGCATGGTGGTAACTCAAAGTTGTTGTTTTTTGACCACTTCGTTATTTTGGCTCGGAATTTCGTTTGTTGGAAATATGAACTGAATTTAGAAATGCTTTTGAAATTAAAAACTTTGCGTTTAATAAACAAAATCAATTTTTGAAATGAAGACAGCGTTTGGAGTGGAGTGCAAAATAATCTGTTCCCTGAGTCCATGGCCTTTGTTATGAGTGTACACAAATAAAAGTAGACAGTTTATAGTGTATAATTATGTCTTGATCTTATCTGTATGGCTAAAAAGGCCGGAGTATTGTGAGTTGTTTCCGCTGTCATAAAGCAAAAAATGCGCCACCGCTTTCGCCAGACACAGGGTTAAAAAAAAAAACCCATAGCCTATTTTGTTTCATAGTTAGGCTATTGTTTAAATATTAGCCTATAACATTATTTTTTTATTAAATAATTTGTCTGTATATTGAATAAATAAGAAGCAGGATCGTCGGGAATGGATTGACGTGCGTAACGTTTTCTTGTTTCCTTAAAACAATTAAACAGGTTTGTCAAATATTCGGGCTCATGTTATACAAGCAGAACTACACTTTGTTTGGGGAAATAATAGATTCCTGACCACTTTTACAGTCTAAAGGCCTTGTAGAGAGATGCGCTATAGAGCACTGGTGCGTAATGGATTCCAAAGCTCTTCTTTGGTCAGAATCACGGAGAGCGATCGTGGACAGGTCCGTCCTATTCACCCAAACTTTTTACAATGCAACAAAATATTTAAAGAGCATCAAGCTATTAAATTCTCTATTATGTAAGCACAGACAATATAACAGTATATTAGTCAGTCGTTTTAATTAGGTTAAACAGTGATTTGATAACGTTTTTAATTTAAGGCCCAACCACAATTGGTCTGGCTCATCCAAAACTGGAATCCTGGCGCTGTGCCTGATCCGAAACCATAGTGAACGTTATTGAGTGCACTCATTCTATCCCACATCGCAGCGCAATAACGAGTTTAAGGCCGATGAACACACAACAACTTCACGCACTCGTTTTCATTCACTCCTTTAAATAATGTGATAATGTAGGGAATAGTGAATGAGGGTATAGGGGGCGATCTCGGATTCAGCCATAGGCTGTATGGGGTTTTGGTTTCCTTGCCACTGTTGCCTCTGGCTTGGCGTGCTCAGTTGGGGACACTATATTTTTCAACTAAACATCGAAATAAATCTAATTTATAAACTTAATTAACCATATAAACTAAATTACTCATCTAATTATTGATCTAAAGCCCACACTGTCACCGTATGGAGATTGAAATGAACTGATGACATCAAATGGCTATACAGCTTAATAACATTATGCTGCATTATTTTCCTGTTTAACACTGTAAAGCTGCTTTGAAACAATCTGCATTGTTAAAAGCGCTATATAAATAAAGTTGACTTGACTTGACTGTAATGCGATCTCAGCTCTGACTGCTCTCACTACAGTGCAATGATGATTAGGAACACCTGTTTAATTTCTCATTAATGCAATGATCTAATCAACCAATCACATGGCAGCTGCTTCAATGCATTTAGGGGTGTGGTCCTGGTCAAGACAATCTCCTGAACTCCAAACTGAATGTCGGAATGGGAAAGAAAGGGGATTTAAGCAATTTTGAGCGTGGCATGGTTGTTGGTGCCAGACGGGCCGGCCTGAGTATTTCACAATCTGCTCAGTTACTGGGATTTTCACACACAACCATTTCTAGGGTTTACAAAGAATGGTGTGAAAAGGGAAACACATCCAGTATGGGGCCGTCCTGTGGGCCAAAATGCCTTGTTGATGCTAGAGGTCAGAGGAGAATGGGCCGACTGATTCAAGCTGATAGAAGAGCAACTTTGACTGAAATAACCACTCGTTACAACCGAGGTATGCAGCAAAGCATTTGTGAAGCCACAACACGCACAACCTTGAGGCGGATGGGCTACAACAGCAGAAGACCCCACCGGGTACCACTCATCTCCACTACAAATAGGAAAAAGAGGCTACAATTTGCACCAGCTCACCAAAATTGGACAGTTGAAGACTGGAAAAATGTTGCCTGGTCTGATGA
>CM042250.1:1077193-1169693 GCA_023566225.1 Romanogobio albipinnatus
TGTTGACGAAAATGACAGTTGATTTCCGTTATAGTTTTTGTCATCCAACACTAGTTTTTATTTAGTTATCGTCTCGTTTTCGTTAGTGAAAAAAGTCGTTGACGAAAATTATGACGAAAATTATTCAACAACGAAACTAACACTGCTTAACGCGAGTGATTTTATTGTGGTAATTTAATGTGACGAGGATGCATAATCCATGGATTTATACCGTTCCACATTTATCAGTGACATCTCATGATTTACTGCAGTGACATCTCATGATTTACTGCAGTCACACCCCATGATTTACTGCAGTGACTCCTCATGATTTACTGCAGTGACTCCTCATGATTTACTGCAGTGACACCTCATGATTTACTGCAGTGACTCCTCATGATTTACTGCAGTGACTCCTCATGATTTACTGCAGTGACACCTCATGATTTACTGCAGTGACTCCTCATGATTTACTGCAGTGACACCTCATGATTTACTGCAGTGACTCCTCATGATTTACTGCAGTGACACCTCATGATTTACTGCAGTGACTCCTCATGATTTACTGCAGGGACTCCTCATGATTTACTGCAGTCACACCTCATGATTTACTGCAGTGACTCCTCATGATTTACTGCAGTGACACCTCATGATTAACTGCAGTGACACCTCATGATTTACTGCAGTCACACCTCATGATTTACTGCAGTGACACCTCATGATTTACTGCAGTGACTCCTCATGATTTACTGCAGTGACACCTCATGATTAACTGCAGTGACACCTCATGATTTACTGCAGTCACACCTCATGATTTACTGCAGTGACTCCTCATGATTTACTGCAGTGACTCCTCATGATTTACTGCAGTGACACCTCATGATTTACTGCAGTCACACCTCATGATTTACTGCAGTGACTCCTCATGATTTACTGCAGTGACACCTCATGATTTACTGCAGTGACACCTCATGATTTACTGCAGTGACATCTCATGATTTACTGCAGTCACACCTCATGATTTACTGCAGTCACACCTCATGATTTACTGCAGTGACATCTCATGATTTACTGCAGTGACACCTCATGATTTACTGCAGTCACACCTCATGATTTACTGCAGTGACTCCTCATGATTTACTGCAGTGACACCTCATGATTTACTGCAGTGACTCCTCATGATTTACTGCAGTGACTCCTCATGATTTACTGCAGTGACTCTTCATGATTTACTGCAGTGACTCCTCATGATTTACTGCAGTGACTCCTCATGATTTACTGCAGTGACACCTCATGATTTACTGCAGTGACACCTCATGATTTACTGCAGTGACTCCTCATGATTTACTGCAGTGACACCTCATGATTTACTGCAGTGACACCTCATGATTTACTGCAGTGACATCTCATGATTTACTGCAGTGACACCTCATGATTTACTGCAGTCACACCTCATGATTTACTGCAGTGACTCCTCATGATTTACTGCAGTGACACCTCATGATTTACTGCAGTGACTCCTCATGATTTACTGCAGTGACTCCTCATGATTTACTGCAGTGACTCCTCATGATTTACTGCAGTGACACCTCATGATTTACTGCAGTGACTCCTCATGATTTACTGCAGTGACTCCTCATGATTTACTGCAGTGACTCTTCATGATTTACTGCAGTGACTCCTCATGATTTACTGCAGTGACACCTCATGATTTACTGCAGTGACTCCTCATGATTTACTGCAGTCACACCTCATGATTTACTGCAGTCACACCTCATGATTTACTGCAGTGACTCCTCATGATTTACTGCAGTGACTCCTCATGATTTACTGCAGTGACACCTCATGATTTACTGCAGTGACTCCTCATGATTTACTGCAGTGACTCTTCATGATTTACTGCAGTCACACCTCATGATTTACTGCAGTGACACCTCATGATTTACTGCAGTGACTCCTCATGATTTACTGCAGTGACACCTCATGATTTACTGCAGTGACACCTCATGATTTACTGCAGTGACTCCTCATGATTTACTGCAGTGACTCCTCATGATTTACTGCAGTGACACCTCATGATTTACTGCAGTGACTCCTCATGATTTACTGCAGTCACACCTCATGATTTACTGCAGTGACACCTCATGATTTACTGCAGTGACACCTCATGATTTACTGCAGTGACTCCTCATGATTTACTGCAGTCACACCTCATGATTTACTGCAGTCACACCTCATGATTTACTGCAGTGACTCCTCATGATTTACTGCAGTGACTCCTCATGATTTACTGCAGTGACACCTCATGATTTACTGCAGTCACACCTCATGATTTACTGCAGTGACTCCTCATGATTTACTGCAGTGACACCTCATGATTTACTGCAGTGACACCTCATGATTTACTGCAGTGACACCTCATGATTTACTGCAGTGACTCCTCATGATTTACTGCAGTGACACCTCATGATTTACTGCAGTGACTCCTCATGATTTACTGCAGTCACACCTCATGATTTACTGCAGTCACACCTCATGATTTACTGCAGTGACTCCTCATGATTTACTGCAGTGACACCTCATGATTTACTGCAGTGACACCTCATGATTTACTGCAGTCACACCTCATGATTTACTGCAGTCACACCTCATGATTTACTGCAGTGACTCCTCATGATTTACTGCAGTGACATCTCATGATTTACTGCAGTGACATCTCATGATTTACTGCAGTGACATCTCATGATTTACTGCAGGGACTCCTCATGATTTACTGCAGTGACTCCTCATGATTTACTGCAGTGACATCTCATGATTTACTGCAGGGACTCCTCATGATTTACTGCAGTGACTCCTCATGATTTACTGCAGTGACATCTCATGATTTACTGCAGTGACATCTCATGATTTACTGCAGGGACTCCTCATGATTTACTGCAGTGACTCCTCATGATTTACTGCAGTGACATCTCATGATTTACTGCAGGGACTCCTCATGATTTACTGCAGTGACTCCTCATGATTTACTGCAGTGACTCCTCATGATTTATTGCAGTGACTCATGATTTACTGCAGTGACTCCTCATGATTTATTGCAGTGACTCATGATTTACTGCAGTGACTCCTCATGATTTACTGCAGTGACTCCTCATGATTTACTGCAGTGACATCTCATGATTTACTGCAGTGACTCCTCATGATTTACTGCAGTGACTCCTCATGATTTACTGCAGTGACTCCTCATGATTTACTGCAGTGACACCTCATGATTTACTGCAGTGACTCATGATTTACTGCAGTGACTCCTCATGATTTACTGCAGTGACTCCTCATGATTTATTGCAGTGACTCATGATTTACTGCAGTGACTCCTCATGATTTACTGCAGTGACTCATGATTTACTGCAGTGACTCCTCATGATTTACTGCAGTGACTCCTCATGATTTATTGCAGTGACTCATGATTTACTGCAGTGACTCCTCATGATTTACTGCAGTGACTCATGATTTACTGCAGTGACTCCTCATGATTTACTGCAGTGACTCATGATTTACTGCAGTGACTCCTCATGATTTACTGCAGTGACTCCTCATGATTTACTGCAGTCACACCCCATGATTTACTGCAGTGACTCCTCATGATTTACTGCAGTCACACCTCATGATTTACTGCAGTGACTCCTCATGATTTACTGCAGTGACTCCTCATGATTTACTGCAGTGACACCTCATGATTTACTGCAGTCACACCTCATGATTTACTGCAGTGACTCCTCATGATTTACTGCAGTGACACCTCATGATTTACTGCAGTGACTCCTCATGATTTACTGCAGTGACTCTTCATGATTTACTGCAGTGACTCCTCATGATTTACTGCAGTGACACCTCATGATTTACTGCAGTGACTCCTCATGATTTACTGCAGTCACACCTCATGATTTACTGCAGTCACACCTCATGATTTACTGCAGTGACTCCTCATGATTTACTGCAGTGACTCCTCATGATTTACTGCAGTGACACCTCATGATTTACTGCAGTGACTCCTCATGATTTACTGCAGTGACTCTTCATGATTTACTGCAGTCACACCTCATGATTTACTGCAGTGACACCTCATGATTTACTGCAGTGACTCCTCATGATTTACTGCAGTGACACCTCATGATTTACTGCAGTGACACCTCATGATTTACTGCAGTGACTCCTCATGATTTACTGCAGTGACTCCTCATGATTTACTGCAGTGACACCTCATGATTTACTGCAGTGACTCCTCATGATTTACTGCAGTCACACCTCATGATTTACTGCAGTGACACCTCATGATTTACTGCAGTGACACCTCATGATTTACTGCAGTGACTCCTCATGATTTACTGCAGTCACACCTCATGATTTACTGCAGTCACACCTCATGATTTACTGCAGTGACTCCTCATGATTTACTGCAGTGACTCCTCATGATTTACTGCAGTGACACCTCATGATTTACTGCAGTCACACCTCATGATTTACTGCAGTGACTCCTCATGATTTACTGCAGTGACACCTCATGATTTACTGCAGTGACACCTCATGATTTACTGCAGTGACACCTCATGATTTACTGCAGTGACTCCTCATGATTTACTGCAGTGACACCTCATGATTTACTGCAGTGACTCCTCATGATTTACTGCAGTCACACCTCATGATTTACTGCAGTCACACCTCATGATTTACTGCAGTGACTCCTCATGATTTACTGCAGTGACACCTCATGATTTACTGCAGTGACACCTCATGATTTACTGCAGTCACACCTCATGATTTACTGCAGTCACACCTCATGATTTACTGCAGTGACTCCTCATGATTTACTGCAGTGACATCTCATGATTTACTGCAGTGACATCTCATGATTTACTGCAGTGACATCTCATGATTTACTGCAGGGACTCCTCATGATTTACTGCAGTGACTCCTCATGATTTACTGCAGTGACATCTCATGATTTACTGCAGGGACTCCTCATGATTTACTGCAGTGACTCCTCATGATTTACTGCAGTGACATCTCATGATTTACTGCAGTGACATCTCATGATTTACTGCAGGGACTCCTCATGATTTACTGCAGTGACTCCTCATGATTTACTGCAGTGACATCTCATGATTTACTGCAGGGACTCCTCATGATTTACTGCAGTGACTCCTCATGATTTACTGCAGTGACTCCTCATGATTTATTGCAGTGACTCATGATTTACTGCAGTGACTCCTCATGATTTATTGCAGTGACTCATGATTTACTGCAGTGACTCCTCATGATTTACTGCAGTGACTCCTCATGATTTACTGCAGTGACATCTCATGATTTACTGCAGTGACTCCTCATGATTTACTGCAGTGACTCCTCATGATTTACTGCAGTGACTCCTCATGATTTACTGCAGTGACACCTCATGATTTACTGCAGTGACTCATGATTTACTGCAGTGACTCCTCATGATTTACTGCAGTGACTCCTCATGATTTATTGCAGTGACTCATGATTTACTGCAGTGACTCCTCATGATTTACTGCAGTGACTCATGATTTACTGCAGTGACTCCTCATGATTTACTGCAGTGACTCCTCATGATTTATTGCAGTGACTCATGATTTACTGCAGTGACTCCTCATGATTTACTGCAGTGACTCATGATTTACTGCAGTGACTCCTCATGATTTACTGCAGTGACTCATGATTTACTGCAGTGACTCCTCATGATTTACTGCAGTGACTCCTCATGATTTACTGCAGTGACTCATGATTTACTGCAGTGACTCCTCATGATTTACTGCAGTGACACCTCATGATTTACTGCAGTGACTCATGATTTACTGCAGTGACTCCTCATGATTTACTGCAGTGACTCCTCATGATTTATTGCAGTGACTCATGATTTACTGCAGTGACTCCTCATGATTTACTGCAGTGACTCCTCATGATTTATTGCAGTGACTCATGATTTACTGCAGTGACTCCTCATGATTTACTGCAGTGACTCCTCATGATTTACTGCAGTGACATCTCATGATTTACTGCAGTGACTCCTCATGATTTACTGCAGTGACTCCTCATGATTTACTGCAGTGACTCCTCATGATTTATTGCAGTGACTCATGATTTACTGCAGTGACTCCTCATGATTTATTGCAGTGACTCATGATTTACTGCAGTGACTCCTCATGATTTACTGCAGTGACTCCTCATGATTTACTGCAGTGACATCTCATGATTTACTGCAGTGACTCCTCATGATTTACTGCAGTCACACCTCATGATTTACTGCAGTCACACCTCATGATTTACTGCAGTGACTCCTCATGATTTACTGCAGTCACACCTCATGATTTACTGCAGTGACTCCTCATGATTTACTGCAGTCACACCTCATGATTTACTGCAGTGACTCCTCATGATTTACTGCAGTGACACCTCATGATTTACTGCAGTGACTCCTCATGATTTACTGCAGTGACTCCTCATGATTTACTGCAGTGACTCCTCATGATTTACTGCAGGGACACCTCATGATTTACTGCAGTGACACCTCATGATTTACTGCAGGGACACCTAATGATTTTCTGCAGTGACACCTCATGATTTACTGCAGTGACTCCTCATGATTTACTGCAGTGACTCCTCATGATTTACTGCAGTGACTCCTCATGATTTACTGCAGTGACTCCTCATGATTTACTGCAGTGACTCCTCATGATTTACTGCAGTGACTCCTCATGATTTACTGCAGTGACTCTTCATGATTTAATGCAGTGACACCTCATGATTTACTGCAGTGACACCTCATGATTTACTGCAGTGACTCCTCATGATTTACTGCAGTGACTCCTCATGATTTACTGCAGTGACTCCTCATGATTTACTGCAGTGACACCTCATGATTTACTGCAGTGACACCTCATGATTTACTGCAGTCACACCTCATGATTTACTGCAGTGACTCCTCATGATTAACTGCAGTGACACCTCATGATTTACTGCAGTGACACCTCATGATTTACTGCAGTGACACCTCATGATTTACTGCAGTCACACCTCATGATTTACTGCAGTGACACCTCATGATTTACTGCAGTGACTCCTCATGATTTACTGCAGTGACACCTCATGATTTACTGCAGTGACACCTCATGATTTACTGCAGTGACTCCTCATGATTTACTGCAGTGACATCTCATGATTTACTGCAGTGACACCTCATGATTTACTGCAGTCACACCTCATGATTTACTGCAGTGACTCCTCATGATTTACTGCAGTGACTCCTCATGATTTACTGCAGTGACACCTCATGATTTACTGCAGTGACTCCTCATGATTTACTGCAGTGACTCCGCATGATTTACTGCAGTGACTCCTCATGATTTACTGCAGTGACTCCTCATGATTTACTGCAGTGACACCTCATGATTTACTGCAGTGACACCTCATGATTTACTGCAGTGACTCCTCATGATTTACTGCAGTGACTCCTCATGATTTACTGCAGTGACACCTCATGATTTACTGCAGTGACACCTCATGATTTACTGCAGTCACACCTCATGATTTACTGCAGTGACTCCTCATGATTAACTGCAGTGACACCTCATGATTTACTGCAGGGACACCTCATGATTTACTGCAGTGACACCTCATGATTTACTGCAGTGACTCCTCATGATTAACTGCAGTGACACCTCATGATTTACTGCAGTCACACCTCATGATTTACTGCAGTGACACCTCATGATTTACTGCAGTCACACCTCATGATTTACTGCAGTGACACCTCATGATTTACTGCAGTGACTCCTCATGATTTACTGCAGTGACACCTCATGATTTACTGCAGTGACACCTCATGATTTACTGCAGTGACTCCTCATGATTTACTGCAGTGACATCTCATGATTTACTGCAGTGACACCTCATGATTTACTGCAGTGACTCCTCATTATTTACTGCAGTGACACCTCATGATTTACTGCAGGGACACATAATGATTTTCTGCAGTGACACCTCATGATTTACTGCAGTGACTCCTCATGATTTACTGCAGTGACACCTCATGATTTACTGCAGTGACTCCTCATGATTTACTGCAGTGACTCCTCATGATTTACTGCAGTGACTCCTCATGATTTACTGCAGTGACTCTTCATGATTTACTGCAGTGACACCTCATGATTTACTGCAGTGACACCTCATGATTTACTGCAGTGACACCTCATGATTTACTGCAGTGACACCTCATGATTTACTGCAGTCACACCTCATGATTTACTGCAGTGACTCCTCATGATTATTTGCAGTGACACCTCATGATTTACTGCAGTGACACCTCATGATTTACTGCAGTGACACCTCATGATTTACTGCAGTCACACCTCATGATTTACTGCAGTGACACCTCATGATTTACTGCAGTGACACCTCATGATTTACTGCAGTGACACCTCATGATTTACTGCAGTGACACCTCATGATTTACTGCAGTGACATCTCATGATTTACTGCAGTGACACCTCATGATTTACTGCAGTCACACCTCATGATTTACTGCAGTGACTCCTCATGATTTACTGCAGTGACACCTCATGATTTACTGCAGTCACACCTCATGATTTACTGCAGTGACACCTCATGATTTACTGCAGTGACTCCTCATGATTTACTGCAGTGACACCTCATGATTTACTGCAGTGACACCTCATGATTTACTGCAGTGACTCCTCATGATTTACTGCAGTGACTCCTCATGATTTACTGCAGTGACACCTCATGATTTACTGCAGTGACTCCTCATTATTTACTGCAGTGACACCTCATGATTTACTGCAGGGACACATAATGATTTTCTGCAGTGACACCTCATGATTTACTGCAGTGACTCCTCATGATTTACTGCAGTGACACCTCATGATTTACTGCAGTGACTCCTCATGATTTACTGCAGTGACTCCTCATGATTTACTGCAGTGACTCCTCATGATTTACTGCAGTGACTCCTCATGATTTACTGCAGTGACTCCTCATGATTTACTGCAGTGACTCTTCATGATTTACTGCAGTGACACCTCATGATTTACTGCAGTGACACCTCATGATTTACTGCAGTGACACCTCATGATTTACTGCAGTCACACCTCATGATTTACTGCAGTCACACCTCATGATTTACTGCAGTGACTCCTCATGATTATTTGCAGTGACACCTCATGATTTACTGCAGTGACACCTCATGATTTACTGCAGTGACACCTCATGATTTACTGCAGTCACACCTCATGATTTACTGCAGTGACACCTCATGATTTACTGCAGTGACACCTCATGATTTACTGCAGTGACACCTCATGATTTACTGCAGTGACACCTCATGATTTACTGCAGTGACATCTCATGATTTACTGCAGTGACACCTCATGATTTACTGCAGTCACACCTCATGATTTACTGCAGTGACTCCTCATGATTTACTGCAGTGACACCTCATGATTTACTGCAGTCACACCTCATGATTTACTGCAGTCACACCTCATGATTTACTGCAGTGACACCTCATGATTTACTGCAGTGACTCCTCATGATTTACTGCAGTCACACCTCATGATTTACTGCAGTGACACCTCATGATTTACTGCAGTGACACCTCATGATTTACTGCAGTGACACCTCATGATTTACTGCAGTCACACCTCATGATTTACTGCAGTCACACCTCATGATTTACTGCAGTGACTCCTCATGATTTACTGCAGTCACACCTCATGATTTACTGCAGTCACACCTCATGATTTACTGCAGTCACACCTCATGATTTACTGCAGTCACACCTCATGATTTACTGCAGTGACACCTCATGATTTACTGCAGTGACACCTCATGATTTACTGCAGTGACACCTCATGATTTACTGCAGTGACTCCTCATGATTTACTGCAGTCACACCTCATGATTTACTGCAGTGACTCCTCATGATTTACTGCAGTGACTCCTCATGATTTACTGCAGGGACACCTCATGATTTACTGCAGGGACACCTCATGATTTACTGCAGTGACTCCTCATGATTTACTGCAGTCACACCTCATGATTTACTGCAGTCACACCTCATGATTTACTGCAGTGACTCCTCATGATTTACTGCAGTCACACCTCATGATTTACTGCAGTGACTCCTCATGATTTACTGCAGTGACACCTCATGATTTACTGCAGTGACACCTCATGATTTACTGCAGTGACTCCTCATGATTTACTGCAGTGACACCTCATGATTTACTGCAGTCACACCTCATGATTTACTGCAGTCACACCTCATGATTTACTGCAGTCACACCTCATGATTTATTGCAGTGACACCTCATGATTTACTGCAGTGACACCTCATGATTTACTGCAGTCACACCTCATGATTTATTGCAGTGACACCTCATGATTTACTGCAGTCACACCTCATGATTTATTGCAGTGACATCTCATGATTTACTGCAGTGACACCTCATGATTTACTGCAGTCACACCTCATGATTTACTGCAGTGACACCTCATGATTTACTGCAGTCACACCTCATGATTTACTGCAGTGACACCTCATGATTTACTGCAGTGACATCTCATGATTTACTGCAGTGACACCTCATGATTTACTGCAGTCACACCTCATGATTTACTGCAGTCACACCTCATGATTTACTGCAGTCACACCTCATGATTTATTGCAGTGACTCCTCATGATTTACTGCAGTCACACCTCATGATTTACTGCAGTGACTCCTCATGATTTACTGCAGTGACACCTCATGATTTACTGCAGTGACACCTCATGATTTACTGCAGTCACACCTCATGATTTACTGCAGTGACTCCTCATGATTTACTGCAGTGACACCTCATGATTTACTGCAGTGACTCCTCATGATTTACTGCAGTGACACCTCATGATTTACTGCAGTGACACCTCATGATTTACTGCAGTGACACCTCATGATTTACTGCAGTGACACCTCATGATTTACTGCAGTGACACCTCATGATTTACTGCAGTGACTCCTCATGATTTACTGCAGTCACACCTCATGGTTTACTGCAGTGACACCTCATGATTTACTGCAGTGACTCCTCATGATTTACTGCAGTCACACCTCATGATTTACTGCAGTGACTCCTCATGATTTACTGCAGTGACTCCTCATGATTTACTGCAGTGACTCCTCATGATTTACTGCAGTGACACCTCATGATTTACTGCAGTGACTCCTCATGATTTACTGCAGTGACACCTCATGATTTACTGCAGTCACACCTCATGATTTACTGCAGTGACACCTCATGATTTACTGCAGTCACACCTCATTATTTACTGCAGTGACTCCTCATGATTTACTGCAGTGACTCCTCAGGATCTGGCATCCAGCACAAATGAATGCTTCTGAACATGGGATGTTTTTGTGAACACACAAACACACACACACACACACACACACCAAACCCTCTGGACTCTGACCTGCAGACCATCAGCAAATCAAACACTGAGAGTGAACTGAATCCACTCTCTGGATCACAGCCAGACCAGCCGAGAAACAAACCCTGTCCCATCTGAAGAACGTGCAAAAGTCACTGTCACGACACTGTGGATTATTGCCAATGTGTTGCTAAGGGGTAAAAAGTACTGAGAAATTGATACTGTGCCACAAATGTACTCCATTAAAGGTCCCGTTCTTCGTGTTTTTTGAAGCTTTGATTGTGTTTACAGTGTGCAATATAACGTGTTCATGTTTCGCGTGTAAAAAAACACAGTATCTTTCACACAATGTACTCATCTGTACACCGCTGTTCTCACTGTCCTAAAAACGGCTGATGAGTTCCTTGTTCTATGAAGCCCCTCCTTCAGAAATACGTAACGAGTTCTGATTGTGCCAGCGGTTCCTGTGTTGTGATTGGACAGCAGCTTAGCGCACGTGGAAAGGTCACGCCTCTTAACGGGAGATGTATGCGCTCAATGATCTCTACAGCGTCCCTGGGAAAGCCAAACAAAGGTGATTTGACTCCGGGATGAAAATAACAGCGTCTCGACGACATGGCGACAAACACACTCAAACGCAACACTTCCTCTTCTCCACGCGACACTTCCTCTTCTCCACGTGGGACAGCAACAAGACCACGCCCCCTTTTTCGCGTATTCTTGTGGGCGGAGGTTAGTCTGTTCTACTGTTCTACTGACGTCATTAATGAAGGAAGTACCAGGATGTAGTCCAAGCCGGCCGTTCGCTGTAGGCTTTGAAAGGGAACTTCTGTTAAATAAAATATCTGGCTTGGCATTGAACTTTGAGCTTTATAATTTTACAGGTATTATTTATGCTCTAACAGCAACATTACACACTAACTAAAGTTTGAACAATGGGATCACGAAGAACGGGACCTTTAAAGGCACAATATGTAAAATTTTGGGATTAAAATATCCAAAGCCACTAGATCAGAGTTATATATTGTGTTGACTTTATCCCAAATGTTTCCAAGAATGTTTAAATCCATTCATGTATGAATATCTATATCTGCAATAGACTGAAGCAGAGGATTTTATAGGATTTAGTTTATCATTAATGGTAGATTATTCTGCACGCTAAAAATATTGGTTAAAGATCTTAACATTATCTTAACATCATTAATATTATTGATCATCAGAGAACCCTACAGACTCATTGCTCATCTTTTAATGAAAGCAGTGAACTCATTATAAACAAGTTCATTGGAAATAAATCCTAAACCTAAATCCTAAACTTAGTAATAAATTAGCTTATGTGTTTAATAACAATAACAATATAGACTATTTATTCAAACCAAGTTTTAAATATGCCTAATCATTAATAGGTATTATTTGAAAGCTTAAATTCTCCAAAATCATCCTGTTTTGCAATTGTTTTATAAAAAAGCTTAAAAAAATTATCAACATCAGGGAAAATGATAAATGGCAAGCAGCCATTATTGGGGCAAAGCGCAAAGAAGAAGACAAGACGTGCCAAAATGGCCGGCAATGTCAGATAAACGGCAGCAATGAGCAATTAAACACATCTGAAGATGATTTTAGGCAAAAAGGCTAAAAAATGCATTGTAGTCTATGGGAATTTCATGTTTTGTGCTATTATAGCGCCACCAAGAGGCTCAATCCTACCATTTGTAGTATGTGTCCTCAGAGTGAGCCCATACATGTGTGTGTCAATTTTGGTGAAAATATCTCATTTTGTTTTTTTAGTTATAGACATTTATATAAAAAAACAGGTAAAAAATGACTGACACCTGACTTTGATTGGATTTTACTCCCTTACTATCAATATTTTGACATTTGGGCATTAGCGTTCAGCTATCAACCTATGTTTTTTTAAACTTCTGGCGTTGGTTTCGTCTCGATCGGACTAGCGGTTTCGAAGATATCAGCTAATGTTTTTTAAGCACTAAATTTCAACGCTGCACAAACCATACGCCGAAACCTGGCAAGTCTGGTATCGTTGGACTCGGCAATGATTCAGGAGACAAAAAAAGCTACTCCCATGAAAATAAGTCAATCTCATCTAAAGTTATAAGTGTTTGGGGAAAACAAACCTCCACTAGGTGGCGCTGTTTCGAAACTTCTCAGGCTCCTTCAGGGCATCGTGCTGATGACCCATACCGAGTTTCGTAACAATCCGTTCATGTGTTCATAAAATACAGCATTTTAGCACATCATTTAAAATGGCCGATATGGTAAAATTTGATTTTTTTGGACAAACGGTTCAGAATTTTTTTTGTATCTCCGGACCAGTAGGTGGCACTGTGCCTAAACGCTGCATGTTGCCTCAGGTCATGCTTGTGATGAAATGTACCAAGTTTGGTTTGAATACGATAAAGCCTTGCGGAGATATAGTCTTATGTGTATTTTTGCAACCGCTATGTAAAATTTGTTTGCGAGTTTATCGAAAATGATTTGACTATTCAACTTGAATTCCGTAACTTTTTGTTGCCACCGCCTGAAGATGATCTGGTTCAATTTTCGTGCAAATTGGACGAAGCGTCTAGGACGAGACCATGTGGTGGGACGCCCTAACTGATCTTGTGCTGTTTTTTGCTGAACATAAATCTTTAAATGCTCTTACAGGGCTCCAGACTGCGACTAAATGGTGGCATTTTGCGATCTTTTTTCCTTCTGGTGCGACTGAATTTGGTTGGAGGTCACACTGGTGCCCAACTGATAAGAGCTGCCGTTTCTGTTACATATGAGAAACATCGGCCGGCAAACAATAAAAAAAAGCATAAACATTCACCTTGGATTTAATGTAGTAACACCCCATGGTATCGTGGAAGAAACAGTCGAAAGTTTTTCTTTTCTTTTTTTCATTTTTTTACATTATTCATCTCAGGAGTCGTACAAAACCTTTTGAGAGTAAAATTCAAGCACTTTTCAAGTGTTTCACACCTTTTCCAGCACTTCAAAGCTCTAAATATTATCCAATTTTAATATTATTTTTAGTGTGATGATTTGTAAAACTAAAGGTTTAAAGGTGCTGGCCACTTTATGGAAAAAAAATATCCCACTATAACCACTAGGTGGTGGCACAGGAGCACTTATTTGACTTATTAGACATTTCCACTCCTTAATATATGGAAAAAAGTAGGAAGTCACACAAAAAAAAAAAAAAGTCAAATTGTGCCTGGATTAGACAGAAAACAAGTAAAGAGTGTTCCTTTTAGTTCAGTATGATACTATAGAAGACATTTAATAAGAGTGGAATATTACAAATTCCTTATAAAAATTAGGTTTTTGCACATTACTGTTGTTAATAAAAGTTAATTTTTTTCTGCAAAACAATTCAAGCTCAGCACTTCACTGTTAAATTTCCAATAAACACACATGTAATATTATTAGTAACTGCTTGTATTAACAAAACAATGCAAAACAATAGTAATTGTATGATTAAATGAACCTTATGATAAATGTTCCTCCAGCGTCACCCTCTGTAGAACTTAGTGGCGCTGGTGCCACTGCTCTCAGATGCTATTCTGGAGCCCTGTATTATCAAAGTATTTATTTGTAATTCAGTGGAAATTAGTAGATTTGGTTATCATGTTGATTTACGGTGTGCGCCCCTTAATTTTCTGGTTGTGACCCTAAAATTTTCAGTTAAGGGCCACTGTGCTCCTAGTGAAACAAGTTAAGTCTTAAGAATACAATTATTCACAACATAGGCTAGGTTCCAGTTGGAATTAGTTTAATACCATTCTAATCAAAATATCAATCAACCTTAAACACTGGTCTATGAGTAAGGCTTTATTGTGGTACATAGGCAGTCATTTAGGCACAACAATAGTTTTCTGGTTGAATGTTTAGCTCAAGTCTAAGGCTCTACAAGTCATGATGCCGAACATGAATCAGAATAAGTTCAGGTACTGCACATCTTTAGCAGACCACCCAGAGGTGGGTAGAGCAGCCAAAATCTGTACTCAAGCAAAAGTAAAAGTAACAATCGTAATATTTACTTGAGTAAGAGTAAAAAAGTATTCGATGAGAAAACTACTCAAGTAGTTAGTTACTAGTTACTTTCAATCTGATTGATAAGAAGCGAAAACCCTGTTTTCAGACTACTTGGAGAGCTTTCACACACCTCTCGGTTACACTTTACAATAAGGTTGTATTAGTTAACATTAGTTAATGCATTAGTTAACATGAACTAACATGAACAACACATCTGTTCAGCATTAGTTAATCTTTGTTAATGTTAGTTCATAAAAATACAGCTGTTCATGTTTTATTCATGTTAGTTCACAGTGCAATAACTAATGTTAACAAGATTTGAATAATGCATTAGTAAATGTTGAAATTAACATTAACAAAGATAAATAAATGCTTTATAAGTGCAGTTCATTATTAGTTTATGTAACTAATGTAAGCTAATGAACCTTATTGTTATATATGTGTGTGTGTGTGTGTGTGTGTGTGTGTGTGTGTGTGTGTGTGTGTGTGTGTGTGTGTGTGTGTGTGTGTGTGTGTGTGTGTGTGTGTGTGCGTGTGCGTGTGCGTGTGCGTGTGCGTGTGTGTGTGTGTGTGTGTGTGTGTGTGTGTGTTTAATGGTTAAACAGTGTAAATGAATGGTGTGCTGGGCTAACCAGAGCTCTTCTTAAAACATACTTAGTTCTTATATTTTTATAAGTATGTAGGCTATTCTTTAGGTAGGAATAAAATACAATACCGTTTTTATTTGTATGTTTTTTCTACACTTTGTGTATAAATGCAAGACGTCACATTAGGCTATTCGATTTGTTTCGTTTTGTGAAGAAAAGGATATGTAAATGTGCAGATGTGAATGTTTGTTCGTGGACGTGTGTTGTTTGGAGGATTCAAACGATTATGCTTGCACAAGAGCGCATATGAGGAAAACACGCGGACAGTGTGTGAAATAGTATTACAATAAGGGGAAATGTCCCATAGTTACCAAATGACCATTAATAGTGTTCAAATATAGGCATCATTGTGACGCTTACCGCTACATGTTCTCTTCAGGGTGGAATTCTTGTTCAGTTCGTTTTGGTGCACACAGCATGCATCGCATTATGAAACTATTCTTTTTGACATCTTGGAGTGAAAACATAGACTGAACTTGATGCCACGGGTGATCTGTCTCCCTTGGCTCACACACATCTTCCTCTGCTTCGGCCATCATCTTCCGACTAAACACACGCTAATATAAGCGGGTGATGCGTAGCCACCTCTCGCGAAGCAGCCTCTCCAACGTTTCGCGAGACTTGCGAAAGTCATATTAACTTATTTTAAAATATGTAATATAATTATTACCATTTGACAGTGGCGGAACGCCACCGAATGTAACTAAGTAAAAGTACAGTTTTTTCACAAGAAATTTACTAGAGTAAGAGTCAAGTCAACTTTATTTATATAGCGCTTTTAACAATGTAGATTGTTTCAAAGCAGCTTTACAGTGTTAAACAGCAAAATAATGCAGCATAATTTTATTCAGCTGTATAGTCATTTGATGTCATCGGTTCATTTCAGTTTCCATACGGTGACAGTGTGGGCTTTAGATCAATAATTAGATCAGTAATTTAGTTTACATGGTTAAATTAGTTTATTAATTAGATTTATTTCGATGTTTAGTTGAAAAATATAGTGTCCCCAACTGAGCACGCCAAGCCAGAGGCAACAGTGGCAAGGAAACCAAAACCCCATCAGGAGCAGAATGGAGGAAAATAACCCTTGGAGAAACCAGGCTCAGTCGGGGGGGCAGTTCTCCTCTGGCCAATTAACAAACAGCGTATGATTATTATTATTATTATTATTATTATTATAATTATTCTGGCAGCTTTACAGGTCAGAGGTCATAATAGATCGGAATATTCGAATGATCGAAGGCAACGCGCTGGAGACGGGTTTATTGCGGATGACATATCGATTTAAGTATTATTTAATTGTAATATTCAAACAATCGGAGTCATCCCGCAACAAGAGTAAAAGTACCCATCTTTAAATATACTCTAAAAGTACAAGTTACTCAAAAAAATGTACTCAAGTAAATGTAACGAAGTAAATGTAATTCGTTAGTACCCACCTCTGAGACCACCCCAAAATCCACTAGAATGCAGGAAATCACATCTACTTGATCCAAAATCATAATTTTGATCTCCCCTAACAAAATCTCACTCCAAGGTTTTTGGATAAGTTGGCAGGTATGAATACTTGAGTGAAAGTACTATCCACATTTAATTGTACGCAAGTATCTTAGTAATAATAAAGCAATGAAACACAACAAATTGCGCAACGCAATGCAAAAACAAGAGAGCACCAATGAAACATTAATAACTGATGAAGTCAATGTTTGCTTTTTCCTGACAGGAAAAGGTTTTGTTTTAGTTTTATTTTCTTTTTTTTCGTAAAATAAGTTAAACGCTTCTAAACGCTTTTTAAACTGACTTATGAAAACAAAAGATGAAAAGAAGAAGATAAGCTGAAACCTGTTTCCTGAGTATTTCCATGTTTGAATATAGTGATTTTTAGACTAATATTCAAGACTGATCATGATATAAAAACACATTATTATAGTTCAAAGGATTAGTTCTGTCATCGTTTACTCACCGTTATATTTCAGTCACATTACAAGATACTGTTTTTTAATAACGAGAAACAATAAAAAAGTGGCTGTATATATAAATGAACATAAACTAATCACGTTTTTATTGTCAATGTGAGAACAACTTGTCAGGAAACGTAAAAATCGAGATCTTCCTGCAAAAGCCTGTGTGATTTATATATGAATGAGTCGGTTTTGCCGGGAAAATCAAAAGGATAAGATGGTTACTTCCCCATTCAATAACACATGAAAAACTAATGTTTATGTTCAGGATATGATGCTGAAAGAGCCATTCTGTACTGTAATGTCAATCATGTAAAGACAAATTCAAACTTCATAGTCAGATATAGTCTCAAACATACTCCATAATCAAACTATCATAACAGTGTAATCTGAATTACCTCATATTGTGGACATGATGCTGGTGACTCTCAGAGCTGGTTCAAACATATCCACATCGCTGAGATCAGATGCTTTAGCTGTGGTTTTCTGTCATGTTGTGTATTCTGTGAGGAAAGCACACAAAACATATTTACATATTCATAACCGTCAGGGGTGTTCATTAACACTAGTATATCACTGCTAATGTATTTACAACTTCTCAGTACTTAAGCAAAGAATGAAAAAGACCCTCAGCGTGAGTATCAGGGCCTTGAATCGCGTTCAGTCTCTGTGTGCAGGAGGTGCTGCTGCAGTTCACGTAACGGCCACTGGTGTCGCTAATAACAAGGGTCTCTGAATTCTACATACAGTACAGCCCCTTCAAGTCCTGACATATTACTTTGTACTATTAAAGGCACAGTATGTAATTTTCCGTCTCTTACTCAACACAAAGGCGTGTCTTGACTCTTGAGTGGGCGGAGCTTTTATTCTGCCGCTCATGCGTGTGTGTGTGTAACCACGGCTGTAGCTAGCAATGAGGTCACTGTAATTTTTTTTCATATTCAAAAATACAATTTCAAGCTCTATAAATGACTAATAAGCCATGTGAACCTGGCACGTGCAGGGGGGGGGGGGGGCTTTGGGTGCTCGAGCCCCTGCCCTTTTTCAAAAAGAATCAAAAGTGCCCCTCTCAGACAAATATCAATGATAATATCGTGGTCAATAAAACTAAATAAATGTGATTATTATAACATGACAATGTATACAATAGTAACGAACGGCTCAAAAGTCGGACAATTTCTGTTGAGGCGTTGCCATGACGCGTTGCTATGGGTTGCGTGCGCTTTGATTGGCTGCTGATTTTACACTGTTCGGAAACGGCTCTCGAGCCAAATATGGTCCCGTCAGAGAGTGTGTGTGTGGCCTCACGGGAAAAAAATCAACCAATATTTTTTTTTCATCCATAATCAGAACTAATGTGTTGATTTAATTACAAATCTATATATTATATATTTAAAGTATTACACAATTCACCAACGCCCGTTTGTCATGTATATACACCAACCAATCGTGATCTGGCAAAGCAAGCTCAAATTCCATTGGGTGATGTCGGTAATTTTATGTTCTTATTCATAAATCGGTTGAAAATGACATGGACAGACGAACTAACGTGTGTGGAACGATTTCCTGCGGTTTGTCTCATTTTATAAATTGCATCACTGACAAAATGGATTTTAACTGACAACAAAGAAATCACTGCACAAAACCAGCAGCAGCAAAAGCCGCATTAATGCTAAGTGTTAACTTCACTTGTATTTATGTATATTGATACACCGTTTACTATTTCATGAAACCATCAAAGTTAACAAAACCCAGTGCACCGCCCCCTACAGGCCGATTATGTGAAGTGTAGGCGGGGGAAACACGTGAAAGGACTTTATTATATTACCATCTTTGAATATTATGCTGCATTATGAAAGAAGTCTCTTATGCTCATAAAGCCTGCATTTATTTGATAAAAGACAGCAATATTGTGAAATATTATTAAAATAATGGTTTTCTATTTTAAAATACTTTAAAATATAATGTATTCCTGTGATCACAGCTGGATTTCAGCATCATCACTCTTCAGTGTCACATGATCATTCAGAAATCATTCTCATATGAGGATTTCATGTCAGTGATGGAAAATGTGATACTCTTTTCAAGATTCTTTGATTAATAAAAAGTTAAAAAGAACACAATGTAATAATATTTCACAATGTTAGGCTACTGTTTATTCTGTATTTTTGATTAAATACATGCAGGCTTGATGAGTGTATATATATATATATACACACATATTGCCCCTTTCTTTCATTTGAGCCCCTGCCCCTGAAGAACTCTCTGCACGGCCCTGATGTGAACCACATCCTACAGGCTCTTATGAGTGTTTGTGATTCATGTCGCTGCGAGAAGAGTGAACGGGACTCGAGAGCTTTTTGTAAGTGAGGGCGCGGGTGCCAGATCCAGTTATTATATGCGGTTTCTGACTCGTTTTCCCACTTAACGTGACACTTTAGGAAGTTAATAACGGTGTAAGTTGCGTTAGGGTTAGTGATATATTTATTTTATTTCCAAAACACAATCTTTTTCAAACTTATTTCGGATAACATTGTGTGAAAAGTTTTGAAAATGTGGTTTCAGTATTGAACAATGCTTGTTAGCATTTGAAAATAAAACTCTAAAGGGATAGTCCCACCCGAAGATGCACAATTACAGTGTTTTTTACAGACGCTAGGACACATTTCTCAATACTTGGGTCACTTTTGCTAAACTCTTGACACAGTGAGCACAGCAGAAGTCTATGTGGGCTAAACTGAGGATCAATCATTGCTTTGGCACAAAATGCATTCACTGACCACATCTCTCAAATCTCATCAATTCTTTTCTCACGCAGACACAACACCTGCCAACACTCTCTGTGCACTCTGAAAGATGCTGGGTTACAATGAACATGGACTAACCCAGTGATTGGGTTGTTTTAAGCAAACATTTAACCCAACCGCTGGGTTAAAACAACCCAACTGCTGGGTTAGTCCAGTTTAACCCAGCATTGATTAGAGTGTGCGTACAGGCCCAAAACTGTTAAACTTACCTTCAAAACAATAACATAATACACTGAATAAAATAGCAATTTGCTACATTCCTACAGTAATATTTTAATGAAATATATTTTAAATCTTCAAATGAAATGCTATAAAACAATTGGCCAGTTGGAGCAGCCACAGCTGATTCTCATTGTAGATTACTTGATTTATAGACATAAAATATGGACGGATTCTGCATCACGTCTGATTGATTCCAGTAACATATATTGCAGTGGATTATAAACAGAGATGTGTTCTGGTTTTGTTGTGTGTGTTTTGTAGCTCATTGTTTTGTGGGTGACAAAGTGTGTTTGTGGGCTGTCAACCTTTGCTAGTGTTCTGGAAGAATGAGCTGATCTGAGACCTGAAGAAAGTGTTTCGGTAGTTGTAGAGCATTTTGAATGTGAAATGAACTGCTGTGCCAAGCTGAGAGCTGGTTAGGAGAACTGTGTGAAGAGTTTTGCAAAAGTGACCTAAGTATTGAGAAATGTGTCCTGTATTATAGCACACCCCGGACCTCACTCGTTTTCAAACTCTGGTTACGGCCGTGTGTGTAATTCAGCGCTATTTGATCCTCACACACTCCTAACAGTGTCTAATAAAACACATCAGATATTAAAGCGCCGCTAGTGTTGCCATGGTTACTACACAATAACACCGGAGGGTGACACAGGGATGATGTCACTGATGGGCGGCGCACACACACGGGGCGTGTCCTGGGGATTTCTCAACATTCTTGGAAACATTTGGGATAAAGTCAACGCAATATATAACACTGATCAAGTGGCTTTTTGATATTTTACTCCAAAAATCTTACATATTGCGCCTTTAAAGTCTACAAAAAATTGTAATGGAGTAAAAAGTGTTATTACAAGTACAAGTTTGAACAGAACTCAAGTACAGAAGTGGCATTACTCAAATACTGTACACGTTTGTAAAGGTTAACTAATAATAATGCACATAACCATAATTTAGTCTAATTGATCTCTTTTTCATGTCTTATCATTCTAGAGTGCTTTAGCAAACCCTGTGTTTAACAGTAATGCTTCTGACGTCTGAAGATGTGGAGGATCTGCTCATTACTCTAAAGAAGGTTAATCCATTTAACTTCTGCATATTGATATGCCAATCACATCTAATTGAAGAGGAGGCATCAGTCAAGGTAATAGTGCAGAAAGAGCGCCGGCACCGGTGCATCGGGCCCCGGGAACATGTGTAAGATAGTCTCTCCTAATTGGGGAGAGCGACTCGGGCAAACGAGAGAGTGGAGGCAGTGAGGTGTGCGACTCCAGACCAGACACATCAGTCAACAGCCATCCCATAATGCACCTCACCTCCCCATGCTGCGCCTCGCCTGAGCGTGTCCAAAAATGATAAAAGCAAACGGGGGCCGTCTGAATATTCAGTCTTCAGGGTTTCCTTGGGAAGCGTCTGATCCGGTGAACGTCGTCCCACAGAAACTGAATGAAGTGCAAATAAACCCAGGAGGGATTTCTAGAGGAGGCATTAAACCCTCGCGCTTTACAGTGTGCGTTTGAGTTATAAAGCAGGGGCCAAACGTGATGTGCGACCGGGAAGCTGACATCTTCACCCTTTAGTCAAATATGATCATAAATACAGTGTAGTTGTGCGTGGAGTCCATTGTTTTATTTGTGATAACGCAATGAAACAAGACAAATTATGTGACAATTTGGCCAGAAATGAAGAGAAAACCAATGAAATATTAGTTATGTTGTAGTCGATTTTTGGTTTTTCTAACCATTTTTTGCATAGTAAAATAAAACCTGCAGCCATGATTGGCCTTATTTGCAGAATATATTTGTCAGATAAATGCCATAACCAAGTTTAGTGTTTTGTTCCTCCCTCATATTTAAAATATATTTTTAAAAATATCAAATATTTTCTTCATATTTTGATGGTCATTAAAAACAAATACCACCTTATTTTTTTTATGTTCATTGAAGTTGTAATTTTGTTGTGTGTTTAATGTGTCCATATATTGTTTATTTCAGTTTTAGCTTTTGCAGTACATCAAGTTTGACTAAATGAAAATGAGGAAGGTTTTTTATGTTTATATTTGATATCATTTTTGCTTGTGTAATTATTTATATATTTTCTCCAGCAGTACAAACGGGCCTATAGAAAACAAATTCATAATGAAAAAAATTCAATATAGCTCCATGCATCAATGATCAGGCCGAGCACAACAGAAGCAAAGGAAGCATCAGCAGACCAACTGCAGAAATGAACAAAGAAACAATTTTAAGCAAGAAGTTTGAAACTCATAAATACATTGAGCTGTATAGAGCCAATTTTATGTTTTGTTTAATTATAGCACCACCAGATGGCGCAGTCCCACCACTTTCCGTGTGCCCTCAGAGTGCGCCCATACATAAGTGTGCCAAATTCTGTGACAATACCTCCAAAATATGAGCATATAAAAAATAACCCACACCCGACTTTGATATTTTTTGCCACTTTCTATAAAAATTTTGACATTTGGCCAACAACTTTTAGTCAACCTGCTATGATTTTGATGTTCATACAGTGGTTTCGTCTCAATCGGACTAACGGTTTCAAAGATATTCATGAAAGTTGTTTAAACGCTTAATCATAACATTGGACAAACCATTATGTTTGGTATCGTTGGACTCGGCAAGGATTCAGGAATCTAAGGATGTGACTCCAGTGAAAATAAGTCGACCACACCCAAAGTTATAAGCATGTGAATATTTGATTTTACCACTAGGTGGTTCTCAGGCTCCTTCAGGGCATCGTCGCGATGACACATCCCGAGTTTCATAGCAATACACTAATGTGTTCAGGAAATACAGCATTTTACTACAAAAATATACACAAATGGCTGATATGGGGAAATTGGATATCATTAAACTTGAGGCATATCGCCCTGAATAAAACGGGATCCCTTTTTAGGATTTTTGGGCAAACCATTCAGAAGTTACACTCTAAAAAAAAAATTCTATATGGCACCAAAAATGGTTCTTCGTCGTAATCATAGAGGAACCACTTTTGGTGCTATATAGCACCATATCTTAACATGTTCTGTAAATGGTAGTGGTGCTATATAGCACCTTAGTCAAAGAACCGGTGAAGAACCTCTGAAGAACCGCTGAAGCACCACTGAAGCACCAAAATTGGTGCTATATAGCACTTAAAAAGGTTCCCCTATGATTACGAGCCAAGAACCATTTTTGGTGCCATATAGAACCTTTTTTTTTTAGAGTGTATAAGCAAAAAGAGCCATTTTTCGTATCTCCGCACCAGTAGGTGGCGCTGTGCCGAAACACAGTATGTAGCCTCAGGTCATGCTTGTTATGATCTGTACCAAGTTTGCTCAGAAAAAAAGCGTTGTGGAGATACAACCTTACGGCTATTTTTGCAAGCGCTGGGTAAAATTAGTTTGCGCGTTATTTAAAACACTTTTGATGAATCGACTTGAATTTCATACATTTTTGTTGGCATTGTCTGGAGATGATCCGGTTACATTTTCGTGCAAATTGGATAAACGTCTAGGAGGAAATCAAAAAGGTGGGAAAATTTGGCGGGAAAATTGGCACTACCGAAAATGATGAAAATGCATTGAATGGTCTTGAGCCACTGAATCAGAGGAAACATTATTCTGTTTCTAGCCTTAACGGTTCAAAAGTTATAAGCACAAACGTAAGTGCAGATTTGTACAGTTGGTGGCGCTAGAGCGATTGAGTTAGAGACTCCAAATTTGCGATGGTGACAGATCAGACCGTCCTCAAACTGTGTGCCAAATTTCATAACTTTCCCGAAAGTGGTTCTATGGGCTGTTACAATATGTGCCTACACACCTTCTGTGCTTGGCCCCTAATAATGGCTCATAGCGTTCAAGGGTTCGGCCAGTAGTGGGCGCTTGTGCACATGACAGGGAAGTTAGCGAAGGAAGGACCGCTTTACAGTTTACTAATGAATGACTCACGCCAGAGCAAAGTACAGGTGATAGTTTTACCGTTCTCGTGTGAAAAGACGCTGCTCGCTTAAGAGTTTACAGCACGGAACATAATCCTGCTGCTCTCAGAGTTATGAAATATAAGTGTTCATCTTTAATAACATTTAACACTTCAGCAAATCTCAAAATGAATCTCCATCTTTCGTACAGTTGAGATGAGGTTTTAGCACTTTACTTTTTTTTATTTAGACAAAATAGTATAGAATTTAAACTGGCTAGTTATTAGTTATCAGCCATAAAATGAAAATAATTATCGGCTGTTTCCGATTTGGATAAAATTGTAATATCAGTAAAAACCAAACCATTTGAAATGAATGTTTGTGATGATTCAAGACTTATTTCAGCACACATATTAATATTTTTACATAGTCTACACCAACTATAATGAGATTTTACAACTAAATAAAAGGTAACGTTATTTCTGAATGTTCATAATGTACATTATGGGAACGTTACTTGAATGTTCTCTGAACGTTCTGAAACAATTAGTAACATTAACCTCTTAACTGTCACTGTCCCGCTGGCGGTCTTTTTTTGATCACCTTTTTTTCGTATCATATGTTTTAGTAATTATCATAAATTAGATGTCATTCGAAAGCTTATGAACTCAAAATTCATCCTGTGAAAACCGTTTTGAAATTGGACGTTGTGTTACCATGGGAATGGTACTTTAAATTATTTTAGCAGGCTCCTCCCCTAGTGGGCGGTATCATGTTTCATATTACAACATTTATTTTAACTACTTTATAATCAAAATCTTTTCTAATCTTGACAAAACACATATCGTCGGAAAGGTCAGAGTCTCAAGGGTCCATATTTGGTGACCGTTTTGTGATGGAAGTGATATTTGGACAGAAAATTACAGGAAAATGCATCAAAAAAACAATCAATGGAATGTGTGACACCCGGTGGCTATTTTTGGTACAGCGCCTAAACACAATCTCATGGGGACTTCAATTTTTGTGATATCAACTTCAAATTTGGAACACAAATTGGTTAGACATATGGCTGTGATTTTATAGTAATTTAAGATTAAAACATTCTTGTAAAATATATATTTTATATAAAATAAAAAAATGTTTAGTACAGTATTTTTTATTTACAGTAAATTTAAACTTCCATAACTTTTTCATACTTTCTTATTTTGAATTGCTTTGTATTGCACTTTAGAAATAATCTGCCGAGTGTCTGCTTTAAAACAAGCTTAGGTCTATATTCCAAAGCATTCTGGAATTACAGCCCTTTAAGTTTGGATAGTGCATTTTCATGTGTATTCTCCAAAAGGGGGGGTGACAGTTAAGGGGTTAAAAACGTTAGCCAAACGTTCAACTTAAACATTTTAGAACAATGTATAAATAAATAAATAATGTAACGTTCTGAGAACATTATTAAAGACCAGATAACACTGAACGAAGGTTCTATTAACGTTACTGGAAGAATGTTTGTTCATAACTTTGAGAGAACCATGAGAGAACGTTCCCTGTCCGCTGAACTCTACATCAGATATTTAAGCACAAAATCCTTGACATGAAGAAAAATATTTATTGGCCATTTGCAAACATTCCCATTTAAAACTGCCTGTTCTGTAATGACTCAGACTCTCGTAATGTTAATGAGCAGCTTCACAGCAGCCAATAGGAACGGCGCGTCAGTGTCAGACTCCGCGGGCGCTCAGCGCTGATCCCAGAGCGCTGATGAAGCGGTGAACATCAGTGAAGGAGTTGTAGAGCGGCACCGGAGCGACTCGCAGCACGTTGGGCTCTCGCATATCACACTGGAAAACATCACACACACACTCAGATTCAAGCAGAATACACACTCTGTATGTGATGAAGAGGTACGTACAGCGACTCCTCTCTTTTTCAGCTCTTGAAACACGGCTCTGATTGGACGAGAGAAGGACAGTGACAGCTGACAGCCTCTCTGCTCGGGGTCAGAGGGCGTGATGATGTGGACCGAGGCTGTATCGGGGCTCGACTCGTCTCTGGTGTAGTAATGTCTGATCAGATACTCCAGATACCCCGTCAGCAGCACAGACTTCCTCCGCAGATCCTTCATAGTCGTCTTATTAAAAACCTGGACAGCAGAACATCGTATACATAACACAAAATACTTTATCTGCATGAATTATGATCAGATGCATCAATATTTACTTTCATAATGGTTGTCAGTATGTTGTACTATGGTTCCCTTTCAGTCGGTCACGTTTGACGTACGTCGGACGTTCCGACGAATCGGGATCACTTCTGGGAGCCCCTATCAGCTTCGAGCTGTAGAGAACAGGCCAATGAGAACTGGCGTACAAGATTTGCATCTCGCGCTCCGCCCCGCGTCGCGGGTATAAATAGGAAGCGAGAGCACTTCGGAGCCAAACGGCGTTGAAGACAGACTCAGTCGAGTGCTTTCAGCAAGAGAAAGAGAGAGAGAGAGAGAGAGAGAGAGAGAGGAGACCGAGAGAAGCTGGTGTGTAGGTGAAACGGCACACATCAGCGGGACCGCATGCGCATACTGCTGCAAATAAACACAACTGCTGTTTTCACAGCACCTGTTGGTTTCGTGAGGGCGTTTCCCATTGAGGACAGGCACGGGCTGCACTATCCCGTCGCGGTCTCCCTGGGTGCTTCAGCACAGTACATTTCCTGAAAGAGTTTCCTCACAAAAAGAGCAACACGGGTGTGACACTGCGTCTTTTTCAAGACGTCAATCCACCCGTGCGTTTCTGGATGCGGTTGTTTCCTGTCCTTGACGGCCACGATCCCTCTTGCAGAAACACGTGAGATTGTGTTCGTGGGTGATCCATGTTCTCTCAGGAGAGCGTGATCACGTCGACGTGCTGTTCATCTCGCCTTCCTCGTGAGGGTTTGAGTGTTCAGCGCGCCGTGTGCCATCTAGCTGCCGGCAACCCAGCGCACAGCGCTTGGCGCTCTAGATGCGCGGTTAAGATGATGAAACCTCAAACGGGGTGGAGTCCCTTCGCTTATACCCCGATCTAGTTCCTTTTCTGGTGCACCAGAAAAAGGCTACTTCGGCTGATAAGCCTGGGTGACCTGAGGATTACAGTGGGGCTTCCCTGCCGAGTACGTCTCCGTGGGCCCCCCACTCCTCTATCGCATCACAAGCATGTTGAGACTGTGTTTGTGGGTGGTTCATGTTCTCTCATGAGAGCATGACCACGTCGGCGAGTTGTTCATCTGGCCTTTTTCATAAAGGCTTGAGTGTTCAGCATGCCGTGTGCCGTCTTACGGCCACGCTCACTATCTCGCATGCCTGCTGGTGGCTTACAGATGGGATTGCTGGTCCTTAAAAAATTAAAAAAAGGGGTTCTAGCGTTTCATTTGCGCTCTAGCAGAGGACAGTTGTCAATTGCTGCATCGGAGAGAGGGCTGTTATGTGTTGGAAATGAAGATGATGCTGAGATTCCCACCATAATAGTGGGTGCTCATGCCGAGTCAGATTCATACTTGACAGCCATGCTTTCCCGGGTGGCTGAGGCGTAGTGCAACGCGTAAATCACCTTGCCCGCTCTCTTGCCTTTTCCCGGATGTGCATTGGAGGGCTTTGGCATTATGGAACTATTTGGTGCCAAAATATGGAACACCAAAAGGGCCATAATCTGTATAAAGTCTTCCTCTCTCTCACTACCCTCACCGGTGGGATGGCAGTGCCACTGGCAGGCCACCTCTGCCCTGTGCTCTTAGTGCACGAGTTCTGAGCCGAGGTTGAGCTGCGCACAGTGACTGACTATATTTAAAGTCACAGCGCTGGCCCTTGGCCAGGCGATGTCCACCCTGGTCCAGAAACACCATTGGAGACCCCTCAGTCTGCTCGTCGCCATGGGCATCGGTCACCCGGATTTGTTTTGGAGCTGCTCTTCCCCGGAGGAGGGCCGGGTGGAGAAACATTGTAATTCTGTTCTGCCACTGGTGTTAAAAACAGCCAGTGGTACCCAAAAATCTTAGGAGCAGTTCCAATACCTCTGGGTCTCGGGAGTTCAAGAATGGCAGTGTGTGACGCTAAGAAGCCTCGCCACTCTCATTCCCCTCTTCTCAGCGGTGCGAGGACGATGCCTCGCCGCTCTTGTTCCCCGCTGAGGAAGGAGGTGAGGCAGGCCGTGTGCAACGCCACAAAGCCTTGCCACATTCAGCCCCTCCTTCACTCGGAGAGTGCGCTTGGCGGTGTACGACGCATCTATGCCTTGTCACCCTCTGGTGCCTCTCCAAATCGCCAGCAGGGGGCGCCAGCTGTGGGGACGCACACAAGCGGCCTCCCCACACTCGCACGGCCCCTCAGCGGAAGCAGGTCAGTGTTGCACAGCACACTACCATGCCGTCCGAGTCGGGTCCCTGAATGACACTCTGCTGCCCCGCTGCGGGTACGTCTGTGGTGCCATTGGTCCCGCTTACACGGTCACTGGGAGCCTGGCCAGAGCTCCCCAGCCCGTCTCGCTGGCTCATCCGTTCCATCACACTCGGCTATGCGATTCAGTTCCCCCCCCCCCCCCCAAGGTCAGGGGCATTCTCTTCACTTCAAACAGATCGAAGGAGAGCGTCCCTGTGCTTCAGGCGAGGATCGCAGTCCTACTGGCGAACTGCAATGGCATATCTATTGCCTGGAGTTGTTAACAGTTCGTCTTGCACTCAGCCGCTGCAAAACGCCGCTCAGACGCAAGCACGTTCTGGTCCGTACGGACAACACTGTGGCCATTGCGTACGTCAAACAGGGTGGACTACGCTCCCGTCGCATGTCACAACTCGCCCACCATCTCCTCCTATGGAGTCAGAAGCTTCTGAGGTCGCTTTGTGCCATTCACATTCCGGGCCTGCTCAATCGTGCGGCCGACGGGCTATCATGACAGCCGGTGCTCCCGGGAGAGTGGCGACTCCATCCTCAGGTGGTCCAGCTGATTTGGAGTCGCTTCGGGCCCGCACAGGTATTTCTGCCCCGGACGCGACCATTGCCAGTTGTTCTATTCCCTGACCGAGGGGACCCTCGGCTTGGACAACCTGGCACACAGCTGGCCCCGGGGCCTACGCAAATATGCGTTTCCCCCAGTGAGCCTTCTTGCACAGACTCAGGGAGGACTAGGAGCAGGTCCTGTTGGTCGCTCCATATTGGCCCAACCAGACTTGGTTCCTGGAACTAGTACTCCTCGCGACAGCACCTCCTTGGCCCATTCCTCTGAGGAAGGACCTCCTGACTCAGAGACGGGGCACCCTATGGCACCCGCATCCGGACCTCTGGAAACTCCATGTCTGCTCCCTGGACGGGACGCGGAGGTTCTAGGTGACCTACCCCACGCGGTAGTTGACACCATCACTTCCGCCAGAGCTCCCTCTACGAGGCGCCTCTATGCGTTGAAGTGGAACCTGTTCGTCGAATGGTGCTCTTCTCGCTGAGAAGACCCCCGAAGATGTTCGATCAGTTCCGTGCTTTCCTTCCTACAAGATGGGTTGGAGCGAAGGCTGTCTCCCTCCACCCTCAAACTTTATGTTGCCGCTGTCGCCGCTAATCATGATCTAGTAGTTGGAAAGTCCTTTGGTAAGCACGATCTGATCGTCAGGTTCCTGAGAGGGGCGAGGAGACTAAATCCGCCTCGCCCTCCCTCTATACCCTCTTGGGACTTAACTCTGGTGCTAACCACACTGCAGAGGGCGCCCTTTGAGCCTTTACAGTCAGCTGAGCTTAAGATCCTGTATTGGAAGACAGTACTCCTGACTGCATTGGCCTCCATCAAGAGGGTAGGGGACCTGCATGCATTTTTGGTTGACGAATCGTGCCTGGAATTTGGGCCGGGGAACTCTCATGTAATCCTGAGACCCCGGCCTGGATATGTGCCCAAGATTCCCACCACTCCCTTCCGGGACCAAGTGGTGAGCCTGCAAGCGCTGCCTTCGGAGGAGGCAGACCCAGCCCTAACTTTTCTCTGTCCCGTCCGTGCTCTCCGGACTTATGTAGACAGAATGCAAAGCTTCAGGACCTCAAAGCAGCTCTTCGTCTGTTACGGAGGACAACAGAAGGGAAAGGCTGTCTCCAAGCAGAGGATGGCCCACTGGATAGTGGATGCCATCGTCTTGGCGTATGAATCCCAAGACGTGCCCTGCCCGCTCAGGTTAAGAGCCCACTCCACCAGGGGTGTCGCATCTTCCTGGGCGCTGGCTCGGGGCGCCTCGCTGACAGATATTTGCAGAGCTGCGGGCTGGGCGACACCTAACACGTTCGCTAGATTTTATAGCCTACGTGTAGAGCCGGTATCTTACTGTGTGCTCACTTCCCATAGTCAGTAACACCGAAGTGCCCGTTCTTGTGTCGGCTTGCTACGCCATTCCCTTCCTTATGGACCGGATACGTGCGCTTATCTGCTCCAGTCGAGTTCCCCAGAACGGTGAACCCTGCTGAGTCCTCCGCAACCCGCGGCAGTCGGATGTGGCGGAGTGTTGGTTTCATTGGTGGAACGGGTGTTAGGCTGGGTTCCATATGTTGTGACCCCCCCGGCGGTCCCATATGTGTATTCTTCCACGGTACGCTCCCTACGGCGGGCCCGTGTCTTTCCCTTAGCAGAGTTCGCTCTGCCGTCTCAGTAGGTGTTGTTCCCCCGCGTAATCTCCACATGGTAACTCCCTCCGGCCATGATGTGGCTTCCGCAGCGGCCTCCGGGCACGCTTTCCCAGCGTTATCCAAGAGTCCGCTGAGTGGGTCTTGCGGAACAGCAGCAGTGACTCTCCCTGCGTGAATTTCCCCGCCTGGAAAGACAGATGGGGTCTGAGGGGCTTTCACTGGGCGCTGGAAGTGGTAGTAACTGTGGCGTTTTCCAAAGGGATCCCAATTCGAACGTGACCGATTGAAAGGGAACGTCTCGGTTACGTATGGTAACCCTCGTTCCCTGAAAGAGGGAACAGAGACGTATGTCCCGTCGCCACAGTTGCTGTACCATCACTGCATGGCCGAGTCACTAGTTCGGCTCCTCAGAGAAAAACAGCGTGCATTGCTCTCGCTTCCTGTTTATACCTGCAACGCGGGGCGGAGCGCGAGATGCAAATCTCGCACGCCAATTCTCATTGGCCTGTTTTCTATATCTCGAAGCTGATAGGGGCTCCCAGAAGTGATCCCAATTCGTTGGAACGTCCGACGTACGTCTCCGTTCCCTCCTTCAGGGAACGAGGGTTACCATACGTAACCGAGACGTTTTTCAGTATGTTGCATGACGTTGTCAGTACGCAACCATCATGCAACATACTGACAACCATCATGGTCCTCTGGAGGAGAGGGAACCAGGGTGTTTGTGGCAGTCACCCAAGCCGACAACAGAGCACCCTGGTCGGTCAGAGAAGTTGGATGGATCCCTCCGAATGGATGGAAGCCTGGAAGAGCTCCTGGGTGTTCAAGGCAGTGGACCAGGCCGACCAAAAGGGCACTCCTGTCGGTCAGAGAAGTTGGATGGGCCCCCTGGAGGAGAGGGAACCAGGGTGTTTGTGGCGGTCACCCAAGCCCACCAGAGGCCTCTCTGGGCGGGTAAGAGAAGCTGGAGGAGACCCTCTGGAGGAGAGGGAACCAGGGTGTTTGTGGCAGTCACCCAAGCCGACAACAGAGCAGGCACACCCTCCGAATGGATGGAAGCCTGGAAGAGCTCCTGGGTGTTCAAGGCAGTGGACCAGGCCGTCCAAAGGGAACTTCATTTCTGTCGGTCAGAGAAGTTGGATGGGCTCTCTGGAGGAGAGGGAACCAAGGTGTTTGTGGCAGTCACCCAAGCCCAGCATAGGCACACAGTAGGCGGTCAGAACCAGGGTGTTCAAGGCAGTCACCCAAAATAAACCAAGTCCCAAAAAGCCAAATGAGCCTGGGAGCTCCATGCTCTCAGACCTCCTTGGCCAGCCCAGGGAGGGTGCTTCGTCCTGGGCACGGTCGGAACGGTGTTCCCTCTGGAGAAACGAGTGCGAGCAAAGATGGACTCAAAATGGTCGAGGAGAGACAGGTCAGCTTGACTCTGGCTATAAGGACCATCGTGAGGCCCTCTGAGAGACACACTCTGTGGGCTTAGAATTCAGTATCCACCGCGGTGGAAAAAAACAAAAGCGAGAACCAGGCAGACACACCTGGTAACGGCCTGCCTAGGGAAGGGGTGTCGTGTGCGGGCTGAGACTTCCAGTAACCGCATGGATCCTTTTATCAGAGGGCGACCAAAGGGCACTCCTGTCGGTCAGAGAAGTTGGATGGGCCCTCTGGAGGAGAGGGAACCAAGGTGTTTGTGGCAGTCACCCAAGCCGACAACAGAGCACCCTGGTCGGTCAGAGAAGTTGGATTGTTCCCTCTAAAAGTTGAATGACGGTTGTCGGTATGTTGTGTTCTAGTTGTATGTTGAGTTATGGTTGTATGTTGTATTATGGTTGTAGTGTTATGGTTGTATATTGTATTATGGTTGTCAGTGTGTTGTATTATGGTTGTCAGTGTGTTGTATTGTTTCTGTGAGTGTGTTGTATTATGGTTGTCAGTGTGTTGTATTATGGTTGTCAGTGTGTTGTCAGTGTGTTGTATTATGGTTGTCAGTGTGTTGTATTATGGTTGTCTGTATGTTGTATTATGGTTGTCAGTGCGTTGTATTATGGTTGTCAGTGTGTTGTATTATGGTTGTCAGTGTATTGTATTATGGTTGTCGCTATGTTGTACTATGGTTGTCAGTGTGTTGTATTGTTTCTGTGAGTGTGTTGTATTGTTTCTGTGAGTGTGTTGTGTGATTTCTGTGAGTGTGCTGTGTTGTTTCTCTGAGTGTGTTGTGTTGTTTCTGTGAGTGTGTTGTTTCTGTGAGTGTGTTGTGTTGTTTCTGTGAGTGTGCTGTGTTGTTTCTGTGAGTGTGCTGTGTTGTTTCTGTGAGTGTGTTGTTTCTGTGAGTGTGTTGTGTTGTTTCTGTGAGTGTGCTGTGTTGTTTCTGTGAGTGTGCTGTGTTGTTTCTGTGAGTGTGTTGTTTCTGTGAGTGTGTTGTGTTGTTTCTGTGAGTGTGTTGTTTCTGTGAGTGTGTTGTGTTGTTTCTGTGAGTGTGTTGTTTCTGTGAGTGTGTTGTGTTGTTTCTGTGAGTGTGCTGTGTTGTTTCTGTGAGTGTGTTGTGTTGTTTCTGTGAGTGTGCTGTGTTGTTTCTGTGAGTGTGTTGTGTTGTTTCTGTGAGTGTGCTGTGTTGTTTCTGTGAGTGTGTTGTTTCTGTGAGTGTGTTGTGTTGTTTCTGTGAGTGTGCTGTGTTGTTTCTGTGAGTGTGCTGTGTTGTTTCTGTGAGTGTGTTGTGTTGTTTCTGTGAGTGTGCTGTGTTGTTTCTGTGAGTGTGCTGTGTTGTTTCTGTGAGTGTGCTGTGTTGTTTCTGTGAGTGTGTTGTGTTGTTTCTGTGAGTGTGCTGTGTTGTTTCTGTGAGTGTGCTGTGTTGTTTCTGTGAGTGTGTTGTGTTGTTTCTGTGAGTGTGCTGTGTTGTTTCTGTGAGTGTGCTGTGTTGTTTCTGTGAGTGTGTTGTGTTGTTTCTGTGAGTGTGTTGTGTTGTTTCTGTGAGTGTGTTGTGTTGTTTCTGTGAGTGTGCTGTGTTGTTTCTGTGAGTGTGCTGTGTTGTTTCTGTGAGTGTGCTGTGTTGTTTCTGTGAGTGTGCTGTGTTGTTTCTGTGAGTGTGCTGTGTTGTTTCTGTGAGTGTGTTGTTTCTGTGAGTGTGTTGTGTTGTTTCTGTGAGTGTGCTGTGTTGTTTCTGTGAGTGTGCTGTGTTGTTTCTGTGAGTGTGCTGTGTTGTTTCTGTGAGTGTGTTGTGTTGTTTCTGTGAGTGTGTTGTGTTGTTTCTGTGAGTGTGTTGTGTTGTTTCTGTGAGTGTTGTGTTGTTTCTGTGAGTGTGTTGTGTTGTTTCTGTGAGTGTGTTGTGTTGTTTCTGTGAGTGTGTTGTTTCTGTGAGTGTGTTGTGTTGTTTCTGTGAGTGTGTTGTGTTGTTTCTGTGAGTGTGTTGTGTTGTTTCTGTGAGTGTGTTGTGTTGTTTCTGTGAGTGTGTTGTGTTGTTTCTGTGAGTGTGTTGTTTCTGTGAGTGTGTTGTGTTGTTTCTGTGAGTGTGTTGTGTTGTTTCTGTGAGTGTGTTGTGTTGTTTCTGTGAGTGTGCTGTGTTGTTTCTGTGAGTGTGCTGTGTTGTTTCTGTGAGTGTGCTGTGTTGTTTCTGTGAGTGTGCTGTGTTGTTTCTGTGAGTGTGTTGTGTTGTTTCTGTGAGTGTTGTGTTGTTTCTGTGAGTGTGTTGTGTTGTTTCTGTGAGTGTGTTGTGTTGTTTCTGTGAGTGTGTTGTGTTGTTTCTGTGAGTGTGTTGTGTTGTTTCTGTGAGTGTGTTGTGTTGTTTCTGTGAGTGTGTTGTGTTGTTTCTGTGAGTGTGCTGTGTTGTTTCTGTGAGTGTGCTGTGTTGTTTCTGTGAGTGTGCTGTGTTGTTTCTGTGAGTGTGTTGTGTTGTTTCTGTGAGTGTGCTGTGTTGTTTCTGTGAGTGTGTTGTGTTGTTTCTGTGAGTGTGCTGTGTTGTTTCTGTGAGTGTGCTGTGTTGTTTCTGTGAGTGTGCTGTGTTGTTTCTGTGAGTGTGTTGTGTTGTTTCTGTGAGTGTGCTGTGTTGTTTCTGTGAGTGTGCTGTGTTGTTTCTGTGAGTGTGCTGTGTTGTTTCTGTGAGTGTGCTGTGTTGTTTCTGTGAGTGTGTTGTGTTGTTTCTGTGAGTGTGCTGTGTTGTTTCTGTGAGTGTGCTGTGTTGTTTCTGTGAGTGTGCTGTGTTGTTTCTGTGAGTGTGCTGTGTTGTTTCTGTGAGTGTGTTGTTTCTGTGAGTGTGCTGTGTTGTTTCTGTGAGTGTGCTGTGTTGTTTCTGTGAGTGTGTTGTTTCTGTGAGTGTGTTGTGTTGTTTCTGTGAGTGTGCTGTGTTGTTTCTGTGAGTGTGTTGTTTCTGTGAGTGTGCTGTGTTGTTTCTGTGAGTGTTGTGTTGTTTCTGTGAGTGTGTTGTGTTGTTTCTGTGAGTGTGCTGTGTTGTTTCTGTGAGTGTGCTGTGTTGTTTCTGTGAGTGTGCTGTGTTGTTTCTGTGAGTGTGCTGTGTTGTTTCTGTGAGTGTGTTGTGTTGTTTCTGTGAGTGTGTTGTGTTGTTTCTGTGAGTGTGCTGTGTTGTTTCTGTGAGTGTGCTGTGTTGTTTCTGTGAGTGTGCTGTGTTGTTTCTGTGAGTGTGTTGTTTCTGTGAGTGTGTTGTGTTGTTTCTGTGAGTGTGTTGTGTTGTTTCTGTGAGTGTGCTGTGTTGTTTCTGTGAGTGTGTTGTGTTGTTTCTGTGAGTGTGCTGTGTTGTTTCTGTGAGTGTGTTGTGTTGTTTCTGTGAGTGTGTTGTGTGATTTCTGTGAGTGTGTTGTGTTGTTTCTGTGAGTGTGTTGTGTTGTTTCTGTGAGTGTTGTGTTGTTTCTGTGAGTGTGTTGTGTTGTTTCTGTGAGTGTGTTGTGTTGTTTCTGTGAGTGTGTTGTGTTGTTTCTGTGAGTGTGTTGTGTTGTTTCTGTGAGTGTGCTGTGTTGTTTCTGTGAGTGTGCTGTGTTGTTTCTGTGAGTGTGCTGTGTTGTTTCTGTGAGTGTGTTGTTTCTGTGAGTGTGCTGTGTTGTTTCTGTGAGTGTGCTGTGTTGTTTCTGTGAGTGTGTTGTTTCTGTGAGTGTGCTGTGTTGTTTCTGTGAGTGTGTTGTGTTGTTTCTGTGAGTGTGCTGTGTTGTTTCTGTGAGTGTGTTGTGTTGTTTCTGTGAGTGTGCTGTGTTGTTTCTGTGAGTGTGTTGTGTTGTTTCTGTGAGTGTGTTGTGTTGTTTCTGTGAGTGTGCTGTGTTGTTTCTGTGAGTGTGCTGTGTTGTTTCTGTGAGTGTGCTGTGTTGTTTCTGTGAGTGTGTTGTTTCTGTGAGTGTGCTGTGTTGTTTCTGTGAGTGTGCTGTGTTGTTTCTGTGAGTGTGTTGTTTCTGTGAGTGTGCTGTGTTGTTTCTGTGAGTGTTGTGTTGTTTCTGTGAGTGTGCTGTGTTGTTTCTGTGAGTGTGCTGTGTTGTTTCTGTGAGTGTGTTGTTTCTGTGAGTGTGCTGTGTTGTTTCTGTGAGTGTTGTGTTGTTTCTGTGAGTGTGTTGTGTTGTTTCTGTGAGTGTGCTGTGTTGTTTCTGTGAGTGTGCTGTGTTGTTTCTGTGAGTGTGCTGTGTTGTTTCTGTGAGTGTGCTGTGTTGTTTCTGTGAGTGTGCTGTGTTGTTTCTGTGAGTGTGTTGTTTCTGTGAGTGTGCTGTGTTGTTTCTGTGAGTGTTGTGTTGTTTCTGTGAGTGTGTTGTGTTGTTTCTGTGAGTGTGCTGTGTTGTTTCTGTGAGTGTGTTGTTTCTGTGAGTGTGCTGTGTTGTTTCTGTGAGTGTTGTGTTGTTTCTGTGAGTGTGTTGTGTTGTTTCTGTGAGTGTGCTGTGTTGTTTCTGTGAGTGTGCTGTGTTGTTTCTGTGAGTGTGCTGTGTTGTTTCTGTGAGTGTGCTGTGTTGTTTCTGTGAGTGTGTTGTGTTGTTTCTGTGAGTGTTGTGTTGTTTCTGTGAGTGTGTTGTGTTGTTTCTGTGAGTGTGTTGTGTTGTTTCTGTGAGTGTGTTGTGTTGTTTCTGTGAGTGTGCTGTGTTGTTTCTGTGAGTGTGTTGTTTCTGTGAGTGTGTTGTGTTGTTTCTGTGAGTGTTGTGTTGTTTCTGTGAGTGTGTTGTGTTGTTTCTGTGAGTGTGCTGTGTTGTTTCTGTGAGTGTGTTGTTTCTGTGAGTGTGTTGTGTTGTTTCTGTGAGTGTGTTGTTTCTGTGAGTGTGTTGTGTTGTTTCTGTGAGTGTGTTGTTTCTGTGAGTGTTGTGTTGTTTCTGTGAGTGTGTTGTGTTGTTTCTGTGAGTGTGCTGTGTTGTTTCTGTGAGTGTGTTGTTTCTGTGAGTGTGCTGTGTTGTTTCTGTGAGTGTGTTGTTTCTGTGAGTGTGTTGTGTTGTTTCTGTGAGTGTGTTGTTTCTGTGAGTGTGTTGTGTTGTTTCTGTGAGTGTGTTGTGTTGTTTCTGTGAGTGTGCTGTGTTGTTTCTGTGAGTGTGTTGTGTTGTTTCTGTGAGTGTGCTGTGTTGTTTCTGTGAGTGTGTTGTGTTGTTTCTGTGAGTGTGTTGTTTCTGTGAGTGTTGTGTTGTTTCTGTGAGTGTGTTGTGTTGTTTCTGTGAGTGTGCTGTGTTGTTTCTGTGAGTGTGTTGTTTCTGTGAGTGTGCTGTGTTGTTTCTGTGAGTGTGTTGTTTCTGTGAGTGTGTTGTGTTGTTTCTGTGAGTGTGTTGTTTCTGTGAGTGTGTTGTGTTGTTTCTGTGAGTGTGTTGTGTTGTTTCTGTGAGTGTGTTGTTTCTGTGAGTGTGTTGTTTCTGTGAGTGTGTTGTTTCTGTGAGTGTGTTGTTTCTGTGAGTGTGTTGTTTCTGTGAGTGTGCTGTGTTGTTTCTGTGAGTGTGTTGTGTTGTTTCTGTGAGTGTGCTGTGTTGTTTCTGTGAGTGTGTTGTGTTGTTTCTGTGAGTGTGCTGTGTTGTTTCTGTGAGTGTGCTGTGTTGTTTCTGTGAGTGTGCTGTGTTGTTTCTGTGAGTGTGCTGTGTTGTTTCTGTGAGTGTGCTGTGTTGTTTCTGTGAGTGTGTTGTTTCTGTGAGTGTGCTGTGTTGTTTCTGTGAGTGTGCTGTGTTGTTTCTGTGAGTGTGTTGTTTCTGTGAGTGTGCTGTGTTGTTTCTGTGAGTGTGCTGTGTTGTTTCTGTGAGTGTGTTGTTTCTGTGAGTGTGCTGTGTTGTTTCTGTGAGTGTTGTGTTGTTTCTGTGAGTGTGCTGTGTTGTTTCTGTGAGTGTGCTGTGTTGTTTCTGTGAGTGTGTTGTTTCTGTGAGTGTGCTGTGTTGTTTCTGTGAGTGTTGTGTTGTTTCTGTGAGTGTGTTGTGTTGTTTCTGTGAGTGTGCTGTGTTGTTTCTGTGAGTGTGCTGTGTTGTTTCTGTGAGTGTGCTGTGTTGTTTCTGTGAGTGTTGTGTTGTTTCTGTGAGTGTGTTGTGTTGTTTCTGTGAGTGTGCTGTGTTGTTTCTGTGAGTGTGTTGTGTTGTTTCTGTGAGTGTGCTGTGTTGTTTCTGTGAGTGTGTTGTGTTGTTTCTGTGAGTGTGCTGTGTTGTTTCTGTGAGTGTGCTGTGTTGTTTCTGTGAGTGTGTTGTTTCTGTGAGTGTGCTGTGTTGTTTCTGTGAGTGTTGTGTTGTTTCTGTGAGTGTGTTGTGTTGTTTCTGTGAGTGTGCTGTGTTGTTTCTGTGAGTGTGTTGTTTCTGTGAGTGTGCTGTGTTGTTTCTGTGAGTGTGCTGTGTTGTTTCTGTGAGTGTGCTGTGTTGTTTCTGTGAGTGTGCTGTGTTGTTTCTGTGAGTGTGTTGTGTTGTTTCTGTGAGTGTGCTGTGTTGTTTCTGTGAGTGTGCTGTGTTGTTTCTGTGAGTGTGTTGTTTCTGTGAGTGTGCTGTGTTGTTTCTGTGAGTGTTGTGTTGTTTCTGTGAGTGTGTTGTGTTGTTTCTGTGAGTGTGCTGTGTTGTTTCTGTGAGTGTGTTGTTTCTGTGAGTGTGCTGTGTTGTTTCTGTGAGTGTTGTGTTGTTTCTGTGAGTGTGTTGTGTTGTTTCTGTGAGTGTGCTGTGTTGTTTCTGTGAGTGTGCTGTGTTGTTTCTGTGAGTGTGCTGTGTTGTTTCTGTGAGTGTGTTGTGTTGTTTCTGTGAGTGTTGTGTTGTTTCTGTGAGTGTGTTGTGTTGTTTCTGTGAGTGTGTTGTGTTGTTTCTGTGAGTGTGTTGTGTTGTTTCTGTGAGTGTTGTGTTGTTTCTGTGAGTGTGTTGTGTTGTTTCTGTGAGTGTGCTGTGTTGTTTCTGTGAGTGTGCTGTGTTGTTTCTGTGAGTGTGCTGTGTTGTTTCTGTGAGTGTGCTGTGTTGTTTCTGTGAGTGTGTTGTGTTGTTTCTGTGAGTGTGCTGTGTTGTTTCTGTGAGTGTGTTTTGTTGTTTCTGTGAGTGTGTTGTGTTGTTTCTGTGAGTGTGCTGTGTTGTTTCTGTGAGTGTGCTGTGTTGTTTCTGTGAGTGTGTTGTGTTGTTTCTGTGAGTGTGTTGTGTTGTTTCTGTGAGTGTGCTGTGTTGTTTCTGTGAGTGTGCTGTGTTGTTTCTGTGAGTGTGTTGTGTTGTTTCTGTGAGTGTGCTGTGTTGTTTCTGTGAGTGTGTTTTGTTGTTTCTGTGAGTGTGCTGTGTTGTTTCTGTGAGTGTGCTGTGTTGTTTCTGTGAGTGTGCTGTATTGTTTCTGTGAGTGTGTTGTGTTGTTTCTGTGAGTGTGCTGTGTTGTTTCTGTGAGTGTGTTGTGTTGTTTCTGTGAGTGTGCTGTGTTGTTTCTGTGAGTGTGTTGTTTCTGTGAGTGTGCTGTGTTGTTTCTGTGAGTGTGCTGTATTGTTTCTGTGAGTGTGTTGTGTTGTTTCTGTGAGTGTGCTGTGTTGTTTCTGTGAGTGTGCTGTGTTGTTTCTGTGAGTGTGCTGTGTTGTTTCTGTGAGTGTGCTGTGTTGTTTCTGTGAGTGTGCTGTGTTGTTTCTGTGAGTGTGCTGTGTTGTTTCTGTGAGTGTGCTGTGTTGTTTCTGTGAGTGTGCTGTGTTGTTTCTGTGAGTGTGCTGTATTGTTTCTGTGAGTGTGTTGTGTTGTTTCTGTGAGTGTGCTGTGTTGTTTCTGTGAGTGTGTTGTGTTGTTTCTGTGAGTGTGCTGTGTTGTTTCTGTGAGTGTGCTGTGTTGTTTCTGTGAGTGTGTTGTTTCTGTGAGTGTGCTGTGTTGTTTCTGTGAGTGTGTTGTGTTGTTTCTGTGAGTGTGCTGTGTTGTTTCTGTGAGTGTGTTGTTTCTGTGAGTGTGTTGTGTTGTTTCTGTGAGTGTGCTGTGTTGTTTCTGTGAGTGTGTTGTTTCTGTGAGTGTGTTGTGTTGTTTCTGTGAGTGTGCTGTGTTGTTTCTGTGAGTGTGCTGTGTTGTTTCTGTGAGTGTGTTGTTTCTGTGAGTGTGTTGTGTTGTTTCTGTGAGTGTGCTGTGTTGTTTCTCTGAGTGTGTTGTGTTGTTTCTGTGAGTGTGTTGTGTTGTTTCTGTGAGTGTGCTGTGTTGTTTCTGTGAGTGTGCTGTGTTGTTTCTGTGAGTGTGCTGTGTTGTTTCTGTGAGTGTGCTGTGTTGTTTCTGTGAGTGTGTTGTGTTGTTTCTGTGAGTGTGTTGTGTTGTTTCTGTGAGTGTGCTGTGTTGTTTCTGTGAGTGTGCTGTGTTGTTTCTGTGAGTGTGTTGTGTTGTTTCTGTGAGTGTGCTGTGTTGTTTCTGTGAGTGTGTTGTTTCTGTGAGTGTGTTGTTTCTGTGAGTGTGTTGTGTTGTTTCTGTGAGTGTGCTGTGTTGTTTCTGTGAGTGTGTTGTGTTGTTTCTGTGAGTGTGCTGTGTTGTTTCTGTGAGTGTGTTTTGTTGTTTCTGTGAGTGTGTTGTGTTGTTTCTGTGAGTGTGCTGTGTTGTTTCTGTGAGTGTGTTGTGTTGTTTCTGTGAGTGTGCTGTGTTGTTTCTGTGAGTGTGCTGTGTTGTTTCTGTGAGTGTGTTGTGTTGTTTCTGTGAGTGTGCTGTGTTGTTTCTGTGAGTGTGTTGTTTCTGTGAGTGTGCTGTGTTGTTTCTGTGAGTGTGTTGTGTTGTTTCTGTGAGTGTGCTGTGTTGTTTCTGTGAGTGTGTTGTGTTGTTTCTGTGAGTGTGCTGTGTTGTTTCTGTGAGTGTGCTGTGTTGTTTCTGTGAGTGTGTTGTGTTGTTTCTGTGAGTGTGCTGTGTTGTTTCTGTGAGTGTGTTGTGTTGTTTCTGTGAGTGTGCTGTGTTGTTTCTGTGAGTGTGTTGTGTTGTTTCTGTGAGTGTGCTGTGTTGTTTCTGTGAGTGTGCTGTGTTGTTTCTGTGAGTGTGTTGTTTCTGTGAGTGTGCTGTGTTGTTTCTGTGAGTGTGTTGTGTTGTTTCTGTGAGTGTGCTGTGTTGTTTCTGTGAGTGTGCTGTGTTGTTTCTGTGAGTGTGCTGTGTTGTTTCTGTGAGTGTGTTGTGTTGTTTCTGTGAGTGTGCTGTGTTGTTTCTGTGAGTGTGTTGTGTTGTTTCTGTGAGTGTGCTGTGTTGTTTCTGTGAGTGTGTTGTGTTGTTTCTGTGAGTGTTGTGTTGTTTCTGTGAGTGTGTTGTGTTGTTTCTGTGAGTGTTGTGTTGTTTCTGTGAGTGTGTTGTGTTGTTTCTGTGAGTGTTGTGTTGTTTCTGTGAGTGTGTTGTGTTGTTTCTGTGAGTGTGTTGTGTTGTTTCTGTGAGTGTGCTGTGTTGTTTCTGTGAGTGTGCTGTGTTGTTTCTGTGAGTGTGTTGTGTTGTTTCTGTGAGTGTGCTGTGTTGTTTCTGTGAGTGTGTTGTGTTGTTTCTGTGAGTGTGCTGTGTTGTTTCTGTGAGTGTGTTTTGTTGTTTCTGTGAGTGTGTTGTGTTGTTTCTGTGAGTGTGCTGTGTTGTTTCTGTGAGTGTGCTGTGTTGTTTCTGTGAGTGTGTTGTTTCTGTGAGTGTGTTGTGTTGTTTCTGTGAGTGTGTTGTGTTGTTTCTGTGAGTTTGTTGTGTTGTTTCTGTGAGTGTGTTGTGTTGTTTCTGTGAGTGTGTTGTGTTGTTTCTGTGAGTGTGTTGTTTCTGTGAGTGTGTTGTTTCTGTGAGTTTGTTGTGTTGTTTCTGTGAGTGTGTTGTTTCTGTGAGTGTGTTGTTTCTGTGAGTGTGCTGTGTTGTTTCTGTGAGTGTGTTGTTTCTGTGAGTGTGTTGTTTCTGTGAGTGTGTTGTTTCTGTGAGTGTGTTGTTTCTGTGAGTGTGTTGTTTCTGTGAGTGTGCTGTGTTGTTTCTGTGAGTGTGTTGTTTCTGTGAGTGTGTTGTTTCTGTGAGTGTGTTGTTTCTGTGAGTGTGCTGTTTCTGTGAGTGTGTTGTGTTGTTTCTGTGAGTGTGTTGTTTCTGTGAGTGTGTTGTTTCTGTGAGTGTGTTGTTTCTGTGAGTGTGCTGTTTCTGTGAGTGTGTTGTTTCTGTGAGTGTGCTGTGTTGTTTCTGTGAGTGTGTTGTTTCTGTGAGTGTGTTGTGTTGTTTCTGTGAGTGTGTTGTTTCTGTGAGTGTGTTGTGTTGTTTCTGTGAGTGTGCTGTGTTGTTTCTGTGAGTGTGTTGTTTCTGTGAGTGTGTTGTGTTGTTTCTGTGAGTGTGTTGTGTTGTTTCTGTGAGTGTGTTGTGTTGTTTCTGTGAGTGTGTTGTGTTGTTTCTGTGAGTTTGTTGTGTTGTTTCTGTGAGTGTGTTGTGTTGTTTCTGTGAGTGTGTTGTGTTGTTTCTGTGAGTGTGCTGTGTTGTTTCTGTGAGTGTGTTGTGTTGTTTCTGTGAGTGTGCTGTGTTGTTTCTGTGAGTGTGTTGTGTTGTTTCTGTGAGTGTGTTGTGTTGTTTCTGTGAGTGTTGTGTTGTTTCTGTGAGTGTGCTGTGTTGTTTCTGTGAGTGTGTTGTGTTGTTTCTGTGAGTGTGTTGTGTTGTTTCTGTGAGTGTGTTGTGTTGTTTCTGTGAGTGTGTTGTGTTGTTTCTGTGAGTGTGTTTTGTTGTTTCTGTGAGTGTGTTGTGTTGTTTCTGTGAGTGTGTTGTGTTGTTTCTGTGAGTGTTGTGTTGTTTCTGTGAGTGTGTTGTGTTGTTTCTGTGAGTGTGTTGTGTTGTTTCTGTGAGTGTGTTGTATTGTTTCTGTGAGTGTGTTGTGTGATTTCTGTGAGTGTGCTGTGTTGTTTCTCTGAGTGTGTTGTGTTGTTTCTGTGAGTGTGTTGTTTCTGTGAGTGTGTTGTGTTGTTTCTGTGAGTGTGCTGTGTTGTTTCTGTGAGTGTGTTGTATTGTTTCTGTGAGTGTGTTGTTTCTGTGAGTGTGCTGTGTTGTTTCTGTGAGTGTGTTGTGTTGTTTCTGTGAGTGTGTTGTTTCTGTGAGTGTGTTGTGTTGTTTCTGTGAGTGTGCTGTGTTGTTTCTGTGAGTGTGTTGTATTGTTTCTGTGAGTGTGTTGTGTGATTTCTGTGAGTGTGCTGTGTTGTTTCTCTGAGTGTGTTGTGTTGTTTCTGTGAGTGTGTTGTTTCTGTGAGTGTGTTGTGTTGTTTCTGTGAGTGTGCTGTGTTGTTTCTGTGAGTGTGTTGTGTTGTTTCTGTGAGTGTGTTGTGTTGTTTCTGTGAGTGTGTTGTGTGATTTCTGTGAGTGTGCTGTGTTGTTTCTCTGAGTGTGTTGTTTCTGTGAGTGTGTTGTGTTGTTTCTGTGAGTGTGTTGTTTCTGTGAGTGTGTTGTGTTGTTTCTGTGAGTGTGCTGTGTTGTTTCTGTGAGTGTGCTGTGTTGTTTCTGTGAGTGTGCTGTGTTGTTTCTGTGAGTGTGTTGTGTTGTTTCTGTGAGTGTGCTGTGTTGTTTCTGTGAGTGTGCTGTGTTGTTTCTGTGAGTGTGTTGTGTTGTTTCTGTGAGTGTGTTGTTTCTGTGAGTGTGTTGTGTTGTTTCTGTGAGTGTGTTGTTTCTGTGAGTGTGTTGTTTCTGTGAGTGTGCTGTGTTGTTTCTGTGAGTGTGCTGTGTTGTTTCTGTGAGTGTGTTGTGTTGTTTCTGTGAGTGTGTTGTGTTGTTTCTGTGAGTGTGCTGTGTTGTTTCTGTGAGTGTGCTGTGTTGTTTCTGTGAGTGTGTTGTGTTGTTTCTGTGAGTGTGTTGTTTCTGTGAGTGTGTTGTGTTGTTTCTGTGAGTGTGTTGTTTCTGTGAGTGTGTTGTTTCTGTGAGTGTGCTGTGTTGTTTCTGTGAGTGTGTTGTTTCTGTGAGTGTGTTGTGTTGTTTCTGTGAGTGTGTTGTGTTGTTTCTGTGAGTTTGTTGTGTTGTTTCTGTGAGTGTGTTGTGTTGTTTCTGTGAGTGTGTTGTGTTGTTTCTGTGAGTGTGTTGTTTCTGTGAGTGTGTTGTGTTGTTTCTGTGAGTGTGTTGTTTCTGTGAGTGTGCTGTGTTGTTTCTGTGAGTGTGTTGTTTCTGTGAGTGTGTTGTGTTGTTTCTGTGAGTGTGTTGTGTTGTTTCTGTGAGTTTGTTGTGTTGTTTCTGTGAGTGTGTTGTGTTGTTTCTGTGAGTGTGTTGTGTTGTTTCTGTGAGTGTGTTGTTTCTGTGAGTGTGTTGTGTTGTTTCTGTGAGTGTGTTGTGTTGTTTCTGTGAGTGTGTTGTTTCTGTGAGTTTGTTGTGTTGTTTCTGTGAGTGTGTTGTTTCTGTGAGTGTGCTGTGTTGTTTCTGTGAGTGTGTTGTGTTGTTTCTGTGAGTTTGTTGTGTTGTTTCTGTGAGTGTGTTGTGTTGTTTCTGTGAGTGTGTTGTGTTGTTTCTGTGATTGTGCTGTGTTGTTTCTGTGAGTGTGTTGTGTTGTTTCTGTGAGTGTGTTGTGTTGTTTCTGTGAGTGTGTTGTGTTGTTTCTGTGAGTGTGTTGTGTTGTTTCTGTGAGTGTTGTGTTGTTTCTGTGAGTGTGTTGTGTAATGTCTGACCTCTAGACTGGCCTGTAGGGGGCACACCAGTAAGATGGGCTGATTGGACAGACGGAATCCATTAACACCAGACTGAAGCTCCATTTCTGCAGGAATATTGATTCACACACTTCATAAATAAATCAAAATATTCACATTGCAGGTTTGCTGGGACTGACCTTTGCCAAAAAAAAAAGTATATAGTGTATATATCAACAGGTACAGCTGCGTACAGTGTGTAACAGTGAGTAATGCAACTCCACCTGCGTCCACAGGGTGTCAGCAGAGAGCAGGCCTCCCACAATCCCTTACACTGAACACTATCATCTTTGTGTTAGTTATGGATATTCAGAAGTGATTCTCATACCGTTGTTCATGAGGAATCTGGTCTTCAGGTCGTGTCCCCACCAGCCCGTCAGTCTGACACACACATACACACACACATACACACACACACACACTGCATTAGCGTCTCATGTACTTTCTTTCATCAGTAAGTGTGTGTTATAAACTCACGCGGGTCTGACGCTGTGAGCGTGTTTCTCGTGTATATATGCCCCTGCCAGACCGCCGGCCCCTGAGTTCACATACTGAATAAAACACACCATAACCCTGATGCATCATGGGAGGCTGATATACTTAACACTAAAGCATTGACACAGACCATCAACACACTGACCTTATAGGTGCACCAGCACGCAAAATCCACATTCCAGTCGTGCAGTCGCAGCTCTGTGTTTCCTACGGCGTGCGCACAATCAAACCCTACCAAACACCCCTACACACAGACACACACACACACACACACACACACACACATGAGCCAAATGTTCCCATATGTGACACTCACACTCATAGTAAAAGGAAGTGAGTCACCTTGGCGTGTCCAGCGCTAGTGATGGTCTGCATGTCGAACAGCTGACCGGTGTAATACTGAACGCCGCTGAGCATGACCAGAGCGATGGCCTCGCCCTCCCGCTCGATGACGGACACGATGTCCTCCGTCCTTATCGTGTCTTCCCCCTGAAACAGCCAATCGACACGCTCACAGAGCCCATCCGCACCACATGATGTCACTCAGAGCGGCCGTGATGTCACTACCTGTCTGGGTTTGATGACCAGCATGCTGTCCGCCACATTCATTCCCCTCAGCTGGATCTGCGATTCAATGGCGTACTGCAAGATTCACACACACACACACACACACACACACACACACACACACACACGCTGCTTCACAAGTTGTTTCAATCTCTTAGTCTGAATGTGAGGTTGTCAGTGTGTTGCATGACGGTTGTCTGTGTGTTGCATGACGGTTGTCAGTGTGTTGCATGACGGTTGTCAGTGTGTTGCATGACGGTTGTCTGTGTGTTGCATGACGGTTGTCAGTGTGTTGCATGACGGTTGTCAGTGTGTTGCATGACGGTTGTCTGTGTGTTGCATGACGGTTGTCTGTGTGTTGCATGACGGTTGTCAGTGTGTTGCATGACGGTTGTCAGTGAGTTGCATGACGGTTGTCAGTGTGTTGCATGACGGTTGTCAGTGAGTTGCATGACGGTTGTCAGTGAGTTGCATGACGGTTGTCAGTGTGTGGCATGACGGTTGTCTGTGTGTGGCATGACGGTTGTCAGTGTGTTGCATGACGGTTGTCAGTGTGTTGCATGACGGTTGTCAGTGAGTTGCATGACGGTTGTCAGTGTGTTGCATGACGGTTGTCTGTGTGTGGCATGACGGTTGTCTGTGTGTTGCATGACGGTTGTCAGTGTGTTGCATGACGGTTGTCAGTGAGTTGCATGACGGTTGTCAGTGTGTTGCATGACGGTTGTCAGTGAGTTGCATGACGGTTGTCAGTGAGTTGCATGACGGTTGTCAGTGTGTGGCATGACGGTTGTCTGTGTGTGGCATGACGGTTGTCAGTGTGTGGCATGACGGTTGTCTGTGTGTGGCATGACGGTTGTCAGTGTGTTGCATGACGGTTGTCAGTGTGTTGCATGACGGTTGTCAGTGAGTTGCATGACGGTTGTCAGTGAGTTGCATGACGGTTGTCAGTGTGTTGCATGACGGTTGTCAGTGTGTTGCATGACGGTTGTCAGTGTGTTGCATGACGGTTGTCAGTGAGTTGCATGACGGTTGTCAGTGAGTTGCATGACGGTTGTCAGTGTGTTGCATGACGGTTGTCAGTGTGTTGCATGACGGTTGTCAGTGTGTTGCATGACGGTTGTCAGTGAGTTGCATGACGGTTGTCAGTGTGTTGCATGACGGTTGTCAGTGAGTTGCATGACGGTTGTCAGTGAGTTGCATGACGGTTGTCTGTGTGTTGCATGACGGTTGTCAGTGTGTTGCATGACGGTTGTCAGTGTGTTGCATGACGGTTGTCAGTGAGTTGCATGACGGTTGTCTGTGAGTTGCATGACGGTTGTCAGTGTGTTGCATGACGGTTGTCAGTGAGTTGCATGACGGTTGTCAGTGTGTTGCATGACGGTTGTCAGTGAGTTGCATGACGGTTGTCTGTGAGTTGCATGACGGTTGTCAGTGAGTTGCATGACGGTTGTCAGTGAGTTGCATGACGGTTGTCAGTGTGTTGCATGACGGTTGTCAGTGAGTTGCATGACGGTTGTCAGTGAGTTGCATGACGGTTGTCTGTGTGTTGCATGACGGTTGTCAGTGTGTTGCATGACGGTTGTCAGTGTGTTGCATGACGGTTGTCAGTGAGTTGCATGACGGTTGTCTGTGAGTTGCATGACGGTTGTCAGTGTGTTGCATGACGGTTGTCAGTGAGTTGCATGACGGTTGTCAGTGTGTTGCATGACGGTTGTCAGTGAGTTGCATGACGGTTGTCTGTGAGTTGCATGACGGTTGTCAGTGAGTTGCATGACGGTTGTCAGTGAGTTGCATGACGGTTGTCAGTGAGTTGCATGACGGTTGTCTGTGAGTTGCATGAGGGTTGTCAGTGTGTTGCATGACGGTTGTCAGTGTGTTGCATGACGGTTGTCTGTGTGTTGCATGACGGTTGTCTGTGAGTTGCATGACGGTTGTCAGTGTGTTGCATGACGGTTGTCAGTGAGTTGCATGACGGTTGTCTGTGAGTTGCATGACGGTTGTCAGTGAGTTGCATGACGGTTGTCTGTGTTTTGTATGAGGGTTGTCAGTGAGTTGCATGACGGTTGTCTGTGAGTTGCATGACGGTTGTCAGTGAGTTGCATGACGGTTGTCTGTGAGTTGCATGACGGTTGTCAGTGAGTTGCATGACGGTTGTCTGTGTGTTGCATGACGGTTGTCTGTGTGTTGTATGATGGTTGTCAGTGTGTTGCATGACGGTTGTCAGTGTGTTGCATGACGGTTGTCTGTGAGTTGCATGACGGTTGTCAGTGTGTTGCATGACGGTTGTCTGTGTGTGGCATGACGGTTGTCAGTACGTTGCATGACGGTTGTCTGTGTGTTGCATGACGGTTGTCTGTGAGTTGCATGACGTTTGTCAGTGTGTTGCATGACGGTTGTCTGTGTGTTGCATGACGGTTGTCAGTGAGTTGCATGACGGTTGTCAGTGTGTTGCATGACGGTTGTCTGTGTGTTGCATGACGGTTGTCTGTGTGTTGCATGACGGTTGTCAGTACGTTGCATGACGGTTGTCTGTGTGTTGCATGACGGTTGTCAGTGAGTTGCATGACGGTTGTCAGTGTGTTGCATGACGGTTGTCTGTGTGTTGCATGACGGTTGTCTGTGTGTCGCATGACGGTTGTCTGTGTGTTGTATGATGGTTGTCAGTGTGTTGCATGACGGTTGTCAGTGTGTTGCATGACGGTTGTCTGTGAGTTGCATGACGGTTGTCAGTGTGTTGCATGACGGTTGTCTGTGTGTGGCATGACGGTTGTCAGTACGTTGCATGGCGGTTGTCTGTGTGTTGCATGACGGTTGTCTGTGAGTTGCATGACGTTTGTCAGTGTGTTGCATGACGGTTGTCTGTGTGTTGCATGACGGTTGTCAGTACGTTGCATGACGGTTGTCTGTGTGTTGCATGACGGTTGTCAGTGAGTTGCATGACGGTTGTCAGTGTGTTGCATGACGGTTGTCTGTGTGTTGCATGACGGTTGTCTGTGTGTCGCATGACGGTTGTCTGTGTGTCGCATGGCGGTTGTCTGTGTGTTGCATGACGGTTGTCAGTACGTTGCATGACGGTTGTCTGTGTGTTGCATGACGGTTGTCTGTGAGTTGCATGACGTTTGTCAGTGTGTTGCATGACGGTTGTCTGTGTGTTGCATGACGGTTGTCAGTGAGTTGCATGACGGTTGTCAGTGAGTTGCATGACGTTTGTCAGTGTGTTGCATGACGGTTGTCTGTGTGTTGCATGACGGTTGTCAGTACGTTGCATGACGGTTGTCTGTGTGTTGCATGACGGTTGTCAGTGAGTTGCATGACGGTTGTCAGTGTGTTGCATGACGGTTGTCTGTGTGTTGCATGACGGTTGTCTGTGTGTCGCATGACGGTTGTCTGTGTGTCGCATGGCGGTTGTCTGTGTGTTGCATGACGGTTGTCAGTACGTTGCATGACGGTTGTCTGTGTGTTGCATGACGGTTGTCTGTGTGTTGCATGACGGTTGTCAGTGTGTTGCATGACGGTTGTCTGTGTGTTGCATGACGGTTGTCTGTGTGTCGCATGACGGTTGTCTGTGTGTCGCATGGCGGTTGTCTGTGTGTTGCATGACGGTTGTCAGTGTGTTGCATGACGGTTGTCTGTGAGTTGCATGACGGTTGTCAGTGTGTTGCATGACGGTTGTCTGTGTGTGGCATGACGGTTGTCAGTACGTTGCATGACGGTTGTCTGTGTGTTGCATGACGGTTGTCTGTGAGTTGCATGACGTTTGTCAGTGTGTTGCATGACGGTTGTCTGTGTGTTGCATGACGGTTGTCAGTACGTTGCATGACGGTTGTCTGTGTGTTGCATGACGGTTGTCAGTGAGTTGCATGACGGTTGTCAGTGTGTTGCATGACGGTTGTCTGTGTGTTGCATGACGGTTGTCTGTGTGTCGCATGACGGTTGTCTGTGTGTCGCATGGCGGTTGTCTGTGTGTTGCATGACGGTTGTCAGTACGTTGCATGACGGTTGTCTGTGTGTTGCATGACGGTTGTCTGTGAGTTGCATGACGTTTGTCAGTGTGTTGCATGACGGTTGTCTGTGTGTTGCATGACGGTTGTCAGTGAGTTGCATGACGGTTGTCAGTGAGTTGCATGACGTTTGTCAGTGTGTTGCATGACGGTTGTCTGTGTGTTGCATGACGGTTGTCAGTACGTTGCATGACGGTTGTCTGTGTGTTGCATGACGGTTGTCAGTGAGTTGCATGACGGTTGTCAGTGTGTTGCATGACGGTTGTCTGTGTGTTGCATGACGGTTGTCTGTGTGTCGCATGACGGTTGTCTGTGTGTCGCATGGCGGTTGTCTGTGTGTTGCATGACGGTTGTCAGTACGTTGCATGACGGTTGTCTGTGTGTTGCATGACGGTTGTCTGTGTGTTGCATGACGGTTGTCAGTGTGTTGCATGACGGTTGTCTGTGTGTTGCATGACGGTTGTCTGTGTGTCGCATGACGGTTGTCTGTGTGTCGCATGGCGGTTGTCTGTGTGTTGCATGACGGTTGTCTGTGTGTTGCATGACGGTTGTCAGTGTGTTGCATGACGGTTGTCTGTGTGTTGCATGACGGTTGTCAGTGTGTTGCATGACGGTTGTCTGTGTGTTGCATGACGGTTGTCAGTGTGTTGCATGACGGTTGTCTGTGTGTTGCATGACGGTTGTCTGTGTGTCGCATGACGGTTGTCTGTGTGTCGCATGGCGGTTGTCTGTGTGTTGCATGACGGTTGTCAGTACGTTGCATGACGGTTGTCTGTGTGTTGCATGACGGTTGTCTGTGAGTTGCATGACGTTTGTCAGTGTGTTGCATGACGGTTGTCAGTGTGTTGCATGACGGTTGTCTGTGAGTTGCATGACGGTTGTCTGTGTGTTGCATGACGGTTGTCTGTGAGTTGCATGACGTTTGTCAGTGTGTTGCATGACGGTTGTCAGTGTGTTGCATGACGGTTGTCAGTGTGTTGCATGACGGTTGTCTGTGAGTTGCATGAGGGTTGTCAGTGTGTTGCATGACGGTTGTCTGTGTGTTGCATGACGGTTGTCAGTGAGTTGCATGACGGTTGTCAGTGTGTTGCATGACGGTTGTCTGTGTGTTGCATGACGGTTGTCTGTGTGTCGCATGACGGTTGTCTGTGTGTCGCATGGCGGTTGTCTGTGTGTTGCATGACGGTTGTCAGTACGTTGCATGACGGTTGTCTGTGTGTTGCATGACGGTTGTCTGTGTGTTGCATGACGGTTGTCTGTGAGTTGCATGACGTTTGTCAGTGTGTTGCATGACGGTTGTCTGTGTGTTGCATGACGGTTGTCAGTACGTTGCATGACGGTTGTCTGTGTGTTGCATGACGGTTGTCAGTGAGTTGCATGACGGTTGTCAGTGTGTTGCATGACGGTTGTCTGTGTGTCGCATGACGGTTGTCTGTGTGTTGCATGACGGTTGTCTGTGTGTCGCATGACGGTTGTCTGTGTGTCGCATGGCGGTTGTCTGTGTGTTGCATGACGGTTGTCAGTACGTTGCATGACGGTTGTCTGTGTGTTGCATGACGGTTGTCTGTGAGTTGCATGACGTTTGTCAGTGTGTTGCATGACGGTTGTCTGTGTGTTGCATGACGGTTGTCAGTGAGTTGCATGACGGTTGTCTGTGAGTTGCATGACGGTTGTCTGTGAGTTGCATGACGTTTGTCAGTGTGTTGCATGACGGTTGTCTGTGTGTTGCATGACGGTTGTCAGTGTGTTGCATGACGGTTGTCTGTGTGTTGCAGACGGTTGTCAGTGTGTTGCATGACGGTTGTCTGTGTGTTGCATGACGGTTGTCTGTGAGTTGCATGACGTTTGTCAGTGTGTTGCATGACGGTTGTCAGTGTGTTGCATGACGGTTGTCTGTGTGTTGCATGACGGTTGTCTGTGTGTTGCATGACGGTTGTCTGTGAGTTGCATGACGGTTGTCAGTGTGTTGCATGACGGTTGTCTGTGTGTTGCATGACGGTTGTCTGTGTGTTGCATGACGGTTGTCTGTGAGTTGCATGACGGTTGTCAGTGTGTTGCATGACGGTTGTCAATGCGTTTCTGAGGTTAAAGAAACATCATATAAAAAGGTTTGCATACATGATCTGACGGAAAGGCCTTTTCCTCCAGAAGGATTTTATGGCGTTTTGGTGTCGGTTTGTAGAAGGAAAGCTGAGAGGATCATAAAAAGAGGAGAATATTGTTAAAATATCAATAAGCAGACAAAATATTTGCAAGTGTTATTGTTTTTTACCATGAGAAGATGCAGATTGACCGTCAGTCCGTTCATCAGAGCGACTTCCTCAGGTTTAGCACCTGTGTAAAGATAGTTTGGCTGAATCAGAAGCTCTGTAAAGTGCTCTCTTTACTCCCTGTTTACATTGACAGAACTTTGACAGAGTTTAGAGGCTCTAAATTACCCACAATCTTGGCCATCAAACCCTCCAGAGTCTCTTCAGCCCAGGCCCAAGGTCGCGACCCCTCCGTGTGGCCATGGACGCCTCTGGAAACAACATGTTGTTACGGTAGGGTTTATGAGATTTCCGTCAAACGGTGGAAGAACATTTCAGAATATTTCTGTGATTTGGATCAGCTGATAAATCATGAAAGGGACTCACATTTTGGCCCATTTCTCCAGCTCCTCATCAATGTATTTTTTGGTGTTTTTCGGCTGGAGACCGAGTGAATTCCCAGCAAAATAAACACAATCCTCAGAACCGCCCACAAGCGACAGATCGGCTATGAACAGAGGAGAAATCAGATGAGATATGAATCATATCTCCAGTGATAGTGCTGAGTGACGAGAGCAGCTGAAGTGATTCTCACCCAGAGGCAGGTCTGATATTCTGGGCATGAGGAACTCGTGTCTCAGGTGTTGGAGCGGGTCGAGCCGGTCCAGATGTTCTGCCAGCCTGTGGGACGTGGGGCTGCAGTTCAGCTCCTGCGAGAGCCTGGTGATCACCTGCTGCACACTCTCCATGATTCAGATCAATCCGTCTAGATCAACCTCAGATATCCTCCGATATACGTCCTGCCTCTCAGACCTACAGAGAGACTTTGACCTGTGAGTAAACACATCAAGCCTGAGCTAATGATTTCTAGAGCGCCGCATCATTTCCTGTCCTCGTCCTTATGCCTCTCATAAGACACACACACACACTTCCTGACGCTTTAGTTCATGATTCTTCCTCTGCACGTGGAGTCACTTCTGCTTTCAGAGTAAAACTAACCACCAGACCTGATGACACACTGGAGCTCACACTCTTTCCACTGGCCTGATTACAAACCCTACACCATCTACAGTGCCACATTAAAGTTTTATAAATTCATGTTATTGTGAACAATTCAAGCTGGAAGCGCAAGTATTCTAAAAAAACCCCAACCTTATGATTTTGTTGACTGAAGTGAAAATGGGCCAATATTAGAAACTTGCGTAATGAAGCATATGCTAGGCCAATAGGTGGCGATGTACCTTTGTCAAGAAACACCCAGCCAAACATGTAATACGCATACATGCAGGTAGTTGACAAATAAGTAGTAAAACAACACTTTTGAAGGAAAAGTGCATATTGTTATGTTTGGGGAAATATGAGGGATCACTAACTTAAATTTTTTTTTTAATTTTTACTGAAATGTGTCCGAATATAGAATTATGAATATACACTCTAAAAATGCTGGGTAAAAAACAACGCAAGTTGGGTTGAAAATGCACTAACCCAGCAATTGGGGTGTTTTAACCCAGTGAATGGGTCATTTTAATCAGCGGTTGGGTTAAATGTTTGCTTAAAACAACCCAATTGCTGGATTTGTCCATTTTAAACCCAACTTGGGTTGTTTTTAACCCAGTATTTTTTAGAGTATCGAGCATCACACCAAAGGACAACAGAGCTCAACACTTACAGTGCTCAAAAAAGTTCAATATTTGAACAATTCTGAGACAAAATCTTACCAAGACCTTGAATGGGGTCCTTCAACTAATTAAACGTGTCAGTGGAATCGCCCGATTTAAAAACAGGATATGATGTCATGGTTTTCAGTGACAAGATGAGTCAAGATCCTATGCTTTTAGAAATATATGATGAAAACAACGATTGTCATTTACTAAAATAGACCCTATTTTAAATTATGCCTGAGGTGTTTATTAACATATGCTTTTCATATGTTTATTAACATATGAGGATTTTGAGATTTTGCTCAAAGATGTCAAATATACAAAGACAGCCGTTTTTATATCAAACGGTCCATGTAAGACAAAGAAATGTTTAACCATTTACTGCACTTTTTATCTTGTGTGACAGTGAAAATGCCATGTCACCGTTTTCATGAATTCACGTTTTTGTTGTAAAGGCATTGTTTTCAAAAACTTTCCCTTTGAAACCAGTTTTTCAAAAGCTTGCATTTCAGGCCCCGAAACGCTGTTGACATGTCGGCCCCAAATGAACGGCCAAAACGCATAAAAAAATTGTGGTAACACTTTACAAGAAGGATTCATTATTTAACTACATGGGCGTCACTAGGCCCTTTTTAGGGGGGCTTCCAGCCCGTCTTTTAATCTGCATTAATCCGCGTGTTCTTCAATCCGCTGTGGCGGCGATCAGAGCGCACGTCAGAAGCAGAGGTGTGTGTGTTGATCTGAGCTCTCATTGGTCTGTCACTGCTCATCAATGTCAAAATATTTGAGAAAACCAATCAAATCAGAGTAGGCGGGCTTTATGTTCACACAGAAGCTGCTGAGGCTGAGCGCGAATTTTAGCAGCGCAACTCGACGTAAAGTGCCTAAACTAAACATTTCATATCTGACAGCTGCTTCTGTAAGTCAGAATGTTAAACAAATGACAAAAATATTCAGCCAAATTAATAAACTTTTGTCTAATTTCGCCATTTTGATTTGAAATAGGCCTATGTAATGTCATTTATAATATAATTAACAAACAAGAAATATTAACAAAGCCGTTTTCTTCAGATTGGGCATAAGATTAATACAAATGAATGTGTGCATATTGTGAATTAATTTAATAAATTGAGTTACCTAGGTCTCCTGGTAGCCTTCAGTAAATTAACATGTCTATGAAAATTATTCATAAAACATATAAATATCAGAGGAATATCAAATACTCCTGTCTTTTCCGTATTCTCTGGTCCCGTCCAGACTTCATTCTCCTGCGTGTCCACTGGTCCCGCTCAGCTTCAAGCCTTCTGCGTCTCCTAAGATCCCTCCCAACCTCCCTCGCCCACCTCCACTTCAAATTTCAGCCCAGTCGCCGCTGTCTCCCGTCAGCCCCTCAGCTCCTTCTCTACCGCCCCTCTGTGGTGTGGATCCAGCCGTTTACCAGCGCCACCTGAATGTATGGATACCCTAGCTCCGCCTCCAGCTGCTGATCCTGTCACTCCACCTTGGCTCCTTCCTCCCTAGGCTCCACCTGGGACCATCGGCCTTACAGCTCCACCGGGCTCCCTCAACCCTCCGGCTCCACCTCGGCAGCGCCATGGACTTGCGAGCTGTCCACTGCGCTCCATCTCTCCACCCCTACGGCTCTGTCTGGCTCCGCCCTTCCTCCAGCTCCACCTCAGCCCTCCGGTACCCTGGTTCCACCTTGGGGGGACGTGGCTATGGCTCTGTTGCGGCCTCTGAAGCCTGCGATCTCGTGCCTGTCCACCGGCTCTGTCTCCATCTATCGTCCCCATGGACTCATCAAGGAAATATCCACCATGGCTCCTCCCTCCCTGGACTCGTTCTGGCTGGACTCTGGATTTCCACCGGACTCCTCCAGCTCCCGGCTCCCCCTTGGCTCCTCCCACCATCCGCTCACCCATGGACTTATTTATCGGACTTAGTTTTATTTCGCCCCTCTCTAGTTCCTCGCTCCCCTCCTCAGTTGGACTATTTACGATGCGAGGACGCTCCTTTTCAGTTTCCCTGTGTGTCTGATTTATTATTACGTTCACCTGTTCTGTTCATTATCTCATTAGTTTTCCTTGTTATTTAAGCCCTGAGTTCTCCTCAGTTCTCCTCAGTTCTTTGTTTGTGTTATTTTGTGTTATTCTTAGTTTTGTTATTTTTTGCAATTGAACAATTGTATAATGATAATGTTCAGTAATAATTAGAGCTGGAGTTTAACTCGTCCACTACTCGGGAGAAGCTTATTGAATGTTTCTGGATGGGTTCATCTCCACCACCATTTGAATGCGTCGGTTCCCACAAAAACATTCCTAACATATGTTCTATATCAATATCAAGATATGTGGATGTCTATTCATGAGGGTATCTTCAAGATAACAGTCATATTGATTGAGTCAGTTGAATGTGATTGGTTCAGTCTCACCGCTCTGCTCTCTCCCCATTGGACAGGGTTTCGGAGATCCGCCTCCTGGGTTTATAATGAGGGGCGGCAGGTGAACGAGACACAGCTGCAGCTCTACCACCAACAAGACAAGATGGTAAGTGACATCACTTCCCTTATGATATTACATTATATTGTATATGAGTGTCATAGGCGCTCTGACTCAAAGCCGTCGGTTGTGTTGAATCAACAGCATGCGTTGATGATATCACTGTTTCCTCTGGTGAAATCTCACTGTGATTGCAAAATGAAACATGAAGAGAACATATATGAGTGACACACACACTCATTCTGCTATACAACATAGGCCTATCAGAAAGCCATCAATATATAATAATAATAATATAGGGAGCAAAATGTGAAGCAAATCAAAACGTTTTGACTTCCTTCAAAGTGTCCAGGGTTTGCCTTACTCACAATCTATCAGTCAGTATTGAGTCATTCTGAGTCTGTGTGTCGTCTCACTGCACTTTTGTAACCCAATGAGCGTTAGATCAAATGTTTGCTCACTATCTTCCTGTTTGTGTCTTTATGGCTTTATTGTGTGAGGTTTATCATTAACGTTGGGTTTGGTCGATCAGATAACACATTCTGTTCCTCTTATCGACTGCATCAGGAATCGCTGGTTAAACAGTAATTTGACAGATGCATCTTTGCTCTGAAGAAACAATAAAAAATGGAGCCTAAGTCACGTTAGATTGTCATTTGAATTTGATTTGCCCAATGTAAAGTGCAAACCCACCTTAACTCAATCATGCATGGCGTTTTCCTCCATATCTAACAGGTGTTCACCATAAACGACATGAGCTTTAAGGCCGGGATGGAGATGAAGGTCTCTGGGAAGATCAAACCAGGATGTGATGGGTGCGTACAGAGATAACAGGGAACGTTAATACAACGTTTGTTCAATGTTATCTGCTCTCACGCTCTTCAAATGTTACTACTTGGTTCAGAACATTCAAAAGTAACGTTCCCATAATGTTTGAAGAATGATACACCGATCAGGCATAACATTATGACCGGTGAAGTGAATAACACTGATGATCTCTGTTAGTGGGTGGGGTATATTAGGCAGCAAGTGAACATGTTGTCCTCAGAGTTGATGTGTTAGAAGCAGGAGAAATGGGCAAGCGTGAGGATTTGAGCGAGTTTGACAAGGGCCAGATTGTGACGGCTAGACGACTGGGTCAGAGCATCTCCAGAACTGCAGCTCTTGTGGGGTGTTCCCGGTCTGCAGTGGTCAGTCTCTATCAAAAGTGAAGGACCAGTGGAGAACCGGCCACAGGGTCATGGGCGGCCGAGGCTCATTGATGCACGTGGGGAGCGAAGGCTGGCCCGTGTGGTCCGATCAAACAGACGAGCTACTGGAGCTCAAACTGCTCCAGAAGTTAATGCTGGTTCTGATAGAAAGGGCTCAGAACACACAGAGCATCTCAGTTTGTGGAGTATGGACCAGTCAGGGTGCCCATGCTGACCCCTGTCCACCGCCCAAAGCACCAACAGTGGCACGAGCATCAGAACTGGACCACGGAGCAACAGCGAGTTTGAGGCGTTGACTCAGCCTCCAAATTCCCCAGATCTCAATCGAGCATCTGTGGGATGAGCTGAACAAACAAGTCCGATCCATGGAGGCCCCGCCTCGCAACTTACAGGACTTAAAGGATCTGCTGCTAACATCTTGGTGCCAGATCCCACAGCACACCTTCAGGGGTCTAGAGGAGTCCATGCCTCGACGGGTCACCAACACAATATTAGGAAGGTGCTCAAGATGTTATGCCTGATCGGTGTATACCAAGAAACAACACTTTTTAAATAGAAGAGAACATTCAGAAATAACGTTTTCATAGCTTAGCAGAATGTCTTTAGAGCATATTTTTTTTGTAAAAGAGCTAAAGGTCATACAAACCTGTAACCTCACTCTGTGTCCTCAGGTTCTCCCTCAACATCGGTCACAACCCAGACGCAATCGCCCTCCACTTCAACCCTCGTTTTAATTTGAATGGCGACACCAACATCATCGTGTGTAACTCGATTCAGGGCGGATGGGGCTCCGAACAACGAGAGCAGTGTTTCCCCTTTCAGCAGGGCGAAGAGTTCAAGGTGAGCGCCAGCAACCTCTGACCTCTCCTACATCTCATGATCAATAAGTCATGACAACATGATTTCCCATTACCCATCAAAACAATTGAACTAGTTTTTAAAGTTACACAAGATTCAACTGGGCAGGATTTTGTAAAGAGTCAGGTTTATCCTTCCCTCGGGTCATTTTGACCCGAAACTCATTTTTAACAGTGTTCATCGAAGTGGTCCAAAACCCATCACGCTGGAACCACGAATACACAAAAAATAACTGGATTTGAGGAGTTTAAGTAATAAAATACATTTGAGGAGTTGATTGTAATAAAAAAAGAGTGACAAATCATTCCCTCTCGGGTCAGTTTGACCCCCTGTGTGTGTGAGGAATGCTTCAGGACACATAGAAAAACCTACAAATGCTCAAACTTGACCAGAGATGATTGTATAATGTCTACATGTGTCTCTGAATGCATTCTGAAGAGAAACTGACTCTAGGACCCAGCGGAACGGCTCATCCGCTCCATATAGAGCCATACGAGTTATGAAATATCAAAAAGCTGATTCAATGATCTATGCTAAGCTATGCTAAAAGTGCTAGCGGCAGACCCGGAGATCGGCTGAATGGATTCGGTCAAACTCAACTGTTCAACTCTAGAGCCTATTTTCACAAATAGTGGCATGTTCCTTTCAGGCGGTGTGTTAGGTGGGCATTTTTTGAGAGACATCGATGCTTTCCTGAGAAAATGAAAAGCATTCGACAATCACAGTGTTCTTCTGGCCTTTGACATTTCACTTTCATCTTTCTGGATGTCTGGTTTGATCAGTGTAGAGATGCTCTAGATAGATGTAGACCTGAAGCTTTATCTGTGTGTTCTTCAGTGGATTCAGTCACTCATTGAGTCATAAAGCATTACCCTTTAACCATACATGCAATAAACCGCCCACTGGTCAGAGGTTTGAGGATGAATGAGGCTGCCATCCCACGCTTGATAATAACAGCTCCTGTACTTTAACCCAAATTCACATTTTAAAAACGTGAGTTTCCCAGAACATTCAGAAATCATGATTAGTGACATTCAGACGTTTATAAGTGTGTCCGTGTCTCTCCTCCAACAGCTGACCATCACCTTCAACAACGACAGCTTCTACATCAAACTCCCAGAAGGCACCATGATGAGCTTCCCCAACCGCTTCGGCGACGACGCGTTCAAGCACGTGAACGTGACCGGAGACGTCAAGGTCATCAGCATTAAGGTCAAATGAGCGGGACGCAGCGGCTCAGTGTGTCAGACCTCGTGTTCTTCACAGCTTCTGTCTTCACTGAATCTGTTGAATAAATCCTGACCGAATGTGAACGGACTCTTGTGTGAAAGTGTTCTTTGAGCAGAGTGAGATGATTCTGTATTTACAGCTGAACATTAAAGACGTCCTGTCAGATGAGAGTTCATCCTTTACTGTGTGTGTTCATGTGTTACATGAGTTCAGAGCGACAGGATCCTCGTGATCATTTACAGAGAGACTCGAAAAGGCCAAAGCAGGAGCTGAGGAATGTGACGGACAGAAAACAGATTCCACACACACACACACACACACACACACACACACACACGCACGCACACACAAGCACACACACACTCACACATTCTCTCTTACACATACACACACACACACGGACTCACACACACACTCTTACATACAGACGCACACACACACACTCTCACACAAGCATGCATGCACTCTCTCTCACACACTCACACTCTCACACACACGCACGCACACACACACACACAAGCACTCTCTCTCACACACGCACACAAGCACACACACACAAGCACTCTCTCTCACACACGCACACAAGCACACACACACACGCGCGCACGCACACACAAGCACACACACACTCACACACACACACACACACACACACACAAGCACTCTCTCTCACACACACACGCACACATACACATGCACACATTCTCTCTTACACACACAGACTCACACACACACTCTTACATACAGACGCACACACACACACACTCTCACACAAGCATGCATGCACTCTCTCTCACACACTCACTCTCACACACACACACTCACATTTCTCACGCACTCACATACACGTCTCACACACACACACACACTCTCTCTCTCACACACATAGACACACACACGCACACACATGTACACACTCATTCTCTCACACACACTCACACATTTCTCACACACTCAAACCCAACATGGGTTTGACACTCACACACATTTCTCACACTCACTCTCTCACACACATACTCACGTACACACACACACACACAGACAGACACTCACCCACACTCTCTCTCTCACACACACAGACACACACACACACACACACGCACACACTCACACACATGTACACACTCACACACTCATTCTCTCACACACACTCACACATTTCTCACAAACTCACACACATCATTTCTTACACACTCACACACACATTTCTCACACACTCACTCTCTCTCACACACACACACACACACACACATTCACGTACACACGTACACACACACACACACACACACAGACACTCACCCACTCTCTCTCACACACAGACACACACACACACTCATTCTCACACACACTCACACATTTCTCACACACACTCACACACACATTTTTCACACACTCACTCTCTCACACACACAGACACACACTCCCGTACACACACACACACACAGACAGACACTCACCCACTCTCTCTCTCTCTCTCTCTCTCTCTCTCACACACACACACACACACACACACACACACTCACACTCACACACTTCCATATAAAAGTTCACATGCCAGTTGACTGATTTATGATGATCATGAGTAAATTAAATTTATTTAGCTTGTGAAAAGATAATATTGCATGAATTATTTAAAATTAGTTTTTAAAGCCCACAGGTACAAATAAATAAAAACAAGCACCATCAAGACTGTCCATCAGTGTAATATTCAAAACTACAGATTCACACTATATTGATCAGCAGCTTTCAGTCTGATCCCACAGCAGTTAAAACTACGAGAGATGCAAATAATAAAAGCTAACCATTAACTATTAAACTAACCATATTATCATGTTCAGTGAGGACAGCAAATACAGACTCATCAGCTTATCAAAGGGAAGAGAAACACTTCCCTAATCCCAGATCTTCTGTCAAACACTACAGTGCTTCAGCACAAACTCATCGTCAGATATTAATACATGATATTAAGACCCACATATTAAGTCACTGTACTCCAATGGTAGATTCATACTGTGACACTTCAGAACATTGATCCGAGCACAACAACTTCTGACTCAACCGGTCACATGAGACAATCATTCTGACTGACCAATGACAGATGAAGGAAGTGTTTGAGAAACCTGTTGGGGAATAGTCGATAAGTGTGTGCGACTTGAAGCAGCGCTGCACATATGACATTAAAATATGGAGCTTGACGTCGACCACCCCTCTCTCAACGTAATGGGTGGAGCTTGACATCGAGCTCCCCCTCTCTCAACGTAATGGGTGGGGCTTGATGTCGAGCTCCCCCCCTCTCAACGTAATGGGTGGAGCTTAACGTCGAGCTCCCCCTCTCTCAACGTAATGGGTGGAGCTTGACTTCGAGCTCCCCCTCTCTCGACGTAATGGATGGTGCTTGACATCAAGCTCCCCCTCTCTCAACGTAATGGGTGGGGCTTGACATCAAGCTCCCCCTCTCTCAACATAATGGGTGGGGCTTGATATTAAGCTCCCCCTCTCTGAAAACAATGGGTGGGGCTTGATATCAAGCTCCCCCTCTCTGAACATAATGGGTGGGGCTTCACATCAAGCTCCCCCTCTCTCAACGTAATGGGTGGAGCTTGACACTTGATGTCACCTGGCTCTGCAGTGAGCACCACTTGATTATTTTCGCAAATTCTGTTGCTTGTAGAGAGCACATTTTTGTTATTTTTTGAAAGTTTTAGTGTAAAAAATAGAACTGAAGCAAAAACATCTGATGTCCTCTAAAGATTTCTAAAGTCACGTTACACTCTCAAAACAGAAGTCATCCTATCTGATCCTGGAGTGCGTTGACCCCTGCGGCCGACCCCTGGTCCACTCGACTCGACCCCGAGGACTGACCTCTCTGGGCCAGGTAGTCACGATAGTTGCGTGTCAGTAGCGTGTAAAGCAGCGGGTTGACGCAGCTGTTTCCGTACGTCAGGCAGGTAACGAAAAAGTTGACGTAGGTGTGAGCGGCGGGCGACAGCGAGCGGAGCGACTCGGAGGAGAAGAGCTTGGCCATCTGCCAGCCCCAGAACGGCAGGAAACACGCCCAGTACGCCACCACGATGCAGAAGATCATCCCCACCACTTTGTGTTTCAGTCTGCGCCTGCGGACGGACGTCGAGGATCCGCGGGTCAGGTTGGCCTGAGCGGCCCAGTAACGCCGGGCGAGACCCGCGTAGAGTCCGACCATCAGCAGGCCGGGCAGGAGCATGCTGGTGAAGAAGAGCGCGGTGAGATACGCCTTGAAGGCCTCGGGCGTCCAGGTTGGGAAGCAGATGCGCTTGACGAGACCCACCGTTCCCGGACGTCCCTCTCGGAGTCGGATCATCACCATCATGGGGAGCGTCAGCACGAACGCCGCCGCCCAGATTCCCAACGCCATCAGCCAATGGCCGCGGGTGGTGGAGCGCCGGGCCCGGAAAGGTGTAGCAACGGCACGGTAGCGCTCCAGACTCATCGTTACCAACACAAACACGCTTGCGTGCATGGTGAGCAGATCCAGACTTAACAACAGCCTGCAGCCCATTTCCCCGAAGAACCAATCGTGGGCGAAGTAGGTGCAGACCACGAATGGGATGGTGCCCAGATAGAGCAAATCAGCCGCTGCTAGATTGAGGATGAAGACGTACATGGAGCCGGCGCGCCGCAACGTGGCCGATCGCATGATGGCAAGGGTGTAGAGGTTCCCCGTCATGCCCAAAACACACATGGTGATCAGGGTGGCGCCCAGAAGCGGAGTGACCCAAACTACTCCAGCGCTTCCTGCCACAGTACTTCCATTACTCATTATTGGGAAGAAATTAATCAAAAGTTGCTGAGCTCTTGTTTCAATTCACACTTACAAATAAAGGTTCTTCATTGGCATCTGGGTTTTTAAGAACTGTTTACTGAAAGGTTCCCAAAAATGGTTCTTCTATGGCATCGCTTTGAAAACACACGTTTATTTTTAAGAGTGCGGCAGAAAAAAGTCTCTTCAAACATCAAAGTACTAAAAGAACGTGGAGCGACTGACTTACAAGTCCTTCGGAAACAGGTCCTAAACATTCCCATGATCCAACTCAGGGCTGGCGTGAAACAAAGCGTCGTCCGTGAGCGTACAGATGTGATGTCCATCCAGCTTTGCTTCTCTGGAAAGTGTGTGGTTGCGTCCTGGTTTCTGTTGTGTCTGCAGGATTCTCTCGTGTCCGTCTCTCTCTCTCTCTCTCTCTCTCTCTCTCTCTCTTTCGGGTAGGTGTGATCCGACGTTCAGCCACTCAAACGTCTCCGAACACCCTGGTGCCGTTTCACACACCCTCATCATGAGCAGCACTCAATAATCTTCCATTCACACCAACGTACGAACACACACAGCGTACAAATATCCTCCAGCTCACGTGAACAATCCAAATCAGGGCTTCACAGACACATGAAGATTATTAGATCAGAATTTTTATTAAACGCCCCTCCACATCCCTGAGTTCAGGTGTTCAACCCCTTCATGGCCACAGGTGTGTAACTCAAGCTCTAGGCCTGCAGACGCTTCTACACACATCAGTGAGAGAATGGGCCGCTCTCAGGAGCTCAGAGAACTCAAGCTCTAGACCTGCAGACGCTTCTACACACATCAGTGAGAGAATGGACCGCTCTCAGGAGCTCAGAGAACTCAAGCTCTAGACCTGCAGACGCTTCTACACACATCAGTGAGAGAATGGGCCGCTCTCAGGAGCTCAGAGAACTCAAGCTCTAGACCTGCAGACGCTTCTACACACATCAGTGAGAGAATGGGCCGCTCTCAGGAGCTCAGAGAACTCAAGCTCTAGTCCTGCAGACGCTTCTACACACATCAGTGAGAGAATGGGCCGCTCTCAGGAGCTCAGAGAACTCAAGCTCTAGGCCTGCAGACGCTTCTACACACATCAGTGAGAGAATGGGCCGCTCTCAGGAGCTCAGAGAACTCAAGCTCTAGACCTGCAGACGCTTCTACACACATCAGAGAGCGAATGGACAGCTCTCAGGAGCTCAGAGAACTCAAGCTCTAGACCTGCAGACGCTTCTACACACATCAGAGAGCGAATGGACCGCTCTCAGGAGCTCAGAGAACTCAAGCTCTAGTCCTGCAGACGCTTCTACACACATCAGAGAGCGAATGGACCGCTCTCAGGAGCTCAGAGAACTCAAGCTCTAGACCTGCAGACGCTTCTACACACATCAGAGAGCGAATGGACCGCTCTCAGGAGCTCAGAGAACTCAAGCTCTAGACCTGCAGACGCTTCTACACACATCAGAGAGCGAATGGACCGCTCTCAGGAGCTCAGAGAACTCAAGCTCTAGACCTGCAGACGCTTCTACACACATCAGAGAGCGAATGGACCGCTCTCAGGAGCTCAGAGAACTCAAGCTCTAGACCTGCAGACGCTTCTACACACATCAGAGAGCGAATGGACCGCTCTCAGGAGCTCAGAGAACTCAAGCTCTAGACCTGCAGACGCTTCTACACACATCAGAGAGAGAATGGGCCGCTCTCAGGAGCTCAGAGAACTCAAGCTCTAGTCCTGCAGACGCTTCTACACACATCAGAGAGCGAATGGGCCGCTCTCAGGAGCTCAGAGAACTCAAGCTCTAGACCTGCAGACGCTTCTACACACATCAGAGAGAGAGAATGGACCGCTCTCAGGAGCTCAGAGAACTCAAGCTCTAGACCTGCAGACGCTTCTACACACATCAGTGAGAGAATGGGCCGCTCTCAGGAGCTCAGAGAACTCAAGCTCTAGACCTGCAGACGCTTCTACACACATCAGTGAGAGAATGGGCCGCTCTCAGGAGCTCAGAGAACTCAAGCTCTAGTCCTGCAGACGCTTCTACACACATCAGAGAGAGAATGGACCGCTCTCAGGAGCTCAGAGAACTCAAGCTCTAGACCTGCAGACGCTTCTACACACATCAGTGAGAGAATGGGCCGCTCTCAGGAGCTCAGAGAACTCAAGCTCTAGTCCTGCAGACGCTTCTACACACATCAGTGAGAGAATGGACCGCTCTCAGGAGCTCAGAGAACTCAAGCTCTAGTCCTGCAGACGCTTCTACACACATCAGTGAGAGAATGGGCCGCTCTCAGGAGCTCAGAGAACTCAAGCTCTAGACCTGCAGACGCTTCTACACACATCAGTGAGAGAATGGACCGCTCTCAGGAGCTCAGAGAACTCAAGCTCTAGTCCTGCAGACGCTTCTACACACATCAGTGAGAGAATGGACCGCTCTCAGGAGCTCAGAGAACTCAAGCTCTAGTCCTGCAGACGCTTCTACACACATCAGTGAGAGAATGGACCGCTCTCAGGAGCTCAGAGAACTCAAGCTCTAGACCTGCAGACGCTTCTACACACATCAGTGAGAGAATGGGCCGCTCTCAGGAGCTCAGAGAACTCAAGCTCTAGACCTGCAGACGCTTCTACACACATCAGTGAGAGAATGGACCGCTCTCAGGAGCTCAGAGAACTCAAGCTCTAGTCCTGCAGACGCTTCTACACACATCAGTGAGAGAATGGGCCGCTCTCAGGAGCTCAGAGAACTCAAGCTCTAGACCTGCAGACGCTTCTACACACATCAGAGAGAGAATGGACCGCTCTCAGGAGCTCAGAGAACTCAAGCTCTAGTCCTGCAGACGCTTCTACACACATCAGAGAGAGAATGGACCGCTCTCAGGAGCTCAGAGAACTCAAGCTCTAGACCTGCAGACGCTTCTACACACATCAGAGAGAGAATGGACCGCTCTCAGGAGCTCAGAGAACTCAAGCTCTAGACCTGCAGACGCTTCTACACACATCAGAGAGAGAATGGACCGCTCTCAGGAGCTCAGAGAACTCAAGCTCTAGTCCTGCAGACGCTTCTACACACATCAGAGAGAGAATGGACCGCTCTCAGGAGCTCAGAGAACTCAAGCTCTAGTCCTGCAGACGCTTCTACACACATCAGTGAGAGAATGGACCGCTCTCAGGAGCTCAGAGAACTCAAGCTCTAGTCCTGCAGACGCTTCTACACACATCAGTGAGAGAATGGACCGCTCTCAGGAGCTCAGAGAACTCAAGCTCTAGTCCTGCAGACGCTTCTACACACATCAGTGAGAGAATGGACCGCTCTCAGGAGCTCAGAGAACTCAAGCTCTAGACCTGCAGACGCTTCTACACACATCAGTGAGAGAATGGGCCGCTCTCAGGAGCTCAGAGAACTCAAGCTCTAGACCTGCAGACGCTTCTACACACATCAGTGAGAGAATGGGCCGCTCTCAGGAGCTCAGAGAACTCAAGCTCTAGACCTGCAGACGCTTCTACACACATCAGAGAGAGAATGGACCGCTCTCAGGAGCTCAGAGAACTCAAGCTCTAGACCTGCAGACGCTTCTACACACATCAGTGAGAGAATGGACCGCTCTCAGGAGCTCAGAGAACTCAAGCTCTAGACCTGCAGACGCTTCTACACACATCAGAGAGAGAATGGACCGCTCTCAGGAGCTCAGAGAACTCAAGCTCTAGTCCTGCAGACGCTTCTACACACATCAGTGAGAGAATGGGCCGCTCTCAGGAGCTCAGAGAACTCAAGCTCTAGTCCTGCAGACGCTTCTACACACATCAGTGAGAGAATGGGCCGCTCTCAGGAGCTCAGAGAACTCAAGCTCTAGTCCTGCAGACGCTTCTACACACATCAGTGAGAGAATGGGCCGCTCTCAGGAGCTCAGAGAACTCAAGCGTGGGGCCGTGAACCGGGGTTTCTATGTGTAGAGCTTCATGGAATGGGTTTCCATGGCCGAGCAGCTCATCCAAGCCTTACATCACCAAGTGCAATGCAAAGCATGGGATGCAGTGGGGTAAAGCGCGCCACCATTGGATTCTAGAGCAGTGGAGACGTGTTCCCTGAGTGACCAATCACACTTCTCTGTCTGACAATCCCATGGATGAGTCTGGGTTTGGCGGTTGACTTGCCTGACTGTAATGTGCCAAGTGTAAAGTTTGGTGGAGGGGGGATTATGGGGTGAGGTTGTTTTTCAGAGGCTAGTTCCAGTGAAAGGAACTCTTAATGCTTCACCAAGACATTTTGGACAATTTCATGCTCCCAACTTTGTGGGATCAGTTTGGGGACGGCCCCTTCCTGTCCCAGCATGCCTGCACTCCAGTGCTCAAAGCATCGCTCCATAAAGACATGGATGAGGAGTTTGGTGTGGAGGAACTGGACTGGCCTGCACAGAGTCCTGAGCTCAACCCGATAGAACACCTTTGGGATGAATTAGAGCGGAGACTGAGAGCCAGGCCTTCTCGTCCAACATCACAAATGCGCTTCTAGAAGAATCCCCATAAACACACTCCTAACCCTTGAGGAAAGAAGAGCTGGAGCTGGTAGAGCTCAAAGGGTGGCGACTCCATATTAAACCCCCAGGATTGAGAATGGGATGGCATTAAAGCTCGTGTGTGTGAAGGCAGGCGGCACAACACTTTTGGTGATATAGTGTATCCTCTCCTCATTTTTTTTTTATAAAGTTGCAACATGGCAAAATGTAAAAAAAGAAGGGATGTGAACACTTTTGAAAGGCACTTATGATGGACAGTTTTTATGACACTTATGAGACCTGAAGATTAATGTAATCACTACAAACTGTTATTAAATGTAAAATGTTCTGCTAATCATCTCTTTTATATTCTATTGAGAAAAGAGTTTGGAACGACACAAGGAAGAGAAAATGATGACAAAACAACAATTTTTGTCTGAACTATCCCTTTAATATGTGAAGAAAGGGACGTTCACAACAAGAGAATTGACTTTTACATTAAAAGGAGTTGAATTGACTTCAGTAAATGTCCATGTGATGGGTCAGATGATCAATAACTCAATCTCACCACTAGATGGAGCCTTTACACCTTACAAGTCTAATCTGGTGCAAAGCCAAATTTCAGTTTAGATAAACATGCAAGTATAAAGGGGAAGAAGTTTTAATCTAATGTATATAATAATACAGAATTATAGTACAGTGTACAAACAACAGATATCAGCGCTGCAGAGGTCAGATGCGCCGAGCGTCCGGTGGTCCATCAGTGTTTGTGTTTGAAGTACGCCTCCACTGAAAAACAAACAACACTTATGTGTGATGCTGCCACAGGTGTGTGTGTGTGTGTGTGTGTGTGTGTGTGTGTACTGGTACCTGTGTACTCCTGTGGGCTCATGGGAGTGTTGAGGACTACGTTGAAATGGCCCATCCAATCCTTTTGCTCCGCATCCGTTTCACAGGTGAACAGGAAGCTGCGCTCCGGGGTTTCTATGGTGATGCCGTACTGCCACGTCCCGTTATAGTGGGTTCCCGCGGGCAGTCCGATCGTCACGCGGTACCCGTGATCTCGGTGTCCCAGAAACACCTCGCCTTTAGCAAACGCGTCCTGAAACACACACAGATAAAAACGGATTCCTCATTCAAGATGAAACTTGAAAAACATTCGATTTGAAAAGTATCATCATCACCATCATCATCATCATCATCATCATCATCATCATCATCATCATCATCATCCAGATTTAAGGTGTAAATGCATGTGAATGTAAAAGCGAAAGTGTGTTTTGAAAAGTGATCGACCGATATTGATTTTTTTTAGAACCGATACCGATAATTTTTGCCCGATAACCGATATACAGAACCGATATTTATTTACTGTTATTCTTCTGTTTTGGACACGATTACAACACCACTGAACTGAACAAACCATTTGATTTATAACCATCACTCCCTCCTTGCATAGAAAACAAAACAAATCTTATTTATACACCAATAAATAGAGGGGTCTGAAAGAGCAAAACATAAAAAAGTGCACTGTTGCTAAACTGTTTTTGTTTAAACAATAAAATCTTCGATTAGGTGGAAGGTAAGGTACATTAAATAAAGCACATAAAAGTAATTCTAACCAATTAAAAAACACCTGGAAAAAATAGCATTGCTGTTTAATGTAGCGTAATCCTCCCAGTCGAGCAGAACTAGGCTGTAGTGTAGAAAACAGAGTCTCTCAGCATCTGCCCCATAGGCCTGTTTCGTTTGTTTTCATTAATAGCTCCGAAATGTAATACTTAATTTTAAACTACAGTTTTAGTAGATTTATAAACTGTTTAATAGGTTAAAGAGGGAAGGATAATGTTAAATAACTGAATAATATTCTCTGGAATATTGGAATATAACAAACAAAACATTGCATTTTATTGTATTTCTCAAATGGTATGTTAAGTCATATCAGAATTATTAATGTTTTTGTCGTTCTAGATTATGAAATATCTGCAGACAAACTGATGTTTATCTATGCATTTACACAGAACTACTCAAACTGTGATCGTTCGCAGAGATAATAAATAATTATTATCCTATTTCGATGTTTATTAGCAAATTAATGGTTAAGTAAATGTTTCTATAATTAATTGCGGTGTTTTGAACAAGTGAATCTTGTTAAAGTTATATGCGGTGGCCGTGGAGCATTTCCTGAGCAGCAAAACACAGACGACTAATGATGAGCACAGACAACAGAGAGAGAATTAAACTCTTTCGCTTTTATTTCCAACATGTGCTCATTCATGGCTGTATTATTTAATTCATGCAAAGTTGCATCTGTATTTGGACAGGACTTGACACATTATTCAGTCCTTCCAGAAAAATGCGGCTTTTTTTTGTGATTGTTGCGGGAAAAAATCCTTGATTATGCGGCACGTTTTCTTAAAAAATGCGATGAAAAATGCGGGAAAATGCGGGATATTTATGCAATTTTATGCGATGAAATTGCGGGAACTTGCAAAAACTGCGGTTTGATGAAAAAGAGAAAAAAAGCACTACATCACAGAAAGTGCTGGAATATTTAAGTTCTCATCTTGTTTTATTGAAGACCTTAATAAACACACGGCTCAAATTTACAGAACATTGAGTCAAACAAGTTCTGTAGCTTTACAAAAGGAATATGCTACAACTTCTGAAAAATGAATAAATAACTTCCTGTTTTACAGAGCTAGCTTTACAAAACACACATTTGAGTGCTTCCAATGCACAAAGTGCAATCTCTTAAAGGGTTAGTTCATCCAGAAATTTAAATTCTGTCATTAATGACGTCCCCTCATGTCGCTGGACACCCGTAAGACCTCCGTTCATCTCTAAATAACGACTTATATAGTGATGACCGATTTCAAAACACAGCATCATGATGCTGTGAATCAGCGAGTCGATTCATGATTCGGATCGCGTGTCAAACTGCTGAAATACGTGACTTTGGCGATCCGAACCGCTGAATCGACTCACTGATTCATAACGCTCCAAACCACTGAATCGACTCACTGATTCATAACGCTCCAAACCGCTGAATCGACTCACTGATTCATAACGCTCCAAACCACTGAATCGACTCACTGATTCATAACGCTCCAAACCACTGAATCGACTCACTGATTCATAACGCTCCAAACCGCTGAATCGACTCACTGATTCATAACGCTCCAAACCACTGAATCGACTCACTGATTCATAACGCTCCAAACCGCTGAATCGACTCACTGATTCATAACGCTCCAAACCACTGAATCGACTCACTGATTCATAACGCTCCAAACCACTGAATCGACTCACTGATTCATAACGCTCCAAACCGCTGAATCGACTCACTGATTCATAACGCTCCAAACCACTGAATCGACTCACTGATTCATAACGCTCCAAACCGCTGAATCGACTCACTGATTCATAACGCTCCAAACCACTGAATCGACTCACTGATTCATAACGCTCCAAACCACTGAATCGACTCACTGATTCATAACGCTCCAAACCGCTGAATCGACTCACTGATTCATAACGCTCCAAACCACTGAATCGACTCACTGATTCATAACGCTCCAAACCGCTGAATCGACTCACTGATTCATAACGCTCCGAACCGCTGAATCGACTCACTGATTCATAACGCTCCAAACCGCTGAATCGACTCACTGATTCATAACGCTCCGAACCGCTGAATCGACTCACTGACTCTAAACGCTCTGAAGCTTCATGATGTGTGTTCTGAAATCGGTCATCACAGGGAAACTGCTTTGCTCTTTCGCTGTTATTTTTGTTGGCCAATGGGAGTTTGCGCTTCATCATGGTTTCACTGGTATCTATGGTTTCTCCGCGGGGTTTGCAGCTTTTCGATGACGTTCGCATCGGGTAATTACGTCACTTCAAAGCGTTCCCATGGCAACAGGGGGAAATGGCGGCTCTTGTGTGAAGTAAATGAACATATTTCAACTTTCTGCTAATATATACATGACTTTTTTTGCAACGAAAATGCGGGGATTATGAAATCATGCTAGCCCCGCATATTTTGCACACGGAAATAGGCAATTTATGCGGCGAAAGTGCGGCGTATTTGAAAAAATGCGGCTCCCGCATAATTATGCGTTAAATCAAGCGATCGCATAATCGCGTTTTTCTGGAGGGACTGATTATTTACTCTAAGAGAGACGAGCTCACGGAGGCATGTAGAATAACCCGTCAAATCCTGAATAAACTAGCTAGATTTCAGGCATTTATGTAACATCTAATTTGTGTATTAATGACTTATCTTAAATAAAGTTTACTAATTACAGCAAAGCAGGTAATTGTACGTTACCTGTGCACGCCGTTGTCTCGTCTCCCCACGTCTCGCCTCAGATGCTGTTTATCGGTAAATCCGATATTACAAAACCGATATCCGATTATGGTAAAATGCTTAAATATCGGGGGAAATATCGGTAAATCGATACATCGGTCGAACACTAGTGTTAAATGTTTGTTTGGTGTGACAAACAGTCTCTGAATCTCAGGAATAACACGAGAGCTTCTTACCAGAGGATCTTTGAAGTACATGAGCCGCCGGTGGTCCAGCGTGAACCAGCGCTTCTTAAAGCCTTCTGTTTGCTGCACACAATCAAAATGAACCGTTCACCTTCTTACATGTTCCTTCTTCTATCACTTGAGTGTGAGGGTGTGTGTGTGTGTGTCTCACCCGCGGGCCTGTTTTCTCCATGTATCCCTCTTTCAGAAACTTGCGTGTAAGTTTGGGCTTCAGCTGAGCGGTAAAGAGAAGCTGTAAGTTCACTGCACACGACTGGATTCACTGAAATGAACATTACAAAGACGTGTGTGTGTGTGTGTGTTTCAGGACTGACCTCAGCATCCGTGGCTCCAGGGAAAGCCACCTTCAGATAGTGCAGCTGAGCGGCTCGGATGGCGTTAAACCAGTCCACGACCTCCTGATTGAGACAGAGACAGTCTCGGATATGAGTGTGCGTGAGTGTGTGTGTGTGTGTGTGTGTGTGTGTGTTGTCTCTTACTCTGCTGCTGTCGTGGTAGACGAAGATGTTTCGTGTGATGTTGTCTTTAATGTATGTGATTTGCAGGCCGTTAGGGTTTCCGATCTTGTCCGGCTGGAAGCAGGCGTTGATGGTGTCCACCTTCATAATGGCCTTGGGTTCTTTAGCCTACAGATTAGCATTTTCATTATTAAAATATACATTAACACCACAAAATAATTTATATAAAAAAAAAATTATATATATATATATATATATAATATATATACAGTGAGGAAAATAAGTATTTGAACCTGCTATTTTGCAAGTTCTCACCTGTCGATCAGCTAGAATTCTGACCCTCAAAGACCTGTTAGTCTGCCTTTAAAATGTCCACCTCCACTCCATTTATTATCCTAAATTAGATGCACCTGTTTGAGGTCGTTAGCTGCATAAAGACACCTTTCCACCCCATACAATCAGTAAGAATCCAACTACTAACATGGCCAAGACCAAAGAGCTGTCTAAAGACACTAGAGACAAAATTGTAAAAAACCTCCACAAGGCTGGAAAGGGCTCCGGAGAAATTGCCAAGCAGCTTGGTGAAAAAAGGTCCACTGTTGGAGCAATCATTAGAAAATGGAAGAAGCTAAACATGACTGTCAATCTCCCTCGGACTGGGGCTCCATGCAAGATCTCACCTCGCGGGGTCTCAATGATCCTAAGAAAGGTGAGAAATCAGCCCAGAACTACACGGGAGGAGCTGCTCAATGACCTGAAAAGAGCTGGGACCACCGTTTCCAAGGTTACTGTTGGTAATACACTAAGACGTCATGGTTTGAAATCATGCATGGCACGGAAGGTTCCCCTGCTTAAACCAGCACATGTCAAGGCCCGTCTTAAGTTTGCCAATGACCATTTGGATGATCCAGAGGAGTCATGGGAGAAAGTCATGTGGTCAGATGAGACCAAAATAGAACTTTTTGGTCATAATTCCACTAAACGTGTTTGGAGGAAGAAGAATGATGAGTACCATCCCAAGAACACCATCCCTACTGTGAAGCATGGGGGGGGTAGCATCATGCTTTGGGGGTGTTTTTCTGCACATGGGACAGGGCGACTGCACTGTATTAAGGAGAGGATGACCGGGGCCATGTATTGCCAGATTTTGGGGAACAACCTCCTTCCCTCAGTTAGAGCATTGAAGATGGGTCGAGGCTGGGTCTTCCAACATGACAATGACCCGAAGCACACAGCCAGGATAACCAAGGAGTGGCTCTGTAAGAAGCATATCAAGGTTCTGGCGTGGCCTAGCCAGTCTCCAGACCTAAACCCAATAGAGAATCTTTGGAGGAGCTCAAACTCCGTGTTTCTCAGCGACAGGCCAGAAACCTGACTGATCTAGAGAAGATCTGTGTGGAGGAGTGGGCCAAAACCCCTCCTGCAGTGCAAACCTGCTGAAAAACTACAGGAAACCTTTGACCTCTGGAATCGCAAACAAAGGCTACTGTACCAAATATTAACATTGAATTTCTCAGGTGATCAAATACTTATTTGCAGCTGTATCATACAAATAAATAGTTAAAAAATCATACATTGTGATTTCTGGATTTCTTTTTTTAGATTATGTCTCTCACAGTGGACATGCACCTACGATGACAATTTCAGACCCTCCATGATTTCTAAGTGGGAGAACTTGCAAAATAGCAGGGTGTTCAAATACTTATTTTCCTCACTGTATATAAAACATATTTTTTACAAAATGTAAATTTTTTATTTATGTGACACTCACATCTAGTTTAGTGTAGTACTTCAGTGTGCCATCCCTCAAAGACAGGATGAACCGCCTGTTGAGAAACTGTCCGTTGTCCCGCCCCCTCTTCATCAGCATGCCGTCTCTCGCCTCTGTGATTGGTCAATGAGCATGTCAATCATCAAGCAGGAAACACAAACGGAGTGTTGTGTGAATCAGACGCACACGTACCGTCCTCATAGATTGGCTTCTTGGCGTCCTCGATGAACTCCTGCCTCTCGTACTTCGCCCGAATCCACTGCTCCTTCAGAACCCTAAAACACACACACACACACACACACACACACACACACACACATACATACGAGAGTCATTTAAAGTCTTTAGTCTAGTGATAGATTAGTGTCTTACTCTGATCGTCTCATAGCAAATAAAACAAATAAAACTGAAAAGAAGAGGTCCGAGGACAGAGCCTTGAGGGACACCGTGAGACAGAGAAAGACAGCAATGAAGCAGAACTTTACAGTTTCGGTTTCAATCCGATTAAGTGTTCACATGTCTATCAAACGATCAATCCATGGGCTTTTTATTCACTCATCATCCAGATTTAAGGTTTAAATGCAGGTGAATGTAAAAGGGAAAAGTGTGTATATTAGATAAATGACTAAAACACTCAAATAGATCATCTTTTGGCCCATTTTACAGTTCATTCTGGCCAAAACACATCTAGACAGAAGGAAAAGATAGACATGCATGCTCTCCTGACTCTCTGAAGCTGTGTAAAACCTGCCGATCAGCTAAATTAACTAGTATTAAAGTTGAGCTAACCCTAAACATACTGTAAGATGTTCCCTCAGACTGAAGAGTGTGATACGTAGAGGATATTTGCATATCCATCCATTCCACAAAGACTGACATGATCATAATGTGCTGGTGGAGATGCGGTGTGTTGCCATGGTTACTCACTGGCAGTCTCTGTGTGTGGGCTTGTAGTAGTAAACAGGAACAGCTGCCTCAAAAATGGCCTTCATGGTGTCGTTCCCATGCTCAGACATGAACTAAAAACAATAAAACATGCATTTATGCAACATCAATCAGATGATATTTGCAGGCTCCTCATTAGTTTTTTTATGGTTTAAAGCGCATGCAACTCATCATAGTGATGTTCTCTGTGAAGAGTCTTCATGCATGTCTATTTGGTTCACAGTGACCACGACTGGAAAGGAAAAAGCTCTATAAGGGTCACATGACTCATGTCTTCTGGAGTCACATGACACTCTGAGAGAGGAACAGACGGAAAGTAAAGTCTTCACTGATCTTCATAGTTTTGGTGTGGAAAAGAAGTGCATGACATTTTCAAACTTTCTGCTTTTTGTTGCATGGAAAATAACATTACATCATATCCCACCCACTAACAGATGCCGTGATGAAGAGATATGAAAGGTCATAATGTTATGCCTGATCGTTGTCTTATACAATAATAGCAGGTCTAAAGGTCAATAGTGACGGACAGTGGTGATCCTCTGAACACAAATCAGCAGGTTTACAGAAACGTCAACAACACCTGAACTTCTACATCCTCCCAGCGTGAGAGTCGGAGGGATTTGACTTTTCCGATACTGGGAATACTGCGATGGACTCCGGAGCAGGCCAGGCAAACGAACACTCCCAAAGAACAAGAGCCCCATTCCGGATCTGAGAGAGAGACAGAGAGAGAAATGAATAAATAATATAGATATGAAAGCACATAAGGTGTTTGTCTTCAAGTTTGACACAAAACAAAAAGACGGATGAACGGATTGTGTTAATAATAGATTACAGTGTTGCGTTACTGCCGACTCAACACAAACATGATAATTACAACACTGATTTACATCATCAGGATTCCTGGAAAAGTCTTGAGTGAAGTAACTCAAGAGTGATGATGAGTTTACTAAAGGAGCTCTGAAAACAGCCTGAAGCTACAGAACACTAACCAGGTAAAGTATCATTAACTACAGTCTAAAGCTACACACACACACACACACACACACACAGATAATATTCCAGCATTACTGATACACTGATAAAACCCTTATCCTGGGGAAAACACATAACTCTGACTTCCTATTGACAGATATTAAGATATAAGATAAAACGGTAAAACACATTTTTGCACAGTAGAATTAAAAAGACTTTGACCAGAAAACTAAATCCAGAGGGAGCTGGATCACTCCGATCGATCTGAACAGTGTTCACTGCTAAATAAAGAAGCCAAGCATGCAGGTATGTACATGTGCAGGTCGTCAGCATCACAATGGGACAACATATAATATGACCACGGGATAACAAATAAATATAGAAAAGAAGAGGTCCGAGGACAGAGCCATGAGGGACACCGTGAGACTGAGAACAAGAGGAAGAAGGCAATGAAGCAGAACTTTACATTTTTAGTTTTAAATCTGATCAAGTGTTTAATGTCCAGTCGAACGGATTAGAACAAGTTTCAAGCCCCCTTACAATCCGAATTAAATTCCAGTCAGATTTGGCCAATTAATTCCGACCGACGTGGTTTTCTATATTGACAGATAGAAAAGATGAAAACTAAATTCAAAAAGTGCTGGTTCACATATCACCTGTGAAATTAAAGGGCAGTCCTGCTAGAAATGGTTTGTTCTCAGAACATCCCCGCTGGGGTCAAGGACGTCGCCTGGTAGTGGTAACATTCCCAGAATGCTCAGAGACGGTCATGATGTGGAGTTCTTTAAAGGGTCGGGGGACCATCACAGAACATTCAGGACGTTCTGGGAACGTTTAGGGGACCATTAGGATGTTCCCTCTACTCTACATTCCCATAACGTTTGCAGGACATTTAGGGGACAAACCTAGAATTATATTTTTTGGTCTTATTCAGGTCCTTCATCACGTTTACTGAATGTGCTAATGTTGCTAAAGCTACCATTGTCTCTGACTGTATTCACAGAGACCAGAGCTTGTTAATTTGGGTTGGGGGAAGTTATTTGGCGGACCTTCAGGGAACATTCAGGACATTCTTTGAACGTTTAGGGGACCATATTTTATTTGGAAATGTGATGTCTGTGTCTACAGTCTGATGTTCTCAGAGCGTTCTCAGAACGTCCCAGCTGGGGTCACGGCATCCCCTAGTAAAGTTCCCAGAACGCTCGGAGACGGTCATGATGTGGAGTTCTTTAAAGGGTCGGGATGTTATTTGGCGGACCTTCAGGGAACATACAGGACGTTCTGGGAACGTTTAGGGGACCATTAGGACGTTCCCTCTACTCTACATTCCCAAAACGTTTGCAGGACCTTTAGGGGACCAAACTAGAATTATATTTTTGGGTTTTTTTTAGGTCCTTCATCACGTTTACTGAAAGTGTTCAGAACATGTGTGTGTGAATCAGTGTACACTGGGCTGCTTTACTAATGAGGGTCAGTAAAACACATACAAAACTTCATATCCAGAACACACAAGTACTGCACATTTTATAATGTGTGTGTTTGCAAATGGCCTTTCTGAATGTACTAATGTGGCTAAAGCTACCTTTGTCTCTGACTGTATTCACAGAGACCAGAACTTGTTATTTTAACCCGAAAATGCGCACCTGTACAATTCAGAAGCGCACTTTTATTACTTCTTAAAAATAAATGACAGATCTGATCTCTGTGAATACAGTCAGAGGCAATTCTAACTTTAGCCACACTGTAGCATCCTAACCAGCTCATTCACAAAACAACGTGCAGTACTTGCGTGTTCTTGGTATGAAGTTGGACATACACTTGGAATTGATCCATCTTTGAGAAGCAACTTTTGTGCAGATCCTGTGTTTACTGACCCTCATTAGTAAAGCAGCCCAGTGTACACTGATTCACACACACATGTTCTGAACACATTCAGTAAACGTGTTGAAGGACCTAAACATGACCAAAAATAGGCTGGTCCCTCAAAGGTCCTGCAAACGTGATGGGAATGTAGTGTAGAGACTGAGCACTGAACAAGAGCAGTCCCATCGGACTAAAGCCGGGTGTACACTGTGCGATTTTGGCCATGATTTGCCCATCTGAGACAAATTTTGCAAAACCTAAAAGATTCCTCAGATCCTAGGCTAAAATCTGACGTCTTCAATCGTTAGTTAGACATGTTCACCAGCAGCCGATTAATGACCGCTACGATCAAATTTGACCTCAGACGAAATTCTGGTAGTGTCAGAAGATTTGGTGCCCAGTCCTGCAGTGTGACTTCTCCTACCATGACCGTCAGATTATCTTCTTTTTTCAAGACAAACCATGACCAAAATGAGCGCTAGAGATGTCTTTGTAGCCACCACTTCAATCCTCACGATCATCGAACGCGTCATTGATTGATGATATAAAACTCCGGACAAGTTGTCTTGTGTGCGTTTTTTGCGCGACTTTACTATCGTACAGTCGAACAGACTTTAATGAGCACTGAGATCTTACAGTCTAACAAGGCTTAAGGCTGATTTATACTTCTGCGTCGGACCTACATTGTATCCTCTACAACGCAAATTACGAGTTGGTTTCCATTTATACTTCTGCGTTGTTGTCCGCGTCAATGTGCAATTACACATGCAGACCGCTAGGAGGCAGTGTCCACGGGCATGTTGACGGTAACCCACAATATCAAGGCAAAAGCCGAAGAAGAAGCGGCTTGTTTACATTGTCATTGCATACGTCTCCATCAGCTCCTGGTTCAGTAGTCAGGGCACTGATCAGGACACAAGTCAATGGGCTGATCCCTGATCAGTGCCCTGACTACTGAACTAGAGCTGATTGAGACACACCCGAAGTACCAGCAGCTGATGGCGGCGGAGGATAGCGGCTTTTCTTGCAGCTTGAGTTGTTGCATGAAATAAAAATGAAGCATCTCTAGTTGATTAGTAGAGTTACATAAGAACATCATGGTGCTGTTTTCAGCATCGGTGGCTGTTGACTTTGAAATCACAAAACGAAATGCACCCATTGTGATGTGTCCCTGTTCTTGATATACAATCACTGATTAACATCTTTGGTTTTAATGAGAAAATAAATAAATATAGACAGCGGATCTATGTTTTTATTCACTAACATAAAGAATCTCTGCACTACAAGATATTGTGTTATATAGCAGATGTAAGGATTAAACTACCATCCTCTCCTATCGCAGATTTATTTATTTATTGAGCTGAGGGAGGGGTTCTGGCAGACCAATCACAGCACTTGCGGCTCGCGTAGAATTGACGCGTTGTTACATTTATATAAATCATGAGATCCACCAATAGCAAACCACAACCATCCAATCAATTCCCCACAGACACACTCAAGCCCCGCCCTACATTTGTTCTTGTTTGCACTTCACTCGATATACGGCACAATAGAGGAGAAGAGACCAGCGTGACTTCCCTCTCATGATGATTTTAAAACCCTCATCCTTCCTTTGGGTCATTTTGACCCGAAACTAATTTTTTTTTTTTTATGTTGAGTTGTCCGAGATTCTAGGACTTTTGTTGCACTTAAACCCAGTAGCCTGTCACTGCAGAACACGGAACCAGGGGTAAAGTGGGAGGAGTTGGATCTGGATCCGCCCCCTGGATCTCATGTTCTGCAGTGAGGACCATCTCCTTGAACCACGAATACACAAAATATTGACTGGATTCGAGGAGTTTTGAGGTTGTGACAAATCCCAAATGTTCTCTTTATAACGTTGCTGTGTGACCATAGAAATAACCTAAATGGAGCGTCCCGCTAAAGTCACATCAGGAACCCTGAACTTCCGCACTTCATAACAAAAAGAGGACATTTTAGGAACGTCCCTAATGGTCTACAAAGATTCAGGATTTCCGTCACCTTTAGAGCACTTTGAGGGAACACAAGGTCGTGAGAACGTCCCCTCCCTCATGTTGATCCGAACCTCTTGGCTTTCTGAACACACATATTGTGAAGAATGTTGATAACCAGTTTCAGTTTTACTGTCGTTGTGTGGACCGAAAACACGAAAGCAAAACTATTCGCTTACCAACATTCTCCAAAATAAGATCTATTGTGTTCCGCAGAAGAAAGACGTCAAACAGGTTTGAAATGACACTTTATTTAAGGTTGATACAGTGTGATTATATATATGTGATTTACTGTTATTACTATGGTAACATGTAACAAGAACACTAAAATAAAGTCAACCAGAACGTGATTTAAATGAAGAAAACTATGATTTATTGTGTTTGTGGAATACAGACGTGTGTGTCTTCTAAACGAGGCACTCAATATCAGAAAATGTTATAAAAGTTTTAGTTCACGGTAAAGCTAATCCACTAAACATTACACAAATGATATATTTTATAAAATAACCTGGACTCTAAAATGGCTAGAAAATCAAAGCCGGATGTCTGACTAAGTTGTGTTCCAAATATGAAGTTGATTTCATAAATGTATCTGCTGATGGTTTGCGTGAGAAGTTTTCATAGGATGAATTTTGAGTTTTTAAATGATACGTAATTTATGATGATTACTAAAATATGTGAGAGAGAGGAAAGGCACCGCTGGAGACGGACAGTTAACAGGCGATATGATCACATGATCAACTCGTGTCCAGAAACAGCTCTTTCTAACTAATGCGTTACACTGGACGGTGTGCAGAAACCACTTCCTGTTTCTTCATCTCTCCTCAGCTCCACCCACATCCCCTCATGTCTGTCTGTCTCTCTCTCTCTCTCTCTCTTTCTCCCTCCCTCCCTCTCTCTCTGTCTTCCTAGAAACATGTAGAAATCACAGCCACACCTTTAGTCTACATCATGTCCAGACACACACTCTCCTGATCTCTATCATGTTTAAGCACTAAAGTCCTGAAGCAGAGATATGAAGTTCCACAGACTGAAGACAAATCCTTTCTTACATGAGTACAAACACAAGCCCCAAACCATCCATCCATTACAAGCACTGCTAGTCTTTAATTACACAGGTATGTCTAGAAACACACACACACACACACACACACACACACACACACACACACACTGGGGGGTTTTGTGAAATTAGGGGACATTCCATAGGCGTAATGGTTTTTATACCGTACAAACCGTATTTTCTATCCCCCTACACTGCCCCTAAACCTACCCATCACACACACACACACACACACACACACACACACACACACACACACACACACTAACTCTCCCACCCTCTCTCTCTCTCTCTCTCTCTCTCTCTCTCTCTCACACACACACACACACACACACACACACACACTGACTCCCAAACACACAGACTCACAAACACACACACACGCACTTACTCACACACACACACACACACACACACACACACACTGACTCACAAACACACACGCGCACACACACACACACACACACTCTCTCTCTCTCACACACACACTGACTCACAAACACACACGCGCACACACACACACGCACTCACACACACACACACTCTCTCTCTCACACACACACACACACACACTTAGTCACTCTCTCTCTCTCTCTCTCTCTCTCACACACACACACACACACAGACACACACTCTCTCTCTCTCTCTCTCACACACACACACACACACACACACACACACACACACACACACACACACACACACACACACACACACACACACACACACACACGCTACTCTGAATGTCCCGGATAGCATCGCATGCTATAATGGTCTGTGAGTTTGTAATATGCCACTGTTTAAAGCATCTCTATATTAGTAGCTAAAGGGCTTGTAATGTCGCGCGCGGTGTTCCAGGTGAGTTGTCCGCGCGCGTCACGCCCCCAGTGTACCTGGAGCGCGCTTTTATCCGTTCGCTCCGGTTCGGTGATGTCTCGCGCGCTCCGGTTCCGGTCGCTCGGTGTAAACTTACTGTCCGCGCCGCAGTCCGCGCAGATCCCGTTGCCCGGCTTCAGCAGGACGTGCTTCAGGCTCCGGGCCGCGCGCTCGTTGTCCGTCATCGGTCCGGTGGAGCGGCGGGTCGGTTTCTCTCCCTCTCCTCACACACACACACACACTTACACACTCTCTCTCCTCACGAGCAGGAGCAGGAGGAGGCGCTGGTGTTTCAAACATTCGGAAGTGGTGCAGCAGAGTTTGTTCAGACTTGTTGTTCCGCATCACAAACACCAGTGTGTGTGTGTGTGTGTGTGTGTGTGTGTGTGCGCGCGCGCGCTCCAGAGTGCCATCACATCACCCAGGTGAAAAAAAGTATTTTTTAGAAAAAAAACAAATAACTATAATGCATTTTAACCCTTATTCAGATTATTTTTTAGCAGTTTTAGAGTTCAACATGGTTCATAAAATATATATTTTACATAAAGTATAATTCATAAATTATTTGCACTTTTTTGGGTTTCATCTGAAAGCCACGATTCTAGCATCTGTAAAATTCTACATCTTAAAAATATTTCTAAACTACATGCTGAACACTGAACAGTTAGTTCATGCGTTCATGACCTCAAGGTTAGATTATTGTAATGCTCTACTGGGTGGTTGCCCTGCTCGCTTAATAAATAAACTCCAGCTGGTCCAAAACGCAGCAGCTCCAGTTCTTACTAGAACCAGGAAGTGTGACCATATTAGCCCAGTTCTGTCAACACTGCACTGCCTGCCTATTAAACATCGCATACATTTTAAAATCTTGCTTATTACTTACAAAGCACTCAATGGTTTATCTCCAGCACTTGAGCGCATGGGCGTCGGAAGCAAAACAAATGTGGGTGGGTCCTCAGAAATGTTTTGCTGGAGTAGATGCCAATTGCATTAAGTACAAATATACCACTTTGCTTGCTAAACGTATAGTTCGGAAAGACAAAATTACGGAAATCGCCAGATCATTTAGAGTGGCAGTAGTGTAGGGGTAAAACGCATGGCATCTAATCGACCCGCGGTTCGAGTCCGGCTTTCGCCGAGCTCAATCTTCTCTCTTTTCCCATCACATATCAGATCGGAAAGGCATTTATTTTCAATAAAAATGAAAAAAAAAAAATAGAAAAGTGGAAATAAAGCGTCTAACATGTTTAATAATAAGTGTTTATCGATTAGCGGTAGGTAAACACGCATGTGCTGAATGTTAGAGACGATAAAAGTGAGTGGGTCCAATATCATTGATCGTAAAAAGTGGGTGGGGGCTGTCCCGCACACATACAATGGCTCCGACGCCCATGCTTGAGCGAGCTCTTAACACATTATAGGGGAATCATCATTATATATTTTGATTATAGTTTTTTGTGAAATAACTTTTCTGTAAAAAATTATTATATTTATTTTAATTTTTAATAATGGAATGTTATTGTAATAGTAATATTTCTTATTCTGTTAAATATTTTTATTTAGCAATGATAATAATCAATTATTATTAGTCATAATATATACAAGCACAAAATGTCTATATATATATATTTTAAAATCGCAAATCATAATTCTAACCAGAATAATCGCAATTAGATATTTTTCCCAAATCGTGCAGCCCTTATACCAACCAATAAGACATAAGCTCAAAATAATACTAATAATAACAAACAATTGTTGTTTTCATTATCCTCATCACTTTATCACTCAAAATTATAGCTCCATGCTAAAAGACAAATCTATAACATTTTACTGAGGGGTTGAATTTTGCACTACGAGTGAACTCTGTATTTTCAAAATGCCTGTAAATGGTTAAAAGATTCTCATCGCTCACTGCACTGCAAGTTAATAATCAAAAAATATCCAAGACAAACTAAAATATTTTGTCAACAAAATCCAATTATTACATTTTTAAAATAAAATAATGGAATTTTTTAATCATTAAAAATATAAGCATTTTGAGTTTGACTACAAACACATCGCTAAATACAGCAGAGTTCAAAACATAATAATAATTAGTAATTTCTGAACATTAACTCACAGTCATTATTCACCCTTTTCTCATGGTTTCTCAAAAGAATTCATAAAAGTATAGAATATAATGGCATATTTCTAATAGGGGCTCATTGTGACCACACACCCTCTGCTCCACTGGGGTTTAACCGCGGCTCGTGTCTTCTGCTGTTAGATCCGCATTAAAGAACCATCTGTTCAATTACAGATATAAGATTACAATAATATCAGATTTGTCTTATTTTAAATAAACACAAAAAACAGAGATGAAAACTAAACTTAATAAATGTACTTTTGCTATGGTTAAATACATGTTCAGTGACATCTTCCAGAGATTTTTTAATTTTGGCGCTATTTTTTCTTTAAATAATGTTGATATGGCAACTAGTAAATACACTGAGTTTCGTCATTCTGGCGTGTGTGGAAAGTGTTAAAACATGCTAACAGCTAACCCCGCGCTCCCCTACATCCGCGCTAAACTATCAAGGTGAAAGTCATCATAGCTTGCGTAGTATAGACCCAGCTCCCAACCCAACTTTGAGAATAGATTAACAGCGATATTTTTTATATTGCCCGATAAGAGTCTCGCGTTAACGCCGATAACGGCCCACCACTACTAAAAACACACCTCTTTACTATGGCATACACATAACACACTTAAATGATTGTTAGGCTGCATTAGAGCTCAAAAAATCAAGCCTGTGCCCGTTGTGCCCGAGCCGACACATTCACTGTCGATAACGATTTAAACCCGACCGTTTTTTAATCCGTGGGCGTTCTGACGAGAACGAGCCTGTAATGATCGGTGTGACGACGCATGAACCCTCACCGCTCGAATCCCGCTCACATGACATTTATCTGTACTGTGGCTACTGTACTTGTTGTAGCCATTAAACAATGTATTGTGTTTATGTTTAATTATTATAATGTTATTTTTAAATTTCATCTGATTATGAAAAGTGCAAAGATGTGAGTGGGTCAGCAATGATTCTGACCTCTTCATTAAGTTTTGTTTTGTAGATCTTTAAAGTCAATTGTATCTTAATTGTAATCAATGTTTCATCAGCCAATCGCCTGGATTTAATAAATAAGCAGCAAATCGGCTAAGCAGACAATAATCGTGACATATGTTACAATATTGGTTTATTTACAAAGCAAGACCATTGACGGCTCCTCATTACCATGCAGGCCAATGTTAACTTTTCTCTTTCGTTTTCTTAAATCTATAGCATTTGTTATGAAAAACACAGTTAGAAACTATAACTACAACACGCCATAGGTGTAACATACACTCACCTAAAGGATTATTAGGAACACCTGTTCAATTTCTCATTAATGCCATTATCTAATCAACCAATCACATGGCAGTTGCTTCAATGCATTTAGGGGTGTGGTCCTGGTCAAGACAATCTCCTGAACTCCAAACTGAATGTCGGAATGGGAAAGAAAGGGGATTTAAGCAATTTTGAGAGTGGCATGGTTGTTGGTGCCAGACGGGCCGGTCTGAGTATTTCACAATCTGCTCAGTTACTGGGATTTTCACGCACAACCATTTCTAGGGTTTACAAAGAATGGTGTGAAAAGGGAAACACATCCAGTATGGGGCCGTCCTGTGGGCCAAAATGCCTTGTTGATGCTAGAGGTCAGAGGAGAATGGGCCGACTGATTCAAGCTGATAGAAGAGCAACTTTGACTGAAATAACCACTCGTTACAACCGAGGTATGCAGCAAAGCATTTGTGAAGCCACAACACGCACAACCTTGAGGCGGATGGGCTACAACAGCAGAAGACCCCACCGGGTACCACTCATCTCCACTACAAATAGGAAAAAGTGGCTACAATTTGCACCAGCTCACCAAAATTGGACAGTTGAAGACTGGAAAAATGTTGCCTGGTCTGATGAGTCTGGATTTCTGTTGAGACATTCAGATGGTAGAGTCAGAATTTGGCGTAAACAGAATGAGAACATGGATCCATCATGCCTTGTTACCGCTGTGCAGGCTGGTGGTGGTGGTGTAATGGTGTGGGGGATGTTTTCTTGGCACACTTTAGGCCCCTTAGTGCCAATTGGGCATGGTTTAAATGCCACGGCCTACCTGAGCATTGTTTCTGACCATGTCCATCCCTTTATGACCAGCATGTGCCCATCCTCTGATGGCTACTTCCAGCAGGATAATGCCCCATGGCACAAAGCTCCAATCATTTCAAACTGGTTTCTAGAACATGACAATGAGTTCACTGGACTAAAATGGCCGTCCCACAGTCCCCAGATCTCAACCCAATAGAGCATCTTTGGGATGTGGTGGAACGGGAGCTTCGTGCCCTGGATGTGCATCCCACAAATCTCCATCAACTGCAAGATGCTATCCTATCAATATGGGCCAACATTTCTAAAGAATGCTTTCAGCTCCTTGTTGAGTCAATGCCACGTAGAATTAAGGCAGTTCTGAAGGCCAAAGGGGTCAAACACAGTATTAGTGTGTGTTCCTAATAATCCTTTAGGGGAGTGTAGTAGACTACACTCTAAAAAACTCTGTGTTAAAAACAACCCAAGTTGGGTTGAAAATGGACTAACCCAGCAATTGGGTTGTTTTAAGCAAACATTTGACCAAACCGCTGGGTTAAAACAACCCAATTGCTGGGTTAGTCCATTTTCAACCCAACTTGGGTTGTTTTTAACCCAGAGTGTAGCTATTTAATGGCATTTAGTTTAAATTTAATCAGCAGCCTAAATTAAAGTATGCCAACTAATACAACCTGACATTTATAAAAACATTTAGGGAACACTTTACAATACGGGTGCACTGATATCTATTAATAATACTAATAATCATGAGTTAATGTATGACTCATGAAGAACTAAACCATTAAATAATGATTACAGCATCTAATACAGTCTATATGATTAAGCAATTGTGTCATAATTTAGTCTATTAACTGCCTAATAACACATTATATCAACTAATAGTGTAAATTCATGTGTTAATTACCACAATGGGTCAATGTTATAGTTGAGGCTCATGAATATTAACTAATTCAAAATGACATTACTTAACGATTAGTTAATATTCACGTGCCTAACACAATCATACCTTTGCAAATCATTAGTTTAAGATGAATTAAACTGGAAGTTGAAGTACATTTGACCCATTGAGTTAATTAACACATTCATTCACACTATTAGTTGATATAATGTGTTATTAGGGAGTTAAAAGCCTCAATTATGACACAATTGCTTAATCTATTAATCATATAGACTCTATTAGTTGCTGTAATCATTAATAAAGGGTTTAGTTCTTCATGAGTCACACATTAACTCATGATTATTAGCATTATTAATGGATATCAGTGCCGTATTATTTAGCATATGCAAAATCGTCCTCTAAGCTCATAAATATATCAGTTTCATATAAAAATGCATTTGAATGATATGTTTATGCATTTAGAAGACTGAAAATAGAGAGGAAAAAACAATTGGTCACAGATCCAGCGATATTGATCCTGTACTGTAAAAGCTCGAACACGACAGAATAAACACACTGATGGAGACTCTTACTCGGGTCACGTGTGTGGGGTCGCTGTCATAGCAGGGCGTGTCCACACGGGGGAGGCAGAGCGCTGTCAATCACTGGAGCACCCTGAGATCAACACATCAGCTCTGACACACACACACACAATTCCTGCTGTTTATGGAATATTGCAGTGTTTATTGTAAATGATTTATCAGTGCAAGTCCAGTCATCTTTATCTCTCCAGCTCTTCACACACACACACACACACACACACACACACACACACACACACACACACACACACACACGCTTCAACTTCACTGATGAGAGGACATAAGTTCTGCTTCAGATGAAAAGATAAAGTTAGCTTCTGATTGATTCATTTCTGTTGTAAAAACACATGTCAAAAAAATGCATAAAATGAAAACAATAATGTAAATATTATTATTATAAGTGTGAATCATTAAAAAAATAACAAGCAGGATTTCATCTCTTAAATGTCTTGGTGTGTGTTTTGGACAATTTAGACATTTTAAAATCTAATTTCAGCCTTTTTATCTCATAATTTTGACTTTAAATCCAAAATATTGATTTTTTTATCTCTGAATTTTTAAAGTCTAATTTCAACTGTTCATCTCACAATGACTGAGCATGTCATATTTTTTAGTTTTTATCTAATAATGAGGACTTTTAAAATCATATTTTCAACATTTTATCTCTTAATTATGACTTTGCATGTCATATTTTCACTATTATGACTTTTAAAATCATATTTTCGACTTTTTATCTCACTATTATGACTTTTAAAATCATATTTTCGACTTTTTATCTCACTATTATGACTTTTAAAATCATATTTCTGACTTTTTATCTCATTATTATGACTTTTAAAATCATATTTTTGACTTTTTATCTCACTATTATGACTTAAAATCATATTTATGACTCTTTATCTAATAATGAGGACTTTTAAAATCATATTTTCAACATTGTATCTCTTAATTATGACTTTGCATGTCATATTTTCACTATTATGACTTTTAAAATCATATTTTGGACTTTTTATCTCACTATTATGACTTTTAAAATCATATTTCTGACTTTTTATTTCACTATTATGACTTTTAAAATCATATTTCTGACTTTTTATCTCACTATTATGACTTTTAAAATCATATTTTGGACTTTTTATCTCATTATGACTTTTAAAATCATATTTTGGACTTTTTATCTTATAATGAGGACATCTAAAATAATATTTTCAACATTTTATCTCTTAATTATGACTTTATGGTAATTGAAATGAGCTGATCAGTAATATAGTTGAATATTTAGTGTCCCGACTGCCAAAGGTGCTCATCGTTATTGTGTTAATAATCAGAGTCGGAATAACTCCATCTCTTCTCTGATGGCGAGGGCGGGGCCACCTGTCACTCACATGAGATCCACCAATAGCAAACCACAACCATCCAATCAATTCCCCACAGACACACTCAAGCCCCGCCTACATTTGTTCTTGTTTGTGAAGCGATTCTCTCGATATACGGCGCAATAGAGGAGAAGAGACCAGCGTGACTTGATGATTTTTTCATTTGGGTCATTTTGACCTGAAACTCATTCGGAGTGAAGATCCTAGGACTTTTGTTGCACTTAAACCCAGTGCAGTCACTGCAGAACACGAGATCCAGGGGGCGGAGAGTAAAGTGGGAGGAGTTGGATCTGGATCCGCCCCCTGGATCTCGTGTTCTGCAGTGAGGACCATCTCCTTGAACCACGAATACACAAAATATTGACTGGATTCGAGGAGTTTTGAGGTTGAAATTTAAACAAGTGACAAATCCTTCCCTCTCGGGTCAGTTTGACCCCCTGTGTGTGTGAGGAATGCTTCAGGACACATAGACAAACCTACAAATGCTCAAACTGGACCAGAGATGATTGTATAATGTCTACATGTGAAACTGAGAAGAGAAACTGACTCTAGGACCCAGCGGAATGGCTCATCCGCTCCATATAAAGCCATACGAGTTATGAAATATCATCTTATATTATGATCTTTCCATAAGAGATTGAGCCGCTGTGAGATATTCTGAGCTGATATTAACAGGGTTATGGAAGGATGTGAAGAATATGCTTCAATTATGATTTATTTATTGATCAAATCTAGTCATTTAAAGATAAATAAAATAAAACATAACAAAAAATAGGGCGGATGAGGGTTAAGGCCTGACCGCAGTGTGTGATACAGTAGATCAGATGTGCTGGGACTGTATCACTGTCTCCATGGCAACCCCAAACGATGACCAGCAAAACACAACAAATAAAGAACCAAAGAGAAAGAGTCGAGAATCCTCTCACGGCTCCGTCATCAGCGCTGGTGTGTGTGTGTGTGTGTGTATGGATCAGTCATGTGTCCAGAGTTATGACAGGACGTTCAGCTCATTCTGCCCTCACGTCACATCCCATCAGCTCGTGCTTCAGACGCTTCACACTAATGCCCTCACAGACCCGAGGACGTCTTTCAGCTCAAGCCGTTGAACCTCACTCAGCAGAATATCCAACACTGAGAACAGAAACTGGAGGTGAAGAAAGGCTTTGTTCCGTACATGAGTTCCTAATTTATGAAACCATTTTAGAGCGTTTGAGCGCTTTCCCTTTAAATCTCTCTCAGTTGCTTAAACAGCCAATCCACGGCTTCCTCCCAGAACCTGATCACAGAACTGCTTGATTTAAGATTCCTCGCCTGCTATAAAGATGTACAGGTTAATAAATCTGAGAAGAAGAAGAAACATGAGGAAGAACTGATGAGAGGAACATGAGGAAGAACTGATGAGAGGAACGAGAGGAAGAACTGATGAGAGGAACGAGAGGAAGAACTGATGAGAGGAACGAGAGGAAGAGAAAAGGCCACGAGCGGAAACCAGAAACCAGCAGCTCAACCTCCTGACCTTCAGATAATAGAGCGGCTCATTCACTGGAATTCATCACTGCTTATCAGCTGAACACACACACACACACACACACACACACACACACACACACACACACACACACACACACACACACACTCACACTCACCCATACACACACGCACGCACGCACGCACACACACACACACACACACTCACACACACACTCACACACACACACACACACACTCACACACACACACACACACACTCACCCATACACACACACACACACACACACTCACACACACACTCACCCATACACACACGCACGCACGCACGCACACACACACACACACACACACACACACACACACACACACACACACACACACACACACACACACTCACACACACACTCACCCATACACACACGCACGCACGCACGCACACACACACACACACACACACACACACACACACACACACACACGCACACACACACTCACCCATACACACACACACACACACGCACGCACGCACGCACGCACACACACACACACACACACACACACACACACACACACACACACACACACACACACTCACACACACACACACTCACTCTCACACACACTCACACACACACTCACACACACACACACACACACTCACACACACTCACCCATACACACACGCACGCACGCACGCACACACACACACACACACACTCACACACACACTCACACACACACA
>CM042250.1:1179693-1217193 GCA_023566225.1 Romanogobio albipinnatus
CTTCTATTCACCTGCATTTGTTCACGTGCCATCCACATTGAGGTATTGGATGACCTTTCCACTGATGCTTTCCTAAATGCATTGCACTGTTTTATTGCCATAAGAGGCAATGTAAGTCAATTACGAAGTGATCAAGGCACAAACTTCGTCAGGGCACGCAATGAATTCCATGAATTCATGAAAGGAATGGAGCAAGAACGTGTGAAAGAGTTGGGATGCAACTTTGTCATGAACCCACCTGTTTCCAGTCACATGGGCGGCATCCGGGAGAGGCAGATTCGGACCGTGAGAAGTGTCCTCACTTCCATCCTAGAGCAGTCTGCTGGAAGATTAGACAGCTCTTCATTAAGAACATTCCTATATGAAGTAATGGCTATAGTGAACAGTCGACCACTGACCACAGAATATCTCAATGATCCATTAGGATCTGAACCTCTAACTCCAAACCATATATTGACAATGAAATTGTCAATAATCGCACCACCACCTGGTGAGTTTGTAAGGGAAGATCTCTATCTTCAGAGAAGATGGAAGAGAGTACAGTTCTTGTTCAATTAATTTTGGACCAGGTGGAGAAAAGAGTATTTACTGAATCGGCAGCAGAGGAGCAAATGGAACAAGGACAGGAGAAATGCTAAAGTGAATGACATTATCCTGTTGCAAGATGATGGCGCATCAAGAAATCAGTGGAAGCTGGCGAAGGTAGTTGTCTTCCAAGGAGCTGACAAAAGAGTCCGAAAATTCAAACTGTTACTTAGTGACACAACACTAGACAGTAAAGGCACACGCTCAAATAAGCCAGTTTACTTAGAAAGGTCAATACACAAAACAGTACTATTGCTTGAGGCTGAATAAGTAGGTTAGCTCTTCAATGGCATTGTTTTGAAGGTATATTTGTGTATTTGCATCAATGTTTTACAAGGTTCTGTTAACAATGAATCACGCATGGTGTGATGGTGGGAGTGTAAATGCAGCCGTTTTGAGTTTATTTTGAAATGCGTACATGCTTTTATTTTGACATGACGAAAACCGGAAGTAGTGTCTGTTAGCAATGAAACTCAGAGACCAAAGCTCACATGTAGTGGTGATGTTATCTGCTATTTTTTTGTGGTGTTTGCTTCAACTGTGTGTAAGCTGAAGAATCATATATATTTTTGACTGTGAAGATTGCTTCTGGGCAATGACTCTGCTGTTGGTTGAGAAGCAGGCTAAAGTGGTCAGTATTACTCTGTATTCTTTATTAGCATTAACTACAGTGCGAAGCCATGCTGTTTATGTAATGTTTGCAGTATTTGATGCTGTCTTTTATTTTGTCTACCTGAACTTTTAGTTCTACGGTGTTAATAAACAGCTGTAAATGGAACCGGAGTCTCGCATTCAATCAATGGGTGGCATAATTACTCAAAGTGATCTTACCAGGGTAAAGCATGCTCTAATAGTCCATTCCATCAGCTATCTTAGTTCACAACATACACCGATCAGGCATAACATTATGAAACTGATGCTCTCCTGTTAGTGGGTGGGATATATTAGGCAGCAAGTGAACATGTTGTCCTCAGAGTTGATGTGTTAGAAGCAGGAGAAATGGGCAAGCGTGAGGATTTGAGCGAGTTTGACAAGGGCCAGATTGTGACGGCTAGACGACTGGGTCAGAGCATCTCCAGAACTGCAGCTCTTGTGGGGTGTTCCCGGTCTGCAGTGGTCAGTCTCTATCAAAAGTGCTCAAGGAAGGCCCAGTGGAGAACCGGCCACAGGGTCATGGGCGGCCGAGGCTCATTGATGCCCGTGGGGAGCGAAGGCTGGCCCGTGTGGTCCGATCAAACAGACGAGCTACTGGAGCTCAAACTGCTCCAGAAGTTAATGCTGGTTCTGATAGAAAGGGCTCAGAATACACAGAGCATCTCAGTTTGAGGAGTATGGACCAGTCAGGGTGCCCATGCTGAGCCCTGACCACCGCCCAAAGCACCAACAGTGGCCCAAGCATCAGAACTGGACCACGGAGCAATGGAAGAAGGTGGCCTGCTCTGATGATCACGTTCTTCTACATCAGGTGGATGGCCGGGTGCATGTGCGGGGCTTACCTGGGGAACACATGGCACCAGGTGCACTATGGGAAGAAGGCGTGGCTTACCTGGGGAACACATGGCACCAGGTGCACTATGGGAAGAAGGCGTGGCTTACCTGGGGAACACATGGCACCAGGTGCACTATGGTAAGAAGGCGTGGCTTACCTGGGGAACACATGGCACCAGGTGCACTATGGGAAGAAGGCGTGGCTTACCTGGGGAACACATGGCACCAGGCGCACTATGGGAAGAAGGCGTGGCTTACCTGGGGAACACATGGCACCAGGCGCACTATGGGAAGAAGGCGTGGCTTACCTGGGGAACACATGGCACCAGGCGCACTATGGGAAGAAGGCGTGGCTTACCTGGGGAACACATGGCACCAGGCGCACTATGGGAAGAAGGCGTGGCTTACCTGGGGAACACATGGCACCAGGCGCACTATGGGAAGAAGGCGTGGCTTACCTGGGGAACACATGGCACCAGGTGCACTATGGGAAGAAGGCGTGGCTTACCTGGGGAACACATGGCACCAGGCGCACTATGGGAAGAAGGCGTGGCTTACCTGGGGAACACATGGCACCAGGTGCACTATGGGAAGAAGGCGTGGCTTACCTGGGGATCACATGGCACCAGGCGCACTATGGGAAGAAGGCGTGGCTTACCTGGGGAACACATGGCACCAGGCGCACTATGGGAAGAAGGCGTGGCTTACCTGGGGAACACATGGCACCAGGCGCACTATGGGAAGAAGGCGTGGCTTACCTGGGGAACACATGGCACCAGGTGCACTATGGGAAGAAGGCGTGGCTTACCTGGGGAACACATGGCACCAGGCGCACTATGGGAAGAAGGCGTGGCTTACCTGGGGAACACATGGCACCAGGTGCACTATGGGAAGAAGGCGTGGCTTACCTGGGGATCACATGGCACCAGGCGCACTATGGGAAGAAGGCGTGGCTTACCTGGGGATCACATGGCACCAGGTGCACTATGGGAAGAAGGCGTGGCTTACCTGGGGATCACATGGCACCAGGCGCACTATGGGAAGAAGGCGTGGCTTACCTGGGGAACACATGGCACCAGGCGCACTATGGGAAGAAGGCGTGGCTTACCTGGGGAACACATGGCACCAGGCGCACTATGGGAAGAAGGCGTGGCTTACCTGGGGAACACATGGCACCAGGCGCACTATGGGAAGAAGGCGTGGCTTACCTGGGGAACACATGGCACCAGGCGCACTATGGGAAGAAGGCGTGGCTTACCTGGGGAACACATGGCACCAGGTGCACTATGGGAAGAAGGTGTGGCTTACCTGGGGATCACATGGCACCAGGCGCACTATGGGAAGAAGGCGTGGCTTACCTGGGGAACACATGGCACCAGGCGCACTATGGGAAGAAGGTGTGGCTTACCTGGGGATCACATGGCACCAGGTGCACTATGGGAAGAAGGCGTGGCTTACCTGGGGATCACATGGCACCAGGTGCACTATGGGAAGAAGGTGTGGCTTACCTGGGGATCACATGGCACCAGGCGCACTATGGGAAGAAGGCGTGGCTTACCTGGGGATCACATGGCACCAGGCGCACTATGGGAAGAAGGTGTGGCTTACCTGGGGATCACATGGCACCAGGTGCACTATGGGAAGAAGGTGTGGCTTACCTGGGGATCACATGGCACCAGGCGCACTATGGGAAGAAGGCGTGGCTTACCTGGGGAACACATGGCACCAGGCGCACTATGGGAAGAAGGTGTGGCTTACCTGGGGAACACATGGCACCAGGCGCACTATGGGAAGAAGGTGTGGCTTACCTGGGGATCACATGGCACCAGGCGCACTATGGGAAGAAGGCGTGGCTTACCTGGGGAACACATGGCACCAGGCGCACTATGGGAAGAAGGCGTGGCTTACCTGGGGATCACATGGCACCAGGCGCACTATGGGAAGAAGGCGTGGCTTACCTGGGGAACACATGGCACCAGGCGCACTATGGGAAGAAGGTGTGGCTTACCTGGGGATCACATGGCACCAGGTGCACTATGGGAAGAAGGTGTGGCTTACCTGGGGATCACATGGCACCAGGCGCACTATGGGAAGAAGGCGTGGCTTACCTGGGGAACACATGGCACCAGGCGCACTATGGGAAGAAGGCGTGGCTTACCTGGGGAACACATGGCACCAGGCGCACTATGGGAAGAAGGCGTGGCTTACCTGGGGAACACATGGCACCAGGCGCACTATGGGAAGAAGGTGTGGCTTACCTGGGGATCACATGGCACCAGGCGCACTATGGGAAGAAGGCGTGGCTTACCTGGGGAACACATGGCACCAGGCGCACTATGGGAAGAAGGCGTGGCTTACCTGGGGAACACATGGCACCAGGCGCACTATGGGAAGAAGGTGTGGCTTACCTGGGGATCACATGGCACCAGGTGCACTATGGGAAGAAGGTGTGGCTTACCTGGGGATCACATGGCACCAGGTGCACTATGGGAAGAAGGCGTGGCTTACCTGGGGAACACAGAACACATGGCCCCAGGTGCACTATGGGAAGAAGGTGTGGCTTACCTGGGGATCACATGGCACCAGGTGCACTATGGGAAGAAGGTGTGGCTTACCTGGGGATCACATGGCACCAGGTGCACTATGGGAAGAAGGCGTGGCTTACCTGGGGAACACAGAACACATGGCCCCAGGTGCACTATGGGAAGAGGGCGTGGCGGTGGAGGCAGTGATGCTTTGGGCAATGTTCTGCTGGGAAACCTTGGGTCCTCCATCATGTGGATGTGACTTTGACACGTCCCACCTACCTAAGCATTGCTGACCCATGTCCAGCCTCTCATGGGAACGGTATTCCCTGTGGCTGTGGCTCTTTCAGCAGATAATGCGCCGCCACAAAGCACAAATGCTTCAGGAATGCTTTGAGGAGCACAACAACGAGTTTGAGGCGTTGACTCGGCCTCCAAATTGGGATGTGGGGAGTGGGATGAGCTAAACAAACAAGTCCGATCCATGGAGGCCCCGCCTCGCAACTTACAGGACTTAAAGGATCTGCTGGTAACATCTTGGTGCCAGATCCCTAAGCACACCTTCAGGGGCCTAGAGGAGTCCATGCCTCGACGGGGTCAGCAAATGGGGAACAACACAATATTAGGAAGGTGTCATAATGTTATGCCTGATTGGAGTATTGTATCCCCTTTCAAAAATATCTTCAGTCTCTTCATCTTTATTTTGCGCTGAAATCTGGCTCATGTACCGCAGTACGTGTGTGTGTGTGTGTGTGTGTGTGTGTGTGTGTGTGTGTGTGTGTGTGTGTGTGTGTGTGTGTGTGTGTGTGTGTGTGTGTGTGTGTGAGTGTGTGTGTGTGAGAGAGAGAGAGAGAGAGAGAGAGAGAGAGAGAGAGAGAGAGAGAGAGAGAAAGAGAGAGAGAGAGAGAAAGAGAGATCACCAGAGAATTTCTGAAACTTTTGTACAAGCTTTTCCAAAAGTACTCCAGAAAACATGATGAGTGCATATTTACACTTCTTTATTTGAATCAATGGTTCCATGAAGAACCTTTAACGTCCACTGAAGGTTCTTTATACCTGAATGTGGATCAGGATCTCCAGAACACATTAATATCCTGATGGTCTTCCTCTGCGTGTAATCAATACCATCCAATCACGGCTGCTTTATAAACACAATCGAGCGGCAGAGGACGGCTGAAGGGGAAGGAGCAGATAATCCCACACCTCACACACACACACACACACACACACACACACACACACCACAGCCCTGAAGGCTGATTGGTCAACAGAACATCCTAGCAGTTCAAAGATACGCTAACACCAAACATTTGAAAGACAATTACACTTTTATTCATCAAGGACTCTTTAAACTGATCAGAAGTGACATTTATAATGTGACAAAAGATTCTCTCTCTAATAAACGCTGTTCAATTCATCAAAGAATCCTGAGAAATAAAATGTATCGGTTTACACAGAAATGTGTGTGTGATTGTGAGTGTGTGTGTGTGTGTGTGAGAAAGTGTGTGTGATTGTGAGTGTGTGTGTGTGTGTGAGAGAGAGTGGGCATGTTTTTGTGAATATCAGGACACAAATGTGTATAATGACATGGGTATTACAAAAAGAGGGTGAAATATGAGGACGTTCCCCATGTCCTCACTTTTCAAAATGCTTATATTTCACACAGAATGAGGTTTTTCACAGAAAGTAAACTGTGCTGTGCTGTGTGTGTGTGTGTGTGTGTGTGTGTGTGTGTGTGTGTGTGTGTGTGTGTGTGTGTGTGTGTGTGTGTGTGTGTGTGTGTGTGTGTGTGTGTGTGTGTGTGTGTGTGTGTGTGTGTGTGTTTGAGAGTGACGCTCAGAGGAAGAGTGTGAGTGTGTGTGAAAGAGAGAGCAGTGTTGGTAGAAATGTTTGTACATACACACGATTCGGCAGGACCAGAACACACACACACACACACACACACACACACACACACACACACACACACACACACACAAACCGAGAGAACCCACTCCACGTGCTACTGGGAATCTTCTTCTCACACACACACACGAGCTGTCAGCACGACTGAAGTGATGATGTTCGTGTGTGTGTGTCTGTATGATGACGGCTGACAGACAACAAGCAAACAGTGACACTCCTGAGAGAAGAGACAGGAAGAGAAGAAGGAGATCAAAGCGTCTTCCTTTGTGCTTTTCTTTTATTAGAGACTGAAACGACACACTCTCAACACGCATCAGTCACACACACACACACAGCACGAGATTCAACACGGAGCGAGAGGAAACTTCACGGATCAACACACACCTCAGAGGCTCAGAGAGAAGATTTAAAGAAGCTCAAACCAATAAATCATCAAGCAATTTGAGCTTAAAATACACTTGATTCAGTCGGAAGGGGCAGAGGCGGAGTAACGATGCTTTATGGGGATTTGACTCATAACTCATGTGCTTATTCAAACCTGTCAAATCAGGTTTTACATCATCAGTGCCATCAAACAGCTTGAATGTGAACAGATGACATTTCAGATCCGCCGCAGAGAGGAAGATTATAACTTATGTTCGGGTCTGATCCTCCTCACACGAAACATCACATGACTTCAGACTCAGAGTCACATGACTGTTCTGATGAAACTACATCTGAGTAAAAGAATGATCAAACACAGTCCGGCGAGGCCGTTTTCATTGAGTTATATTCTGATGAAATATTACCAAAAAATGTAAATCTAAAAAGTGTTCATGATGTGATCCATCCCAGCGGACAGGGAACGTTCTCACAAGGTTCTCTCAACGTTATTAGAATGTTCATTCAATGTTATCTGGTCTTTAATAAACGTTAGAACAAACACATTATTTATACATCGTTCATGGAACGTTTCAGTTGGACGTTCATCATTTTTTAAATATAACAACTTTCAAAAGTACACTCTAAAAAATGCTGGGTTAAAAACAACCCAAGTTGGGTTGAAAATGGACTAACACAACAATTGGGTTGTTTTAACCCAGCGATTGGGATGTTTTAACCCAGCGGGTGGGTTGTTTTAACCCAGTGAATGGGTTGTTTTAACCCAGTGAATGGGTTGTTTTAACCCAGTGGTTGGGTTGTTTTAACCCAGTGAATGGGTTGTTTTAACCCAGCGGGTGGGTTGTTTTAACCCAGTGAATGGGTTGTTTTAACCCAGTGAATGGGTTGTTTTAACCCAGCGGGTGGGTTGTTTTAACCCAGTGAATGGGTTGTTTTAACCCAGCAGGTGGGTTGTTTTAACCCAGCGATTGGGATGTTTTAACCCAGCGGGTGGGTTGTTTTAACCCAGTGAATGGGTTGTTTTAACCCAGTGAATGGGTTGTTTTAACCCAGCAGGTGGGATGTTTTAACCCAGCGATTGGGATGTTTTAACCCAGCGGGTGGGTTGTTTTAACCCAGTGAATGGGTTGTTTTAACCCAGCGGTTGGGTTGTTTAAACCCAGTGGTTGGGTTGTTTTAACCCAGCAATTGGGTTGTTTTAATCCAGCGTTTGGGTTGTTTTAACCCAGCAATTGGGTTGTTTTAATCCAGTGAATGGGTTGTTTTAACCCAGTGAATGGGTTGTTTTAACCCAGTGGTTGGGTTGTTTTAACCCAGCAATTGGGTTGTTTTAATCCAGCGTTTGGGTTGTTTTAACCCAGCAATTGGGTTGTTTTAATCCAGTGAATGGGTTGTTTTAACCCAGTGAATGGGTTGTTTTAACCCAGTGGTTGGGTTGTTTTAACCCAGTGGTTGGGTTGTTTTAACCCAGCGAATGGGTTGTTTTAACCCAGCGATTGGGTTGTTTTAACCCAGTGGTTGGGTTGTTTTAACCCAGCGGTTGTGTTGTTTTAACCCAGCGGTTGGGTTGTTTTAACCCAGCGATTGGGATGTTTTAACCCAGCGGTTGGGTTGTTTTAACCCAGCGGTTGGGATGTTTTAACCCAGTGGTTGGGTTGTTTTAACCCAGCGGTTGGGTTGTTTTAACCCAGCGGTTGGGTTGTTTTAACCCAGCAATTGGGTTGTTTTAATCCAGCGTTTGGGTTGTTTTACCCAGCAATTGGGTTGTTTAAATCCAGTGTTTGGGTTGTTTTAATCCAGTGTTTGGGTTGTTTTAACCCAGCGGTTGGGTTGTTTTAACCCAGCAATTGTGTTGTTTTAACCCAGCGGTTGGGTTGTTTTAACCCAGCAATTGGGTTGTTTTAACCCAGGGAATGGGTTGTTTTAACCCAGCGGTTGGGTCGTTTTAACCCAGCGATTGGGTTGTTTTAACCCAGCGGTTGGGTTGTTTTAACCCAGCTATTGGGTTGTTTTAACCCAGCAATTGGGTTAAATGTTTGCTTAAAACAACCCAATTGCTGGGTTAAAACAACCCAACCGCTGGGTTAAAACAACCCAATTGCTGGGTTAGTCCATTTTCAATCCAACTTGGGTTGTTTTTAACCCAGGCATTTTTTAGAGTGTAACATCCCATAATGTTTGAAGAATGATACAAACGTTCACATGAATATTCATAAATAACTGTTTTTATAACCTAATGGAAACATTAGTCTTATAATATATTTTAAAAAATAATAAAAAGAAAAGTGTGAACATTCTACTACATATCTTTGTTTTCTCTCCTGCCCTCCGGCAGGCGTTTCAGGATCCTCCGGACCAGGACCAGCAGACTAAAGAACAGTTTTTTCCCCAGAGCTGTCTCTTTACTGATCTCAAACCCCCGTTGATCCACTTCCCTCATAAACTGCAAACTCTCCTACCTCACATCTACATTCACTTTGTTATTTGCACTACCGACTGTTTATTACAGTAACAACTGTTTACTTATGCATCTTGCACCACCATATCTTAACTGGATTATGCTCAATTGCACTGCCGACTGTATTCACAGTACCAACTGTTTACATTTGCATTTTGCACCGTACTTCTAACTGTAATATGCAATCACTTCCACTGCACTTTGAACTTTCTTTCGGATAGCTCTGTCCATACTTTATTGCACTACCTTAATCCACTGCTATATTCCTCATATTAGCCTAACATATTATTGTATACCTCTATCTGTAAAATTCTGTTTATAGTAATAGCCATCTGTATATTTATTCACTGTACATATTCACCTGTAAATTCAGTTCTGCTTATAGTAATAACCGTCTCTCTATTTATACATATATATATATTTATATATATTCAGTACATTTCCATGTCCTGCACTTATGCAACCACTGTATATCCTGCACTTGCTGCTATTGCACTTCTGGTTAGACCTAAACTGCATTTCGTTGCCTTGTACTTGTACCTGTGTAATGACAATAAAGTTGAATCTAATCTAATCTAAAAGCTATATTTGTTTTATACTCACAATCACACAAACAGCACAGAATAAATCTTTCTGCTCCCTGATTGCCTAATTCTAACTCCTCCCCTAATCATAACCCCTCCCTTAATCCTAACTCCTCCCCTAATCATAACCCCTCCCTTAATCCTAACTCCTCCCCTAATCATAACCCCTTCCTTAATCCTAACTCCTCCCCTAATCATAACCCCTCCCTTAATCCTAACTCCTCCCCTAATCCCACAGTTACCAATAGTAGGACAGTAATAATCTGACGGGTCAGAACTGGTTCTGCAGCAGAACAGCAGAAGCTGAACCGATCATGAATGAGTCTCTCGAGCCTCATCATCTCCTCGTTCAGGAATGTTGCTCCGCTGTGTTAATATCATAACACACTCTTCTATGCAGATATTGCATGTGACCGTATTGATTCTGAATCTCTGCAGTGGGTTTGAACAGCGTCATGGCGGCGTCTCATTACAGCGCTATCGGTGCGCAGCAGCTCGGCTGATTACTCCAGTAAATTGAAACTCTAATTGAATCGGGAGTCCTTATTGTGGATGTCTGTAAAACTCGCTATCACGCAGTTCAGGCTTGCTTGAGTTATTCAGAGCTGAAAGCTCAGGCGTGTCATGAATAGATTGACTCTCCACCAATGTGACGAGTGCACACTTCATCAACTCTTCTGAAGCTCTGCAGCTTTATTTCTGATTGAGCGCATGACGAGTCTCAGTTCAGTTGGTAACTTACTTTGCACAGGATTGTCACTTTTTGAGGGTGAGCAAAGACGTGCCGTTTTTGTGTGTGTCCCTTTAAATGCAAATGAGCTGCCCCCTTTCCGGAATAGGGCGGAGCTTCAAGAGCTCCTGTTAGCAGCTCTAATGACCTCTCAAACACACACACACACACACACACACACACACACACACTAAAACTGTTCAGCCTTTAATGATCAAACCGGGAGAGACTCCAGAAGAAGAGAAGACATGTAGAACGAGACAGGACGTTTCTGAAGGGATAGATGATGAGTTTATGAGTGAACCATCTTCAGTCATTGATTAGCATATTCTGACTAAAGCGCTGGGGTGGGGTAAGATGAGCCAGAGAATATCTGCTGATGAAGAGTAAGTGTAATTACGGTTAGAACTGATGATGTCATCTCGCGTCTGTGTTCGTACTGTATCAATAAATGCGAGAGACGGACGACAGCCCAACTCCACATGTTCCCGGGGGCGGGGTTATGCAAATGTTAGGGGTAGTGATGTCACTGACTCGTTGTAGTCCCGACCAGCCGTTTGTTGTAGTTCTAAAAGAGAAAATAGCTCAAACAGCGACGACACACACTCACTAAAGTGACACACGTCGAATCTTAATCAACCAGCGCTGTTCGTGTCACTCCTCCAGAGGTCATTCTAGAGCTGTTGCTTTAAGAGCGGTGGCACACTTTACCCCAGTCTCCTGTTATGTGTCATCCGTACTGGAGCAGAGTCGAAACGCTCCACTCCGATAACTCTGATCTATCAGCAGAGAGAGAGAGAGAGAGAGAGAGAGAGAGAGAGAGAGAGAGAGAGAGATAGAGAGAGAGAGAGGCGATTAGATGGAGACGGACACACTGTAGACTGAATCACACAGAGCCATTATCTCATCATGTCACAGTAACTCACACACACACACACTGACCGTGAGCTTGTTACTGGACGTGCTGGTGCCGTCTCGTGGCCGTTTCTACCGCTGGATGCTCGGATGTTACTGGTGGGCGGCATAATAACTGACCAGAGCTCATTAGCATGAAGTGAAATGAAGAGAGACACACACACACACACACACACACACACACACACACACACACACACACACACACACACACACACACACACACACACACACACACACACACACAGCTCTGCTCTTGTTCAAACCTGTCCAAACAAACAGTAGCTGATGGGCTTCCCGCTGTGGCCTCTGGTAGGGCATTAGCATATGCTAATGAGACAGTGGTCAGCTCACGGTCCAGCAGCAGATGTGGACAGATGTCCGGAAACACACACACCTGCTCCTCTGATCACTGTAACATCAGTCCTGTCACAAGTGATGAAACTCAACACACTATAGAATCATATGCAGGAAAAGGGCAGCAGAAGAATCAGAAGAATAAAACACAAGAAAAAAACAAACACTTGATCTCCTCGCCCCATCGAAAAAACTGCCCACAATGACAGAAACCATCTTTAGGAAACAATTATTTGAAGTGTAATGTAATTGTTTAGTGTGTCTCGCGTCCATTAGAAAACATGGAGGGGTGGAGTTTAGGAGCTATACTGGGACCGGCCACCGGGGGGCGATCGAGGCGCGGAGGCTTCAGTTTCTGAGAGGAGCGCTACAAATAAACCAAGACACCAGTGTTAATTTTCGTCAACGACTTTTTTCACTGACGACAACGAGACGATAACTAAATAAAAACTAGTGTTGGATGACAAAAACTATGAGGAAAATCAACTGTCATTTTCATCAACAAATAAAAGCGAGAGGAGAATGTTAGTGAGGGTCGATTAGGGAAGAGATGGGGTCAGAACTGATGTCCTGTGTCACAGATGCGCACATTTGATCTGAGCTGATCTAACCGCTGGAGAACACACGGCTCACACACCCCCAATCCAGCGCTCCAGAGCGGCTCAATCAGTCAATAACACACATTTATGACAGACTAGTGTTTATGAACTAATGCTGATGAATAATGACAGTGTTTACTTTACGATGTTTATATAGTAATGTGTTTTAGACCAGCCATTCCCAAACTGTGGTCCGCGGCCCACTAGTGGTCCGTGAGGGTACTGCAGGTGGGCCGTGGAAAGGCAAAATAAAAATGTACCTTCATTTTACCAGGAAATTCCCATAAAAATAAAATGTAAAAAGAAGGCCTGTGTAGGCCTATATTGATACAAAATTTAAATTAAATTGTCAAGTTATTGTGTGATTACTAAAATAGGCTAGTGGCGCTCGGCCGTGACGTTCAAGTTCAGTGCCTCACTTTTTGAGGACTTGTAAACTTTAAATAATAACTCTAATAATCCCATAAATTTGCCAAAGGTTTTGAAATGTTGACTATATCCAAGTGTTCTTATTACTGTATAGATTTCATACTCCATTGCAAAATAAGCCCGTTGTTTAAATGAACCTGATTATGCACTTGAGTAAATAAATAAAATAAATATGTGGCAGCTGTTGTATACAGTAAACTTTCTTTTAACAAGCCTGTTGTGCTGATGTGATGACCAGTTATAGTTTTAGTGCTAGTAAGCCTATTTAGAGGTGCGGGTTAATTCAGGTAGGTCTGTGTGTAGACATATATATTATGAGGTGGTCCGCGAAATTTCTTGATTACAACTAGTGGTCCACAAACACAAAAAGTTTGAAAACCCCTGTTTTAGACGGTTGTAACAATGCATATTTGATCTCCTCATCTGAACTTGAATGAGCTCCTGCAACTGCAATAGTAAGGCGAGATTTCAAAATAAGAGTCCCGGTGTATTTCCAGCTGGTTTATAATTAAAAGTCACGCATTATATATTCGTTTTTGCTTACACAATAAACTGTATTTAATTTAATTCCCATTTAATTCATAGTCAGGAGGAAAGAGCAGTATTTGACACATATTCAATAAAGTATCAGGGTTATAATAGTTTACATTTATGCATTTAGCAGACGCTTTTATCCAAAGCGACTTACAACTTGGGGAAACATGAAGCGATTGGTCATGAACGAATGGTCATAGTTCACTAAAACCATTAAAAAAATCTTTGTTACTTGAAATTAAATAAATGTTAACTGAAATTAAATAAATAAATAAACAAACTTATTTGAAGCTTTAGTTTAACCTGGTATGGCCTACTAACTAAAACAGAAATACAGAGTTATAAAAACTATATAGATGTTTTTAAAAAAGTGAATTGAGCTCTTTCGTGTATTTTTAATGTCAAAAACAAAATGATGTCAAAATATCAGTTCAAGTGACAGTCGGTTATGTGATGCTTAAATGCTTAATGTGTTACAATTGAACTAAACTCATTAGATTTTAGGAGACTAAATCTAGACTAAAACTAAAAACAATTCAGGCGACTAAAATATGACTAAAACTAAATGGCATTTTAGTCAAAGACTATCACTAAAACTAAATCAAAATATGCTGTCAGAATGAACACTGCAAGACACGTTTAAATGCTTTATATTTGGTCAGTTTCACACGCGTCCCTCGTCTCACATCTCATGTGAAAGTGTTTAAATAGAGTCACGAGTTTGATCTTCAATAGAGTTCAGCTCATTTACATGAATCACTGACACAGCAATGAATCGATTCAAAACAATGCATCATCACTTAGAAATGTCCATGGAGTGCCATTTAACATGCTTTAACATGTTTCAGTAAAAATAGAGTTCAATATTGCTATTTAGTTCTATCGTTCAATCTTATGAAATATTCTTCTGTTCACAGAGTGTGGAAAACATGCCTCGATTATTCGAGCTAAATTCTCTTCTGGCAACAATGAAAAGATGGAACATGTCAGAGCAAATACATAAACATTGGAGCATGTCATAGATCATCAAATGGTTTTAATACAAGTCAAGATTTGGTATGAGAAACTAATGCTAAGATTAATGTCAGAATTCTTTCTCATAGATCCGGTGCTCCAGCAAAAGTGATTCGATCTCAGCGGAATGAGGACAAAAATTTAAATGCAATCATGCAAATCAATGTGCATTGAGAGTCCTTTACAAACAAATCAGTGCCATCTCATCAAACATGCAGGGACTGAAGGGGGCGATAGAGTTTCCTTAATGTTTCTGACAGAACTGAAGATTTCTCTGCTCATCTGGAGATGAAAAATCATATGCGATCGACAGCAACACTAAAATTGCAACTCAAACTTGCACGAAAGCATGAAATGTTGCGTATAACTAGAGTGTTTTGCGTACGGCATGTTTTAGGCCTCAGACTTCATCATCCTCCAGGAGGAACCAAATGTGATTTTATGAGTTTAGTGAGACTTTTGTTCAAAGTGGAAGACAGAGACGTAATAATACGCAAGTAGAAGAACGACATTTCACTTAATACTTTCAAAATAAAACACTTTTTGCCATCTTCACAGTACAGTGACATCATCTCTCATGCACGTTTACCAGAGACTAACATCAGCTCTTCCCAAACCGTCTACATAGGGATCGTGATCCGACCTTCACCAGAGACTGGAACTCAATTAACAACGCAATACTTACATGAACACACAGCACACACACTGGGATTCATTCATCAAACTTTCGTAAATGTGATACATTTGGGAGTAAAACGGACCTTCCCAAAAACTCTCAGATTTGATAGTTAAAGAGACACAATATTGGCAAAAGTGTTGTGCCGCCTGCCTTCACACACACATGAGCTTTAACGCCATCCCATTCTCAATCCTGGGGGTTTAATATGGAGTCGGCCACCCTTTGAGCTCTACCAGCTTCAGCTCTTCTTTCCTCAAGGGTTAGGAGTGTGTTTATGGAGATTCATCTAGAAGCGCATTTGTGATGTTGGACGAGAAGGCCTGGCTCTCAGTCTCCGCTCTAATTCATCCCAAAGGTGTTCTATCGGGTTGAGGTCAGGACTCTGTGCAGGCCAGTCCAGTTCCTCCACACCAAACTCCTCATCCATGTCTTTATGGAGCGATGCTTTGAGCACTGGAGCGCAGGCATGCTGGGACAGGAAGGGGCCGTCCCCAAACTGATCCCACAAAGATGGGAGCATGAAATTGTCCAAAATGTCTTGGTGAAGCATTAAGAGTTCCTTTCACTGGAACTAACCCCTGAAAAACAACCTCACCCCATAATCCCCCCTCCACCAAACTTTACACTTGGCACAATGCAGTCAGGCAAGTCAACCGCCAAACCCAGACTCGTCCATGGGATTGTCAGACAGAGAAGCGTGATTGGTCACTCAAAGAACACGTCTCCACTGCTCTAGAGTCCAGTGGTGGCACGCTTTACCCCACTGCATCCCACGCTTTGCATTGCAATTGGTGATGTAAGGCTTGGATGAGCTGCTCGGCCATGGAAACCCATTCCATGAAGCTCTACACACTGTTCTTGAGCTCATCTGAAGGCCACAGAAGTTTGGAGGTCTGGAGCTCTTGACTCTGCAGAAAGTTGGCGACTTCTGTGACCCTCAGCATGCGCTGACCCCGCTCTTTGACCCTCAGCATGCGCTGACCCCGCTCTGTTGTTCCCAATGGCTTCCACTTTGTTCTAATCCCACTAACAGTTGAGCGTGGGATATTTAGTAGTGAGGAAATGTCCCGAATGGACTTATTGCACAGGTGTCCAGCGATCACGGCCCCACGCTTGAGTTCTCTGAGCTCCTGAGAGCGGCCCATTCTCTCACTGATGAGTGTAGAAGCGTCTGCAGGTCTAGAGCTTGAGTTCTCTGAGCTCCTGAGAGCGGCCCATTCTCTCACTGATGTGTGTAGAAGCGTCTGCAGGTCTAGAGCTTGAGTTCTCTGAGCTCCTGAGAGCGGTCCATTCTCTCTCTGATGTGTGTAGAAGCGTCTGCAGGACTAGAGCTTGAGTTCTCTGAGCTCCTGAGAGCGGCCCATTCTCTCACTGATGTGTGTAGAAGCGTCTGCAGGACTAGAGCTTGAGTTCTCTGAGCTCCTGAGAGCGGCCCATTCTCTCACTGATGTGTGTAGAAGCGTCTGCAGGTCTAGAGCTTGAGTTCTCTGAGCTCCTGAGAGCGGCCCATTCTCTCACTGATGTGTGTAGAAGCGTCTGCAGGACTAGAGCTTGAGTTCTCTGAGCTCCTGAGAGCGGCCCATTCTCTCACTGATGTGTGTAGAAGCGTCTGCAGGACTAGAGCTTGAGTTCTCTGAGCTCCTGAGAGCGGCCCATTCTCTCACTGATGTGTGTAGAAGCGTCTGCAGGACTAGAGCTTGAGTTCTCTGAGCTCCTGAGAGCGGCCCATTCTCTCACTGATGTGTGTAGAAGCGTCTGCAGGTCTAGAGCTTGAGTTCTCTGAGCTCCTGAGAGCGGCCCATTCTCTCAGTGATGTGTGTAGAAGCGTCTGCAGGTCTAGAGCTTGAGTTCTCTGAGCTCCTGAGAGCGGCCCATTCTCTCACTGATGTGTGTAGAAGCGTCTGCAGGTCTAGAGCTTGAGTTCTCTGAGCTCCTGAGAGCGGCCCATTCTCTCACTGATGTGTGTAGAAGCGTCTGCAGGTCTAGAGCTTGAGTTCTCTGAGCTCCTGAGAGCGGCCCATTCTCTCACTGATGTGTGTAGAAGCGTCTGCAGGACTAGAGCTTGAGTTCTCTGAGCTCCTGAGAGCGGCCCATTCTCTCACTGATGTGTGTAGAAGCGTCTGCAGGACTAGAGCTTGAGTTCTCTGAGCTCCTGAGAGCGGCCCATTCTCTCACTGATGTGTGTAGAAGCGTCTGCAGGTCTAGAGCTTGAGTTCTCTGAGCTCCTGAGAGCGGCTCATTCTCTCACTGATGTGTGTAGAAGCGTCTGCAGGTCTAGAGCTTGAGTTCTCTGAGCTCCTGAGAGCGGTCCATTCTCTCACTGATGTGTGTAGAAGCGTCTGCAGGACTAGAGCTTGAGTTCTCTGAGCTCCTGAGAGCGGCCCATTCTCTCACTGATGTGTGTAGAAGCGTCTGCAGGACTAGAGCTTGAGTTCTCTGAGCTCCTGAGAGCGGCCCATTCTCTCACTGATGTGTGTAGAAGCGTCTGCAGGTCTAGAGCTTGAGTTCTCTGAGCTCCTGAGAGCGGCTCATTCTCTCACTGATGTGTGTAGAAGCGTCTGCAGGTCTAGAGCTTGAGTTCTCTGAGCTCCTGAGAGCGGCTCATTCTCTCACTGATGTGTGTAGAAGCGTCTGCAGGTCTAGAGCTTGAGTTCTCTGAGCTCCTGAGAGCGGCTCATTCTCTCACTGATGTGTGTAGAAGCGTCTGCAGGACTAGAGCTTGAGTTCTCTGAGCTCCTGAGAGCGGTCTATTCTCTCACTGATGTGTGTAGAAGCGTCTGCAGGACTAGAGCTTGAGTTCTCTGAGCTCCTGAGAGCGGCTCATTCTCTCACTGATGTGTGTAGAAGCGTCTGCAGGACTAGAGCTTGAGTTCTCTGAGCTCCTGAGAGCGGTCCATTCTCTCACTGATGTGTGTAGAAGCGTCTGCAGGACTAGAGCTTGAGTTCTCTGAGCTCCTGAGAGCGGCTCATTCTCTCACTGATGTGTGTAGAAGCGTCTGCAGGACTAGAGCTTGAGTTCTCTGAGCTCCTGAGAGCGGCTCATTCTCTCACTGATGTGTGTAGAAGCGTCTGCAGGACTAGAGCTTGAGTTCTCTGAGCTCCTGAGAGCGGCCCATTCTCTCTCTGATGTGTGTAGAAGCGTCTGCAGGACTAGAGCTTGAGTTCTCTGAGCTCCTGAGAGCGGTCCATTCTCTCACTGATGTGTGTAGAAGCGTCTGCAGGCCTAGAGCTTGAGTTCTCTGAGCTCCTGAGAGCGGCCCATTCTCTCACTGATGTGTGTAGAAGCGTCTGCAGGTCTAGAGCTTGAGTTCTCTGAGCTCCTGAGAGCGGCCCATTCTCTCACTGATGTGTGTAGAAGCGTCTGCAGGACTAGAGCTTGAGTTCTCTGAGCTCCTGAGAGCGGCCCATTCTCTCACTGATGTGTGTAGAAGCGTCTGCAGGTCTAGAGCTTGAGTTCTCTGAGCTCCTGAGAGCGGTCCATTCTCTCACTGATGTGTGTAGAAGCGTCTGCAGGTCTAGAGCTTGAGTTCTCTGAGCTCCTGAGAGCGGCCCATTCTCTCACTGATGTGTGTAGAAGCGTCTGCAGGACTAGAGCTTGAGTTCTCTGAGCTCCTGAGAGCGGCCCATTCTCTCACTGATGTGTGTAGAAGCGTCTGCAGGTCTAGAGCTTGAGTTCTCTGAGCTCCTGAGAGCGGTCCATTCTCTCACTGATGTGTGTAGAAGCGTCTGCAGGTCTAGAGCTTGAGTTCTCTGAGCTCCTGAGAGCGGCTCATTCTCTCACTGATGTGTGTAGAAGCGTCTGCAGGTCTAGAGCTTGAGTTCTCTGAGCTCCTGAGAGCGGCCCATTCTCTCACTGATGTGTGTAGAAGCGTCTGCAGGTCTAGAGCTTGAGTTCTCTGAGCTCCTGAGAGCGGCTCATTCTCTCACTGATGTGTGTAGAAGCGTCTGCAGGACTAGAGCTTGAGTTCTCTGAGCTCCTGAGAGCGGCTCATTCTCTCTCTGATGTGTGTAGAAGCGTCTGCAGGACTAGAGCTTGAGTTCTCTGAGCTCCTGAGAGCGGCTCATTCTCTCACTGATGTGTGTAGAAGCGTCTGCAGGACTAGAGCTTGAGTTCTCTGAGCTCCTGAGAGCGGTCCATTCTCTCACTGATGTGTGTAGAAGCGTCTGCAGGTCTAGAGCTTGAGTTCTCTGAGCTCCTGAGAGCGGCTCATTCTCTCACTGATGTGTGTAGAAGCGTCTGCAGGACTAGAGCTTGAGTTCTCTGAGCTCCTGAGAGCGGTCCATTCTCTCACTGATGTGTGTAGAAGCGTCTGCAGGACTAGAGCTTGAGTTCTCTGAGCTCCTGAGAGCGGCTCATTCTCTCACTGATGTGTGTAGAAGCGTCTGCAGGACTAGAGCTTGAGTTCTCTGAGCTCCTGAGAGCGGCCCATTCTCTCACTGATGTGTGTAGAAGCGTCTGCAGGTCTAGAGCTTGAGTTCTCTGAGCTCCTGAGAGCGGCTCATTCTCTCACTGATGTGTGTAGAAGCGTCTGCAGGACTAGAGCTTGAGTTCTCTGAGCTCCTGAGAGCGGCTCATTCTCTCTCTGATGTGTGTAGAAGCGTCTGCAGGACTAGAGCTTGAGTTCTCTGAGCTCCTGAGAGCGGCCCATTCTCTCACTGATGTGTGTAGAAGCGTCTGCAGGACTAGAGCTTGAGTTCTCTGAGCTCCTGAGAGCGGCTCATTCTCTCACTGATGTGTGTAGAAGCGTCTGCAGGACTAGAGCTTGAGTTCTCTGAGCTCCTGAGAGCGGTCCATTCTCTCACTGATGTGTGTAGAAGCGTCTGCAGGTCTAGAGCTTGAGTTCTCTGAGCTCCTGAGAGCGGCTCATTCTCTCTCTGATGTGTGTAGAAGCGTCTGCAGGTCTAGAGCTTGAGTTCTCTGAGCTCCTGAGAGCGGTCCATTCTCTCACTGATGTGTGTAGAAGCGTCTGCAGGTCTAGAGCTTGAGTTCTCTGAGCTCCTGAGAGCGGCTCATTCTCTCACTGATGTGTGTAGAAGCGTCTGCAGGACTAGAGCTTGAGTTCTCTGAGCTCCTGAGAGCGGCCCATTCTCTCTCTGATGTGTGTAGAAGCGTCTGCAGGACTAGAGCTTGAGTTCTCTGAGCTCCTGAGAGCGGTCCATTCTCTCACTGATGTGTGTAGAAGCGTCTGCAGGACTAGAGCTTGAGTTCTCTGAGCTCCTGAGAGCGGCTCATTCTCTCTCTGATGTGTGTAGAAGCGTCTGCAGGACTAGAGCTTGAGTTCTCTGAGCTCCTGAGAGCGGTCCATTCTCTCACTGATGTGTGTAGAAGCGTCTGCAGGACTAGAGCTTGAGTTCTCTGAGCTCCTGAGAGCGGCCCATTCTCTCACTGATGTGTGTAGAAGCGTCTGCAGGACTAGAGCTTGAGTTCTCTGAGCTCCTGAGAGCGGCCCAATCTCTCACTGATGTGTGTAGAAGCGTCTGCAGGACTAGAGCTTGAGTTCTCTGAGCTCCTGAGAGCGGCCCATTCTCTCACTGATGTGTGTAGAAGCGTCTGCAGGTCTAGAGCTTGAGTTCTCTGAGCTCCTGAGAGCGGTCCATTCTCTCACTGATGTGTGTAGAAGCGTCTGCAGGTCTAGAGCTTGAGTTCTCTGAGCTCCTGAGAGCGGTCCATTCTCTCACTGATGTGTGTAGAAGCGTCTGCAGGACTAGAGCTTGAGTTACACACCTGTGGCCATGAAGGGGTTGAACACCTGAACTCAGGGATGTGGAGGGGCGGCACAATACTTCTGGCTATATAGTGTATGTTAATGAATTCCAATCATTTGTAAATGAGGCTGCACACTCATTCACAATTAGCATAATCCTGTCCATGAATTACCCTAATGTGAATTAAACACATGCTGTGGAATCAGATGCACATTTCCCCTGCTGGACTTAATGAACTTAATGAAAATTGTCAGATCAGCTCCAATGCACTACTCACAGTTTCTTAAGAAGTAAACCTGAAAGTGTTGTGTATGCGGGCAGCTCACTGGGTTCGGATCAGAGCTGATGTTTCTGCTTCTACCATCATTATACTAGCAAACACACAACACCCAAAGACAAACCCTCAAGTCAATGTTCTTAACTACCATCACACATTTATAAACTCGCCCAGCAGCACTAATGATCTGTGGGCGGCTGCTAAAACTCAATCCTCCTACATAAGAACGAAGCGAAAGACGCCATTCTCCGCCGCACTCGCGTCATGCCAGAATTACTGCACGAGATCACAACTCAACGCCTCCTGCGACTCAGAGATGATACGCTTCTAGAGCAACAATCAGCTTTTGATGATGCTTATTTTGTGTCTGTAGCTCGTTTTTCAGATGATCTTTAAAACGAAAGCAAATATCAATAGGTACCTTTAACTACGTTTTACTGCCATTTTGTTTTTTACACAGATTTTCAGTTCACTACAAAAAGCATGACTAATGATTCGTTACATTTATATAGCGCTTTTCTAGGCACTCAAAGCACTTTACATATAGAAGGGGGGAATCTCCTCAACCACCACCAATGTGCAGCATCACCTGATGATGCGATGGCAGCCATTTTGTGCCAGAACGCCCACCAGCTGATGGTGGAGAGGAGTGATGAAGCCAATCTGTATATGGGGATGATTAGGAGGCCATGATGGACAATGATGGGCAAATTTGGCCAGGATGCCGGGGTTACACCCCTACTCTTTATCCTGGGATTTTTAATGACCACAGAGTCAGGACTAACGCCTCATCCATTTAACATCAATATACCTACTTTCCTAATGTATAGCAAATGAAAACCAGTACATCCCTTACGAAAAATAACCATGGTTTTATTATAGTAAAAGTGTAGTAACCATGTTTTTTTGGCTAATTGATTACCATTTATATAACCACAGTTTTACCACAAATACCATGGTTAAACTATGGTTAGAGTAGCAAAACCATGGTTAATTTGTGGTTACCATGGTTTAACTACAATAACCATGGTTTTTTTATTTTATTTGTAGTAAAACCATGGTTCATTTTCGTAAGGGATGAAACAGGTAGTAGCCTATGTCTAAATTTGAAAAACAGAATCGTACCCCAATGACCTATTACTCCCGGCGTAGTGTTGTCAAGAGTACAGACCACGATACCAATTCGGTACTGACATTTATAAAATGTGCCGCTTTGAGCGCTGTTGAGCTGGAATCGTAAACACCTCTGACTGGCCATTGTGCTCTTGCTCTCATCGGATGTGCCTGTGATTGGCTACACTGATCAACGCACGGGAGTGTTTGAAAGCACAAGCAGGCGTCGACTGATAGGCTGATAGACCCCTGGATTCAAACGCTCCCGTGTATAAAGCATCATTGATTAGGGATGGGCGTATCGATTTGAAGTATCGATATATCGATACTGATGTGAGCATCGAAAAGTATCGATACTCAAATAAAAATATCGAAACCAAGGTGTTTTTTTGTTTTTGTTTAAAAAGATTTAATGCATACAATACGAATAACCTGTTGTGTAGTATAGAACAATTTTCCTGCTCATCTGAACCATGATCTGAATGCACGCATATGCTGTAAGACAGAACCAGCCAATCACAGACAGCGTTCACACACCGATGACACTGTATTCACACAGAGCTGCGTTTCCCAAAACTATCATAAGAAACCATTGATGCTTTTGGAAACGCAGCCCAGAACAATACTCATCAGAAGACAAAAAACATATGTTTGAGTTATTTCACAATAAAATTGTAATTGTAGCCTACATAGTGCATTACACTCTTTAAATGTAATGTTAAAAGCTGATATTGATCATGTTCTATTCTGTAACTATAATATCATGTCAGAATAAAAAGGTTGCATTTTATGAGCGCAACGTCCTTGGTTTATTTATTTACTACAGTGATCGTAGTTCAACTAGTACTTGTAAATTTCCATGGTTACAACTACAAGTAAACATATTTTAACCATGTGTAAACAAAAATATGATCTAATAAGTTGCAATTAAGGCATATTGAATGTTAAAATTCAAATATAATGTTAAGTGGGTATATTTACCCATTTTACTCTTAGTAATTTTAATAATTTAATAAATGTAATAATTAAAAAGTTCAGTTAAGAAGTATCGTATCGATATCGGCGATACTGGCCTTGAAAGTATCGTATCGTATCGAAAACAAATAAGTGGTATCGCCCATCCCTATCATTGATGTATATTTACAACGTGTTTGTGAAGCGCTGATCAGTGTAGCCAATCACAGGCACATCCGATGAGAGCGTGAGCACAATGGCCAGTCAGAGGTGTTTACGATTCCAGCTCAACAGCGCTCAAAGCGGCACATTTTTTAATGTCAGTACCGAATTGGTATCGTGGTCTGTACTTTTGACAACTCTATTCTGGCGTATTTCTTATTACTTAACCCATTACTTCACTTTACAATCCCATGAGGCCACGGGAGAGGAGTTTTGAATGGTAGTGAAGCTGCCCAAGCATCCCAACCCCAGAGAACATGATGTGTGTGTGTGTGTGTGTGTGTGTGTGTGTGTTCCTCCAGAAGCGTCTCACACGATTGTGTTCCCAAACACCAGCATCCCAACGCAAGAGAACATGATGTGTGTGTGTGTGTGTGTGTGTGTGTGTGTGTGTGTTCCTCCAGAAGCGTCTCACACGATTGTGTTCCCAAACACCAGCATCCCAATGCCAGAGAGCATGATGTGTGTGTGTGTGTGTGTGTGTGTGTGTGTGTGTGTGTGTGTGTGTGTGTTCCTCCAGAAGCGTCTCACACGATTACGTTCCAAACACCAGCATCCCAATGCCAGAGAACATGATGTGTGTGTATGTGTGTTTCTCCAGAAGCGTCTCACACAATTGTGTGTGTGTGTGTGTGTGTGTGTGTTCCTCCAGCGTCGCACACGATTGCGTTCCCAAACATCCCAACGCCAGAGAACATGACGGCGTTTATTGTGTTTCGTCTGAACTCATTTATGATGGAGGGATAAAGAGCCCGATTGCAGCAACTTACATTTTTATTACTGATATTTCGAACCCTTATGGAAGTGATGATTATGTTCTCTTCAACACATGGGATGGAAACGCTGCTTTATTCACAAATGTTTTATGCAATATTCCAATTCGCGACATTGGATGGAAACACAGCTAATGACAACATGGCATGTATTACACATGTAATTCCTCATAGTTTCAGACGCATCTCTGGTCTCGTTCAGTATTTCTGCTTGTTTCCAGTATCTAAGCATCCTTCAGAGATGGAAAGTCTTGGAAAAAAGTAAATACAAACTAAATTTAGCCAACAAATTTCACAAGATATTCTTTGAAGTCAAGACTTGTCCCACACGATGTCTCGCTTTTACTGGAACACAAGACAAAAATGCTGAAGAAGAAAGTGATTTTCGTAACCACAGTACAGAATAAATGGCAGTAATTTCGACATGACACAAACGCAGCTTCATACGGACGCGTCACATGCTACACGCCCAGTGTGACCTAAAGATCGCTACACACTCAGGCTGGTGGGGTAGTTAAAGGATTAGTTCACTTTTAAATAAACTTTTGCTGATAATTTCCTCACCCCGATGTCATCCAAGATGCCCATGTCTTTCTTTCTGCAGTCGAAAAGAAATGAAGGTTGATGAAAACATTCTAGGATTGTTCTCCATATAATGGACTTCAATGGGCTCCAAACGGTCCAAATGACAGTTTCAGTGCAGCTTCAAACGACACCAGACGATGAATAAGGGTCTTATCTAGCCAAACCATCAGTGTCTGTGAGAAACCCAGCAGTATTTATGCTGTTATTTTATCTCTTATCAGACGAACGTGATCATCTCTGAGCTCCGCCATAACTTCCGCCAAGTGAGGTCAAAATACGAGCGTGGTCATAGATATATCAATCGTAGATGCCTCATTCTACTGATCCGTGCAGGCGCTAATGAGGCTTCTACGTATACATCTATGACCACGCTCGTATTTTGACCTCACTTAGCGGAAGTTATGGCGGAGCTCAGAGATGATCACGTTCGTCTGATAAGAGGTAAAATAACAGCATAAATACTGCTGGGTTTCTCACAGAAACTGATGGTTTGGCTAGATAAGACCCTTATTCATCATCTGGTCTCGTTTGAAGCTGCACTGCACTTGACCCGTTTGAAGCCCATTGAAGTCCATTATATGGAGAACAATCCTGGAATGTTTTCATCCAAAACCTTCATTTCTTTTCGACTGCAGAAAGAAACACATGGACATCTTGGATGACATGGGGGCGAGTGATCAGCAAAAGTTTATTTAACAGTGAACTAATCCTTTAAATCTGTTTTTTGCCCATGAGTTCCTCAGTACATGTTGCAGAACATTTTACGCTACTGCATCTCCTCTGAGGCGTCCGGTGTAATGCCCTGAAGAAGAAACGACGCTGGGAGTTTTGGCTGGTCGACAGCACAGCAGGAAACGGATCACTCGACAGAAATGTGGAGACGAGTTCAGCGAACAGATCAAACTTCGTCCCATACCTGGACCAAAGCGTGCATTTCATCTGTTCTTACGGCAGGTAGAGCCCACAGTCTGTCTAACGGGTGACGCCTCCCTCTCCGCTTCCTCACTTGTCGCTTCAGTCCAGAGGTTGAATCCGTGTAAGCACCTCCCATCTTTAATCTGGGCCGCTGGGCTCCCCTGTACTAAGCTCCCAGTGCTGTTGCACTTCTTGGCCAGCGGTGGCGCCAGCGAGTCGGCCGGGTGCAGAGAGGTCAGAGAGAAGCTACTCAGGTTATCCGACAACTGTTCAGGATTACCAACTCCCGTGTCCTCGTCGAAGGGTTCTGTGGAGTCCGGTCGGATCCAGTTAGGGTTTGTGCAGTCACTGTATCTGCTCCGATTCCTCTGCCGCCCCCTGGTGGCCGCAGTCTGTGGAGCGTGAGGTCTCTGAGTGAGTTCTGGAGGGGGAACGTGGGTTCTGCAGATTGAGGGCCGCGTCGGATCTCCTGGCGGGGGGACGCCCTCCTCCAGCGTGGTCTGCAGGCTGCCCACGGAACTGCCCGTGGCCAGTGAGGAGTTACTGTGGGACGTCTGTGGCAAGAAACAACAACAGAATCACTGGAAAGAGAAACAAACCACCATCACAGCCAAGAGACAAGCAGGTGGAAGTGTTGAACTGGTTGACGTCTACAGAGAGCCGTCATGGGCGTCACTAGGCCCTTTTTAGGGGGGCTTCAGCCTAAACCCCCTAAACTTCTGCCCAGCCCACCTAAAAAATTTGTGATTCACTTTTATAACATATGAAACATGCAGCGTGTTCTTCAGTCCGCTGTGGCCAGGGTTGCCAGGTTTTCACAACAAAACCCCCTCAATTGCAACTCAAAACTACATTTACATTACATTTTACATTTATGCATTTGGCAGACGCTTTTATCCAAAGCGACTTACAGTGCCCTTATTACAGGGACAAACCCCCTGGAGCAACATGGAGTAAAGTGCCTTGCTCAAGGACACACTGGTGGTGACCGCTGGGATCGAACCAGCAACCTTCTGCATATCAGCTCAGTGGTTTAACCCACTGGACCACCATCTCTCCCCTCAAACTAGCCCAAAACAAGCCCAATCGCGTTTCAGGGGGGCTTCTCCGGAAAAAAATCGCATTTGGGGAGTAAAATATGTGGTTTTTTGGCATGGTTGCCTACTAAAATTTGCATTCCTGGGGCTAAATATCACATAATTGGGGTCGCTTCAACCCGCGGACATGAATAACAGCCCACAGCAACAGTGATGAAGGAGCCCAGAGACTTGGCAACACTGGATGTGGCGGCGAGCAGAGCGCACGTCAGAAGCAGAGGTGTGTGTGTTGATCTGAGCCTCATTGGTCTGTCACCGCTCGTCAATGTCAAAATAATTGAGAAAACCAATCAAATAAGAGTAACGTTGGTGGGCTTTATGTTCACACAGAAGCTGCGCAAATTTTAGGAGCACGACTCGACGTAAAGTGCGAGATATGCAAGTAGCTAAACTAAACATTTCATATCTGACAGCTGCTTCTGTAAGTCCGAAATGTTAAACAAATGACAAAAATATTCAGGCAAATTAATCAAATTTTGTCTAATTTCGCCATTTTGAATTGAAATAGGCCTATGTAATGTCATTTATAATATAATTAACAAACAAGAAATATTAACAAAGGCATAAGATTAATAGTAATGAATGTGTGCATATTGTGAATTAATTTAATACATTTAGTTAGCTTTCCTGTTAGCCTTCAGTAAATTAACATGTCTACAAAAATGATTCATAAAACATATAAATATCAGTTAAACATATGTTTTACTGTCTTCACTGACAAAAATGGAAAAAACTTTATCAGTCTGACATGGTTTTCAAGCTATATTGTTATCTAATTTTTTGGCGTTCAGAACATCTTAAAATGCACATATGTAGATCATGGAAATCAAAATTAACCCCCCTGACTACCTCACATTAGGGATCTCAGTGATTATAACATGTAATCATACATTGTATGATTAAGGGATGTACAATATGGTCATGCAGAATAAGGCATTAATATTTGCTTTATAAGTAATAATAAACAGCCAATATCCTAATATGCATACTCATAAGCTACTAGTTAATAGTGAGAATTGGACCCTAAACTAAAGTGTTATAATTTTTTCCCCATACCCTCAATGGGGGCTGAGCCGCCCTAAAATGAGAATCCTAGAACCGCCGCTGGCGCAGGGCCTCAAATCTTTATCTCCTTTCCACTAACCCCCATTTTGGCAAGTGGGGCATAAATGACATTCCCAAAATAAAAAGGCTGCTGCTCACAAGTCATTCTGAATAAACACATAACCAACATATATTTAGAAAGCCAACACTTCTTACTCAGACTGTTATTAATATGGAGATAAGCTTAAACATAAAACCAAAAAATAAAAATATTAAGATATTTTTTAAACGTATTAAACATATGCAACGCTTTATTTTCACTGCATGTATATTTATAACAAACAAAATATAAAACACAACCATGCCTCTTTTCGTTTACATTTAAAAATAAATAAATAAACACATTAGCATGTGGTTCAGACAATAAGTGTGCATATATATGATTATCACTGTAATAAAATTAAATATGACATAAAACACAACCCAGTCTCTTTTTGTTAAATGTCAGTTAATGTGTGATCAATCAATAATAGATACAATAAATAAAGCAAACAATTCAGTCAATCAAAGTCAGTGCTAGTCGACCACGACGGTAAAGTTAAATAGCCTAAACAAATAAAGTTATGAAACTTCACTTTGCCCTCAGTCAAAACGATTTGGCAGACAACACATGATGATTCATGAGAGCAAAGATGGGCGTTAGATCCACACCAGACGAATTATATCTGATGTTTAACCACCACAGAGACACCAGAGCCAGCGGCTGAAGGACTGGCCGAGGAAAGGCTGCTCTCGCCGGGGTTAATGAGCGCTGAGCTCCCTGATCCACTGGAGCTCACAACTCCACACACACCAGATCACATGTTCAACTCCACACACACCAGATCACATGTTCAGCTCCACACACACCAGATCACATGCTCAACTCCACACACACCAGATCACATGTTCAGCTCCACACACACCAGATCACATGTTCAACTCCACACACACCAGATCACATGTTCAGCTCCACACACACCAGATCACATGCTCAACTCCACACACACCAGATCACATGTTCAACTCCACACACACCAGATCACATGTTCAGCTCCACACACACTAGATCACATGTTCAACTCCACACACACCAGATCACATGTTCAGCTCCACACACACCAGATCACATGTTCAACTCCACACACACCAGATCACATGTTCAACTCCACACACACCAGATCACATGTTCAGCTCCACACACACCAGATCACATGTTCAACTCCACACACACCAGATCACATGTTCAACTCCACACACACCAGATCACATGTTCAGCTCCACACACACCAGATCACATGTTCAACTCCACACACACCAGATCACATGTTCAACTCCACACACACCAGATCACATGTTCAACTCCACACACACCAGATCACATGTTCAACTCCACACACACCAGATCACATGCTCAACTCCACACACACCAGATCACATGTTCAACTCCACACACACCAGATCAGATGTTCAACTCCACACACACCAGATCACATGCTCAACTCCACACACACCAGATCACATGCTCAACTCCACAAACACCAGATCACATGTTCAACTCCACACACACCAGATCAGATGTTCAACTCCACACACACCAGATCACATGCTCAACTCCACACACACCAGATCACATGTTCAACTCCACACACACCAGATCAGATGTTCAACTCCACACACACCAGATCACATGCTCAACTCCACACACACCAGATCACATGCTCAACTCCACACACACCAGATCACATGTTCAACTCCACACACACCAGATCAGATGTTCAGCTCCACACACACCAGATCACATGTTCAGCTCCACACACACCAGATCACATGTTCAACTCCACACACACCAGATCAGATGTTCAACTCCACACACACCAGATCACATGCTCAACTCCACACACACCAGATCACATGCTCAACTCCACACACACCAGATCACATGTTCAACTCCACACACACCAGATCACATGCTCAACTCCACACACACCAGATCACATGTTCAGCTCCACACACACCAGATCACATGTTCAACTCCACACACACCAGATCAGATGTTCAACTCCACACACACCAGATCACATGCTCAACTCCACACACACCAGATCACATGCTCAACTCCACACACACCAGATCACATGTTCAACTCCACACACACCAGATCAGATGTTCAACTCCACACACACCAGATCACATGCTCAACTCCACACACACCAGATCACATGTTCAACTCCACACACACCAGATCACATGTTCAGCTCCACACACACCAGATCACATGTTCAGCTCCACACACACCAGATCACATGTTCAGCTCCACACACACCAGATCACATGTTCAACTCCACACACACCAGATCACATGTTCAACTCCACACACACCAGATCACATGTTCAGCTCCACACACACCAGATCACAGGTTCAACTCCACACACACCAGATCACATGTTCAACTCCACACACACCAGATCACATGTTCAACTCCACACACACCAGATCACATGTTCAGCTCCACACACACCAGATCACATGTTCAGCTCCACACACACCAGATCACATGTTCAACTCCACACACACCAGATCACATGTTCAGCTCCACACACACCAGATCACATGTTCAACTCCACACACACCAGATCAGATGTTCAACTCCACACACACCAGATCACATGCTCAACTCCACACACACCAGATCACATGTTCAACTACACACATACACCAGATCACATGTTCAACTCCACACACACCAGATCACATGTTCAACTCCACACACACCAGATCACATGTTCAGCTCCACACACACCAGATCACATGTTCAACTCCACACACACCAGATCAGATGTTCAACTCCACACACACCAGATCACATGCTCAACTCCACACACACCAGATCACATGTTCAACTCCACACATACACCAGATCACATGTTCAACTCCACACACACCAGATCACATGTTCAACTCCACACACACCAGATCACATGTTCAGCTCCACACACACCAGATCACATGTTCAACTCCACACACACCAGATCAGATGTTCAACTCCACACACACCAGATCACATGCTCAACTCCACACACACCAGATCACATGTTCAACTCCACACATACACCAGATCACATGTTCAACTCCACACACACCAGATCACATGTTCAACTCCACACACACCAGATCACATGTTCAGCTCCACACACACCAGATCACATGTTCAACTCCACACACACACCAGATCACATGTTCAACTCCACACACACCAGATCACATGTTCAACTCCACACACACCAGATCACGTTCAACTCCACACACACCAGATCACGTGTTCAACTCCACACACACCAGATCAGATGTTCAACTCCACACACACCAGATCACATGCTCAACTCCACACACACCAGATCACATGTTCAACTCCACACACACCAGATCACATGTTCAGCTCCACACACACCAGATCACATGTTCAGCTCCACACACACCAGATCACATGTTCAGCTCCACACACACCAGATCACATGTTCAACTCCACACACACCAGATCAGATGTTCAACTCCACACACACCAGATCACATGCTCAACTCCACACACACCAGATCACATGTTCAACTCCACACATACACCAGATCACATGTTCAACTCCACACACACCAGATCACATGTTCAACTCCACACACACCAGATCACATGTTCAGCTCCACACACACCAGATCACATGTTCAACTCCACACACACCAGATCAGATGTTCAACTCCACACACACCAGATCACATGCTCAACTCCACACACACCAGATCACATGTTCAACTCCACACATACACCAGATCACATGTTCAACTCCACACACACCAGATCACATGTTCAACTCCACACACACCAGATCACATGTTCAGCTCCACACACACCAGATCACATGTTCAACTCCACACACACACCAGATCACATGTTCAACTCCACACACACCAGATCACATGTTCAACTCCACACACACCAGATCACGTTCAACTCCACACACACCAGATCACGTGTTCAACTCCACACACACCAGATCACATGTTCAACTCCACACACACCAGATCACGTTCAACTCCACACACACCAGATCACATGTTCAACTCCACACACACCAGATCACATGTTCAGAGAGGAGCTCTCTTTACAAACCACAGATTTGAGCTTTAAACAACGACATTATCGCCTGAAAAAGTCTGCATTTTGTCACACAATAGTAGTGTTTTTAAATTACTCTGGGTTTCTCATCACGTCCCTTTACCACGTGACAGCAGCAAGCAGGCTCCTGATTGGTTAACGTGGCCTGAATTGACGGCAAAGTTCAGATTTTTCAACTCGGGCATCAGACGCGAATGAAGCGTTTCGCGCGAATAACGACGCAAATTGAGCATTTGACATGTGATTCGTGCGAATGGCACTTTGGCAGATATTCGTGGCGCGTTAACCAATCAGGAGCTTGCTCTAGTAGTGACAACAATGAGGACACAATCATATGTGGATACCCGGAGCTGTATGATACATCTTCATACTTTATAGAAACAGGAATAAAACGGATCTTGCTTGGAAGAAAGTGAGTGAGGAGGTCGGACAGTCTGGTGAGTGTTAAAAAGCGCTCTTTACTCAGTTTGAGCTCTACATAGAGTGATTTCAGGGCGATTGGGACACTCTTTGCCAATGAGATGACTTGGAAAAAGTGTCCCAATTTCACTCTATTGAGAGTACAAGCTAGGTAAAGCTTGAGCTTATTTACCGTATTTTAAAACAATCCATATCAGCCATTTCTCAACGAGACGAGCCGCTGGTAGAAGCCCCGCCCATGAGGCGAATTCACGTCTGTTGTGGAGTGAATGTCACGCGCGAATGAAGCGAGTAAACTCAAAATGTTCAAGCGTCCAACTACACACGAACAGCGCAATTTATTCACGCAAGTCTGGTGTGAACGCACCATCAGAAGTGAATTCACTTCAAACGCACAAAAAGAAAGCGTGAATGAGGCGAAATCGCATCCACTGCGCTAAATGCGTCTATCGCGCCGCAGGACCTCCAGACACGCGTCAACGCATCTTTACATTGACTTAACATGGGAATCACTCGCTCCAGATGCTCTATTCGCGTTTGGTGCGAATGCAGCATAAGGATGTTATCTTTCATAAAATGAATAGTTTTAAAGACCATGTGTGTTTTTAGTAGGGCTGGGCGATATGGCTGAAAACTGTATCACGATATAAGGGTTTCATATCGGTCGATATCGATAATTAATTATTGATGTTTTATGAACTATTTAAAATGAGGACCAGGAGAAAAATATTTTACATTTAAACATTTTTATTTTAAACGTAACCTTCCTCTGATTATAATCCCCTCAGTTATAAAGGCAGAAATGTCAACACAACCATGGAAAACACTCAAATAATTAAAATAGAAACAAGTCTAAATGTTCAAATTCCAATTATCTCTTGACATGAAGGTGCAGTGTCTCCGTTATTTCTTTGTAACGGTTAACGTTTAGATGCTTTGTCATAAGGCACTGATGCAGAGTAACAGTACCTCTCCATGTAGTTTCAAACGCTGAACCCAACATCGCCTCCTATACCCTACATAGGGCACCATCTGACGGGACAGCCATATGTAGAGGTGTCCAAAACGATAGTGGACGTTATCGAGTGCACTCATTCTATCCCACAATGCACCGCAATAACGAGTGTACAGCTGATGAACACACAGCGGCTGTCTGACTTCACTCACTCGTTTTCATACACTCCTTCAAGTGAACTGTATTAGTGGACTAAAGTAGGGAATAGTGATTGAGGGTTTCGGGGGCAATTTCGGATTCAGCCAAAGTCAAGAATAGCACAACGGCGAGCGCGTCGAGTATAAACACGTCCCCAAACGAACGAGGCGCTGTCAGCGGAGGAGCCAGACGAAAGTATAAACAAGGCTGGTAAAACAAGTTTGTGGTATTACCAGTCTTGGTCGGGACGACGGTCTTGCATAATTTGCAGACGACATTGGTCAGACTACGGTCAGATTTATACAATCCCAAAAACTGCCACACTGGCGAGCCGACACTGCGACACTCATTCTCCACGCCAGCTCTGTTTACTGGAGAATGAATCCAACACGTGACGACGATATGGCTCAACCAAACCTGATATTGTTACATGATTGGCTGTTAACCTACGTGTTGCTTGGTTACCAAAGAGCGAGTGCCTTTGTTCATGCAACCAAACTTGCTTCGCAACCTCTGATTTCTTCTGACGAAGAAAAAAAATTATTGAACGTTTTATCGAACGCATTTTTTATTGATATCGACTACATGTCTATCGTGATACATATCGCTATGGTTTTATCGCCCAGCCCTGGTCTTTAGAGAAGGCTAATAGAAATGCATTGGCCTGTAAACACCCATTTGCAGTGTATTGTCTGTATCTGGTGTGGCGAGCTGCTCCATTCATGTTTCTATTGTTCTCACTCAATAAAACGTTCACACCTTTGACCTAATCTTCATTATTCTTTTATCATTATTCTTTTGCTTTTATTAAGAGGCTATTAGGATTTATTATAAGGGTTTCCCATCCACATCGCTTCGATACATTTATCCACCAGATATTCTAAAAAGTCGATTAGTGGTAAGAAAACGAGATATCCACAATCAGAATTAGTATCTTCAAGTCAAATGTCCCTTGTCTATTGTCAATGGTGTAGAGATGCATAAAGCACAGGAACTTTCATGCAGCTTCCTGTGGCAATGGCTGGATTTTCCCTGCAAGTGGACAATTGTTGGCCAGAATAAGCTGCAATTTGGACCACACGTAATGCCTAAACTCTGAGTCTGTCTCCATAAGACTCCTCCATCCTTATTTTGGATTCTAGACACTTGACTGCAAGTCCTGATTATGTTGTATGTGTCTTACCTGTGAGCACATGACCCTGCTGTTGGCCCCTGGGGACCTAAGAGAAGCCCATGAGGCTGGAGATGCATGTCTGGAGCCCGGCTGAGCCGCTCCGGTGGCTGGGCTGCCCTGGGGAATCGCGGCGGTGGTGGGGTGGAAGAACTCAGCTGGGAGATGAAAGAGAGGTGAAGGTACCCGGCTGTCTCCTTCACTAACATCTGCCACACACACACAAACCATCAGCTGAACACAACAGGTGTTTCAGTTCAATTAGCTCTCTTTTTTTTCTTCAAAATGTGACTAGTTGTGCATTTCATTAACACATCATTACTGTTTTTTTTGATGTTGGCCTGAGAAAGTCTAACCAGAAAATTTGACGAATTGTTATTAACTTTTAATGCCATGAGGTCTCGAAAAACAGACAGATAAACAGATTGCAAGGTGATGCTAGGGTGTTATGGGTGGTTGCTAGGGTGTTTTGGGCGGTTGCTAGGGTGTTGCTATGGAGATGATAGGGCAATCTGGGTGGTTGCAAGGGTGTTTGGTCTGGTGGCAAGACGTTAACTAGGTTGTTCTGTGTTGCTGTTAGAAGTTTGTAATGTGGTTGCTGGGATGTTGCTAGGGTGTTCTTATAATTTTCCAAGGCGTTGCTATGCATTTGCTGTGGTATTGTGGCTGGTTGCAAGATGCTTACTACGGTATAGACATCGGTAGGGTGTTCTGTGTGTTTGCTAGGGTGACCCGGATGGTTGCGAAAGTGTTGCTGGTGGTTGCCTTGTTATTCCAGGTGGTTGCTATGGAGTTTCTAGGGTGTTATGAGTGGTTGCTAGGGCGTTGCTACGAAGTTTGTAGGACACTTTGGGTGGTTGCAAGGGTGTTTGGTCTGGTGGCAAGACGTTAACTAGGTGGTTCTGTGTTGCTGTTAGAAGTTTGTAATGTGGTTGCTGGGGTGTTACTAGGGTGTTCTTACCATTGTCCAAGGTGTTGCTATGCAGTTGCCATGGTATTGTGGCTAGTTGCAAGATGCTTAATATGGTATAGACATCGGTAAGTTGTTCTGTGTGGTTGCTAGGGTGATCTGGATGGTTGCGAAAGTGTTGCTGGTGGTTGCCTGGTTATTCCGGGTGATTGCTATGGATTTGCTAGGGTGTTATGGGTGGTTGATAGGGTGTTGCTTTGGAGATAATAAGGCACTCTGGGTGGTTGCAAGGGTGTTTGGTGTGTTGCTGTTAGAAGTTTGCAATGTGGTTGCTGGGGTGTTGCTAGGGTGTTCTGATCATTTTCCAAGGTGTTGCTATGCATTTGCTGTGGTATTGTGGCTGGTTGCAAGATGCTTACTACGGTATAGACATCGGTAGGGTGTTCTGTGTAGTTGCTAGGGTGACCTGGATGGTTGCGAAAGTGTTGCTGGTGGTTGCCTTGTTATTCCAGGTGGTTGCTATGGAGTTTCTAGCGTGTTATGAGTGGTTGCTAGGGCTTTGCTACGAAGATGGTAGGACACTTTGGGTGGTTGCAAGGGTATTTGGTCTGGTGGCAAGACGTTGACTAGGTGGTTATGTGTTGCTGTTAGAAGTTTGCATTGTGGTTGCTTGGGTGTTACTAGGGTGTTCTGACCATTTTCCAAGGTGTTGCTATGTGGTTGCTATAGTATTGTGGCTGATTGCCAGATATGTACTAGGTTATTGACATTGCTAGGGCACTCTGGGTGTTTGCATGGGTGTTTGGTCTGGTAGCAAGACGTTAACTAGGCGTTCTGTGTTGCTGTTAGAAGTTTGCTATATGGTTGCTGGGATGTTGCTAGGGTGTTCTTACCATTTTCCAAGGTGTTGCTATGCAGTTGCTATGGGATTGTGGCTGGTTGCAAGATGCTTAATATGGTATCGACATCAGTAGGTTGTTCTGTGTGGTTGCTAGGGTGATCTAAATAGTTGTGAATGTGTTGCTGGTGGTTGCCTGGTTATCCCGGGTTGTTGCTATGGAGTTGCTAGAGCGTTATGGGTGGTTGCTAGGGCGTTGCTATGGAGATGGTAGGGTGCTCTGGGTGATTGCAAAGGTGTTTGTTCTGGTTGCAAAACATTAACTAGGTTGTTGTGTCTTGCTGTTAGAAGTTTGCTATTTGGTTGCTGGGGTGTTGCTAGTGTGTTCTGACCATTTTCCAAGGTGTTGCTCTGCGGTTGCTATAGTATTGTGGCTGGTTGCCAGATATGTACCAGGTTATTGACATTGTTAGGGCACTCTGGGTGGTTGCACGGGTGTTTGTTCTGGTTGCAAGACATTAACTAGGTTGTTCTGTGTTGCTGTTAGAGGTTTGCTATGTGGTTGCTAGGGTGTTCTGTGGATGGTTGCAAGGGTGTTCAGGAAATGTATGTATTAATGTAACATAACACAAGATGCATCTTAACTCGACACAGCCTCTTAAAGCGTAAGGACACATCTGATGAGAGAGTCTGACCTCCGGCGTGAGCTGGAGACTGGAGCTGAAGACCCGTCTCACGCCGCACTTCCTGTCCGTCTCGTCCTGGGCTGAATGCCACGCTTCTGCTCACAACCTCTTCTGTGCTCAAGTCACCGCTGCCCTGCTCCACCTGTACACACACACGCAGAAACATGTCTTTGGGTGGTGTGTCTCATCACTATTATCACGCTGTACCTACAGCATGACGATGCACATTAGGATTTAATGCGATT
>CM042250.1:1234693-1259693 GCA_023566225.1 Romanogobio albipinnatus
GGCCGTACGGGGCGTAATACGGCAGCCGCTGCGCCTCTGCACACACACAACGTTTATTTTATTGATATCATCATTACTGCCACCTTCATTCACCTTCAACTTTCCAGACACTGATTTTTATGGAAGCGCGTTTCTGCCTCGGAATAACAAATAATGAGGTAGTTGCGACTTCTCACAATTCTGACTTTCTTAAAATTGCGAAATATCAACTCACAAATCTGACTTTTTTTTCTCACAATTGCAAGTTATAAATCCAAATTGTGAGATATAAACCCGCAATTGCAAGAAAATGTCTGAGTCTGAATTGCAATATATAAACTCATAGTTCTTACCTTGAGTCTGAATATGGAGATAAAAAAGTCACAATTGAGCAAAATAAAGTATTATTGCAAGATTTAATTTTTTCCTTCACAATTGTGAGATATAAACATGCAATTGAAAATTGAAAAAAAGAAAATTTCTAAATTGCATTTAAAGACAATTCTGAGAAATAAATGTGCAGGTCTGAGAACTAAAGTCCAAATTGCAATATGCGAAATCATAACTTTTACTTTTTTAGTTATAAAGTCTGAACTGTGATAAAAAGTCGTAATTCTGCGAAATAACGTCCAAATTAAAATATGTAAAATCGTAACTCTTACTTTGTGAGCCATAGAATGAACTGTGATAAAAAGTAGTAATCCTGTAAAATAAACTGAATTGTGATATATAAAATCTAAATTCTTACTTTGTTATTAAAAGTTGTAAGTGACACTTCCTCAGAATTGTGAGATATAAACTCAACAGCAGGAAAAGTCAGAATTGTCAGACACCGATTCCCTTATTCCGCGGCTGAAACATGCTTGGGTCGATGTCATTATGTGTGTTGATGTGTGTCACACCAATAAAGCGCTGATGTTTAACTGAATAAGAGAGACGGAGGGATGTAAACGAGGGCGGCTGCGAGATGATGGATGGAACGAGGAAGAGGAAACAATGAGGTCAGCAGTGATGAATGTGACCGAGGATCTGGAGAACAGAAGAACACGAGAGGTAAACGAGAGATGGCACAGGAAGATGAATAATAATCACAGAAGAGAAGAGAGGGAGGGATGGAGAAATGAGGAAGAGGAGAAGCCGAGAGCAGCAGAACGAGCTGAGAATAGATGAGAAACTAATGAGACTTTCACACATCATTATAAAGCCTTACTGCGCCTCCTCTTCTCCATCCGCTTCATCCGCTTCTCCTCCCGCCGCTTCGCCTCCTCCACCTCCTGATGCTGACGGCACTTGTGGAAGTTCTCCACCACCACACCAACAAACATGTTCAGGACGAAGAAGCTGACGATCAGGAGGAAGGAGATGAAGTACAGCAGCATCCAGGGGTTGTTGTTGATGACGGGCTGAGCGGAGAGGAACACACACCCTGAACTAGAGCTCAACGCTTCTACACTGATATTCACCAGAGACGCATTAAACTGATCAAAGAGACAGGAGAGACATTCATAATGTTACAAAAGATTCTATTTCTAATAAATGAAAGTGTGTGTGTGTGTGAGAGAGTGTGTGTGTGTGTGTGTGAGTGTGAGTGTGAGAGAGTTTGTGTGTGTGTGAGTGTGCGTGTGTGAGAGTGTGTAAGTGTGTGAGAGTGTGTGTGTGTGTGTGTGAGTGAGTGTGAGTAAGTGAGCGTGTAAGTGTGTGAGAGTGTTTGTGAGTGGATGTGCGTGTGTGTGTGAGTGCATGCGCGCGTGTGTGTGTGTGTGTTTTACCTGCTGGTCAATCCCGACAGCGTCCAGTCCGTGGTACATGATATTTACCCATCCGTCTTTAGACGCCAACACAAACAGTGACATCAGAGCCTGAAATGGAAAAATCACAGAACAAACAGTCACTCAAACACACACACACACACACACACACACACACACTAAAATAAGATCTGGCCGTTCAGTTTATGGCTGAAAACTCTTTATTGGAGAATATGTTGTCATGTCTATGGAGGAAGGGAATGGGGCAGAAAGACCCTCACCTGCCCCAGGTTGTCGAAGTTGTACTTGTGATGAACCCAGCGGTAACTGGCAGACAGACAGTCGGATTTATTGGTGATGTTTTTCACATCCAAACCCACACAATAATAGAACTTCCCTTTGAAGAGCTGTTGAGACACACACACACACACACACACACACACACAGAGAGAGCTCAGCGTCTGACGAAGCAGGCCGAGAGATCAGTGATGACTGAATGTGAGTGAGATGAACCTGAACTCCCAGGATGCCGAAGATGATGAAGAAAGCGCAGCAGATGAGGACGATGTTTCCGATGGGCTTCAGCGACGTGATCAGAGTCTCCACCACCAGCTTCAGACCCGGAGCTCGACTGATCACCCTGAGAAACCACGGAGAACATAGTCAGAACCAGCACAGAACCAGCACAGAACCAGCACTGAACCAGCACTGAACCAGCACTGAATCGGCCCACAACCAGCACAGAACCAGCACTGAACCGGCACTGAATCGGCCCAGAACCAGCACTGAATCAGCACTGAACCAGCACAGAACCAGCACTGAACCAGCACTGAATCGGCCCACAACCAGCACTGAACCAGCACTGAATCGGCCCAGAACCAGCCCAGAACCAGCACTGAATCAGCACTGAATCAGCACAGAACCAGCACAGAGCCAGCATGGAATCGGCCCAGAACCAGCACTGAACCAGCCCAGAACCAGCACTTAACCGGTCCTGAACCGGCCCTGAACCAGCACTGAACCAGCACAGAATCAGTCCAGAACGACACTGAATCGGCACTGAACCGGCCCAAAACCGGCACTGAACCAGCACTAAACCAGCACTAAACCGGTCCTGAACCAGCACAGAACCAGCACTAAACTGGTCCTGAACCAGTCTTGAACCGGCCCTGAACCAGCACTGAACCAGTCCAGAACCAGCACTGAACCAGTCCAGAACCAGCACTAAACCAGTCCTGAACCAGCACTGAACCAGTCCGGAACCAGTCCTGAACCGGTCTTGAACCAGCACTGAACCAGCACAGAACCAGTCCAGAACCAGCACCAGTGGTTTATATTTGTGCCCTCTTCAGCTGCAGTGATTACTAATAATAATAATAATGAGCCTGTACTCAGAGTGTGTGTGTGTGTGTGTGTGTGTGTGTGTGTGTGTGTGTGTGTCAGCCCTGATGAGGCTGGTTTAGGTGTGTCCAGTTGACCTGAGTGGGCGTAGCGTCCTCAGCAGGCGCAGCACCCGCAGTACGCCCAGGATCTTCGCTCCGCCCGCCATCGACACCACGATATCAATCAGAGACACGAAGACCAGAAAACCATCCAGAACATTCCAGCTGCTGCGCAGATACGCTCGATCGCCCAGATACAGACCCTTAGACACCACCTGACAGAGAGAGAGAGACACCGGTCAGCATGGACTCCACTACAGTGGGTTCCCTCTACGATCATACCGAACACAATGTCTAACGGATGCCTCCGCCGCCACGCCTTCTTCCCATAGTGCACCTGGTGCCATGTGTTCCCCAGGTAAGCCACGCCTTCTTCCCATAGTGCACCTGGTGCCATGTGTTCCCCAGGTAAGCCACGCCTTCTTCCCATAGTGCACCTGGTGCCATGTGTTCCCCAGGTAAGCCACGCCTTCTTCCCATAGTGCACCTGGTGCCATGTGTTCCCCAGGTAAGCCACGCCTTCTTCCCATAGTGCACCTGGTGCCATGTGTTCCCCAGGTAAGCCACGCCTTCTTCCCATAGTGCGCCTGGTGCCATGTGTTCCCCAGGTGAGCCACGCACACGCCCCCGGTCATCCACGTGATGTAGAAGAACACGTGATCATCAGACCAGGCCACCTTCTTCCATTGCTCCGTGGTCCAGTTCTGATGCTCGTGCCACTGTTGGTGCTTTGGGCGGTGGACAGGGGTCAGCATGGGCACCCTGACTGGTCCATACTCCTCAAACTGAGATGCTCTGTGTGTTCTGAGCCCTTTCTATCAGAACCAGCTTTAACTTCTGGAGCAGTTTGAGCTCCAGTAGCTCGTCTGTTTGATCGGACCACACGGGCCAGCCTTCGCTCCCCACGGGCATCAATGAGCCTCGGCCGCCCATGACCCTGTGGCCGGTTCTCCACTGGTCCTTCACTTCTGATAGAGACTGACCACTGCAGACCGGGAACACCCCACAAGAGCTGCAGTTCTGGAGATGCTCTGACCCAGTCGTCTAGCCGTCACAATCTGGCCCTTGTCAAACTCGCTCAAATCCTCACGCTTGCCCATTTCTCCTGCTTCTAAAGGCCCTTTCACACCGGACGTGTAACGAAAAAGCAAAGCGGAAAAAGCAAATATTTCGTGTGCGAATATTTTGCATCAAAACCATTCACATCAGCCGCGACAGCTGAGAGAACACGGACACGGATCATTCAGTGGAGACAAGCTTTTAATTTTCTTTAACCTCTGAACTGTCACCGTCCCACAGGCCTGGTGCTCTTTTTTTGATCGCCTTTTTTCCATATCGTATATTTAAGTAATTATCATAAATGAGGTATCATTTGAAAGCTTACAAACTCAAAATTCATCCTGTGAAAACAGTTTTGAAATCGGCCATTGTGTTACCATGGAAACGTTACTCTAAATTATTCTAGTGGGCTCCTCCCCTAGTGGGCGGCGTCATGTTTCATATTACAACAATTATTTTAACTACTTTATATTCAAAATCTTTTCCAATCTTGACACATATCGTCGGAAAGGTCTGAGTCTCAAGGGTCCATATTTGGGGACTATTTTGTGATGGAAGTGACATTTGGACAGAAATTTACAGGAAAATGCATCAAAAAAACAATAAATGGAATTTGAATGACACCCGGTGGCTGTTTTTGGTACAACGCCCTAAACAAAATCTCATGGGAACTTCAATTTTTGTGATATCAACTTCAAATTTGGAACACAAATTGGTTACACATATGGCTTTGATTTTATAGTAATTTTATAGTAAATTATTTTTTGTAAAATATATATTTTATATGAAATAAATATTTAGTACAGTATTTTTCATTTACAGTAAATTTAAACTTCCATAACTCTTTCATACTTTCATATTTTTAATTCACTTCAGCAATAATCTGCAGAGTGTCGTCTTTAAAACGAGACCAAACTTTGGTCTATATTCCAAAGCATTCTTGAATTACAGCCCTTTAAAAGACCGAAAAGAAGGGTTTGGGTGCACCCAGTCTTAAAGAACAGAGAGTCTGAAGGGGAGTACGCTAATCTTGTACAGGAGCTCAAACTTTATCATGGCCGGTTCCACTCTTACGTTCAAATGCCGTGGGAAAGTTTGAGAAGCTCCTCCAGAGACAGTAGCAGCGCATCTGAGACACACACACACACACACACACACACACACACACACACACACACACACACACTTCAGGAGCCAATCGATCCGGAGCAGCTATGCTTCCAGTCGAGTCACAATGTAAACATTTCAGTGCCACAGTCATACTGACGGAAACACATTCACTTTCTATAGTCGCGGACACAATTAGAAAAAAATCAACGTATTGATTATAATATGGTAATCTGTAGCCTATGGGCAAACACAGCTGCATCTGTACAGCTGTAAACACAACTACAGCTGTAATCTCGGGAGAAATGCCATACCTGGCAAAGGTTAATGTTGATTGAATGGCTAGTGACATCAACGGGACATTTCGTCACCTTTGTTTCCTTGCATGTGATTGGTTAAAGCCTTTTCTATCGCTGCAAGTGTTAAAAAAATCGGCATCGAAACGGAAAAAATAAACGTCTTTTTTCCGCCGCAGCACATTCTGTTCAGTGTGAAAGGACCTTAACACATCAACTCTGAGGACAAAATGTTCACTTGCTGCCTAATATATCCCACCCACTAACAGGAGCCGTGATGATTTTGATCATAAATGGTGTCTGGATAATCAAGTAAACCTCAGGTAATCTGAGTGGATTCTAGAGTTTGATGGCCTTTGATATTGTGAACTAAAGATTTCTCTTTTAAAAGTTCATGAATCCATTCTGATGTCCGACCTCTGCGTGATTATGTGACCCGTTTGATAGTGTGCGCACCGTGAGACTCTTCTGAGAGCGGAGGAACGTTCTGTTCTGAGTCTTTACCGCGGTACAGCCTGACAGGTACAGCGAGAGAGAGGGGGAAGATGTGCCGCGCTGCGTTTGAAGCTGATTCGCCTACGGGCCGGTGACAGGATCCCTGACGCTTCAGACCTGCACTGACAGCTCACAGGAGACGGTGTGTGTGTGAGACGGTGTGTGTGCTCCACACTCTACTGGACTGTTACACACTTTACTCCAGTGTTTACCCAGCATGCAGTGTGTCTCCAGTGTTCTCATTGGCTGACGAGGCTGAAGGCACATGATCTGGACGAGCGGAGTAATCAGTGTGAGCGGCAGACGCTCTGATGAAGTGTGTGTGTGTGTGTGTGTGTGTGTGTGTGTGTGTGTGTGTGTGTGTGTTCACAGAGCCAGAGTACATTTACTTAAGTGCACTTTTTGAGTATCTGTACTCTACTTTTCTGGAAACGTATGACTTTCACTCCTCTACGTTTCTATCAAGGTCCTTGAAGTCGAACGTCGTTTCTGTGGCAGCTTTGAAAGTCAGTGGATGAGTTTTTTATTTTGAGAGAGAGTTGAGATGTTACCTTGACAGACATCTCGGCCACGAAGATGGCAGTGAAAACATAGTTGGAGATGGTGCGACCCAATCGCCGGGCTAAAGCGACCCAATCGCCGGGTTAAAAAGACCCAATCGCCGGGTTAAAAAGACCCAATCCACGGGTTAAAAAGACCCAATCGCCGGGTTAAAAAGACCCAATCGCCGGGTTAAAAAGACCCAATCGCCGGGTTAAAAAGACCCAATCCACGGGTTAAAAAGACCCAATCCACGGGTTAAAAAGACCCAATCCACGGGTTAAAAAGACCAATCGCCGGGTTAAAAAGACCCAATTGCCGGGTTAAAAAGACCAATCGCCGGTTTAAAGCGACCCAATCGCTGGGTTAAAGCGACCCAATCGCTGGGTTAAAGCGACCCAATCGCTGGGTTAAAGCGACCCAATCGCTGGGTTTAAACAACCCAATCGCTGGGTTAAAGCGACCCAATCGCTGGGTTTAAACAACCCAATCGCTGGGTTAAAGCGACCCAATCGCTGGGTTTAAACGACCCAATCGCTGGGTTAAAGCGACCCAATCGCTGGGTTTAAACGACCCAATCGCTGGGTTAAAGCGACCCAATCCACGGGTTAAAAAGACCCAATTGCCGGGTTAAAAAGACCCAATCCACGGGTTAAAAAGACCCAATCGCCGGGTTAAAAAGACCAATCGCCGGGTTAAAACGACTCAATCGCCGGTTTAAAGCGACCCAATCGCGGGGTTAAAGCGACCCAATCGCTGGGTTTAAACGACCCAATCGCCGGGCTAAAGCGACCCAATCGCCGGGTTAAAACGACCAATCGCCGGTTTAAAGCGACCCAATCGCCGGGTTAAAGCGACCCAATCACTGGGTTTAAACGACCCAATCGCTGGGTTAAAGCGACCCAATCGCCGGGTTAAAGCGACCCAATCGCCGGATTAAAACGACTCAATTGCCGGGTTAAAGCGACCCAATCGCCGGGTTAAAGCGACCCAATCGCTGACGACCCAATCGCCAGGTTAAAACGACCCAATCGCTGGGTTAAAAAGACCCAATCGCTGGGTTAAAAAGACCCAATCGCCCAATTGCTTGGTTAAAGCGACCCAATCGCCGGGTTAAAACGACCCAATCGCTGGGTTAAAAAGACCCAATCGCTGGGTTAAAGCGACCCAATCGCCGGGTTAAAGCGACCCAATCGCCAGGTTAAAGCGACCCAATCGCTGGGTTTAAATGACCCAATTGCTGGGTTAAAACAATTCAATCGCCAGGGTTAAAGCAACCCAATCGCCGGGTTAAAGCGACCCAATCGTTGACGACTAGGGGTGTAACGATTCGTTTTAACAACGATTCGATTCGTATCACGATTTGAGGTTGTCGATACGATTCAAGGACGATATTGGTTCATTTAGAACGATACGATCCGAAACGATTCAGTGACTTGAAATCGATTCAGTAACTTTTTAGCCAAAAATTGTGTGACTGAAATAAATATCTGGATACTGGTCAGTGCAGGTGAAGTTTCCTAGATTCCTGTTGTTTCTTGTAAGGGAATCCGGTATATCAATTAATTATGGATATAAACAAACAAGTAAACAACAATTAATGGCAAATGCATTCACATTTTATTTGAATAAAGTGCAACCAACAGTTTAGGTTGAATTAACAAGAAGTTAACCTTTTCTGCTCTCAATTTCAATATTCAATACATTTTCTATAAAAGCACAGTAAGTGCAACAGTAGTTAAAACGACCCAATCGCTGGGTTAAAAAGACCCAATCGCCCAATCGCTTGGTTAAAGCGACCCAATCGCCGGGTTAAAGCGACCCAATCGCTGGGTTAAAACGACCCAATCGCTGGGTTAAAAAGACCCAATCGCCGGGTTAAAAAGACCCAATCCACGGGTTAAAGCGACCCAATCGCTGGGTTAAAGCGACCCAATCGCTGACGACCCAATCGCTGTTTTAAAGCAACCCAATCGCTGGGTTAAAGCGACCCAATCGCTGTTTTAAAGCGACCCAATCGCTGTTTTAAAGCGACCCAATCGCTGGGTTAAAGCGACCCAATCGCTGGGTTAAAACAGCCCAATCGCTTGAAGTCGAACGTCGTTTCTGTGGCAGCTTTGAAAGTCAGTGGATGAGGTTTTTTTTCTTCTTTAAAGCTTTTTTTGAGAGAGAGTTGAGATGTTACCTTGACAGTCATCTCGGCCACGAAGATGGCAGTGAAAACATAGTTGGAGATGGTGAGGAAGACTCGCTCCTGACGGGAGAGAGAGAGAGAGAGAGAGAGAGAGAGTGAGACATGGCAGCGCGAGGTAATGATACAGCTGCACGAGAAATGTCAGGCTAAGAATGAGACGAGTGACTTGTACATTACCGGGTAAAATATCCTGTGATTATTACACTAGAAATGTCACATTGGCACAGCTGAGCCACTCCAGCCCTGCGGACGTCCAGGACTCGACAGCACTGTATACTGACCATATCTAACCACACCCTGCTTGAGCTGGTCAGCAGCGAGTTACTACATCTAGGGTGTATGACGGTCTTCAATGCATAACCATTTTCAGATTAATATTTTGATAAATGTTGAAGAAAGCATTTGTTATATTTCAGTCTCGTCTGACGCTCAGATCCTTCAGGTGGAGTGAGACCTGCAGTTTCTCCTCTGTGGAGCACATGTGACAGTCTTCATGCGGAGCTGCAAATCACTGTGTCACTACTAACTCAAGCTGTGAGCGGTGTGTGTGTGTGTGTGTGTGTGTGAGAGTGACGAAACATACCAGACTGCCCTGGTGGATTCTGGGTAGCTGCAGAGCCACTGTGATGCAGTTAAAAATGACCCAACTGCTGGGTTAAAATGACCCAAACGCCAGGTTAAAACGACTCAATCCCTGGGTTAAAACGACTCAATCCCTGTGTTAAAACGACCCAATCATTGGGTTAAAGCGACCCCTGGGTTAAAACGACTCAATTGCTGGGTTAAAACGACCCAATCGCTAGGTTAAAACGACCCAATCGCTAGGTTAAAACGACCCAATCAATAGGTTAAAGAGACCCAATCGCCGGGTTAAAACGACTCAATCCCTGGGTTAAAACGACTCAATCCCTGGGTTAAAATGACCCAAACGCCAGGTTAAAATGACTCAATCCCTGGGTTAAAACGACTCAATTGCTGGGTTAAAACGACCCAATCGCTAGGTTTAAACGACCCAATCGCTAGGTTAAAACGACCCAATCGCTAGGTTAAAACGACCCAATCAATAGGTTAAAGAGACCCAATCGCCGGGTTAAAACGACTCAATCCCTGGGTTAAAACGACTCAATCCCTGGGTTAAAATGACCGAAACGCCAGGTTAAAACGACTCAATCCCTGGGTTAAAACGACTCAATCCCTGGGTTAAAGCGACCAATCGCTGGGTTAAAACGATTCCATCCCTGGGTTAAAACGACTCAATCCCTGTGTTAAAACGACCCAATCATTGGGTTAAAGCGACCCCTGGGTTAAAACGACTCAATTGCTGGGTTAAAACGACCCGATCGCTAGGTTAAAACGACCCAATCGCTAGGTTAAAACGACCCAATCAATAGGTTAAAGAGACCCAATCGCCGGGTTAAAACGACTCAATCCCTGGGTTAAAACGACTCAATCCCTGGGTTAAAATGACCCAAACGCCAGGTTAAAATGACTCAATCCCTGGGTTAAAACGACTCAATTGCTGGGTTAAAACGACTCAATCGCTAGGTTTAAACGACCCAATCGCTAGGTTAAAACGACCCAATCGCTAGGTTAAAACGACCCAATCAATAGGTTAAAGAGACCCAATCGCCGGGTTAAAACGACTCAATCCCTGGGTTAAAACGACTCAATCCCTGGGTTAAAATGACCCAAACGCCAGGTTAAAACGACTCAATCCCTGGGTTAAAGCGACCAATCGCTGGGTTAAAACGATTCCATCCCTGGGTTAAAACGACTCAATCCCTGTGTTAAAACGACCCAATCATTGGGTTAAAGCGACCCCTGGGTTAAAACGACTCAATTGCTGGGTTAAAACGACCCAATCGCTAGGTTAAAACGACCCAATCGCTAGGTTAAAATGACCCAATCAATAGGTTAAAGAGACCCAATCGCCGGGTTAAAACGACTCAATCCCTGGGTTAAAACGACTCAATCCCTGGGTTAAAATGACCTAAACGCCAGGTTAAAACGACTCAATCCCTGGGTTAAAACGACTCAATTGCTGGGTTAAAACGACCCAATCGCTAGGTTTAAACGACCCAATCGCTAGGTTAAAACGACCCAATCGCTAGGTTAAAACGACCCAATCAATAGGTTAAAGAGACCCAATCGCCGGGTTAAAACGACTCAATCCCTGGGTTAAAATGACCCAAACGCCAGGTTAAAACGACTCAATCCCTGGGTTAAAGCGACCAATCGCTGGGTTAAAACGATTCCATCCCTGGGTTAAAACGACTCAATTGCTGGGTTAAAACGACCCAATCGCTAGGTTAAAGCGACCCAATCGCCGGGTTAAAGTGACCCAATCGCTGGGTTAAAACGACTCAATCCCTGGGTTAAAACGACTCAATCCCTGGGTTAAAGCGATTCCATCCCTGGGTTAAAACGACTCAATCCCTGTGTTAAAACGACCCAATCATTGGGTTAAAGCGACCCCTGGGTTAAAACGACTCAATTGCTGGGTTAAAACGACCCAATCGCTGGGTTAAAGTGACCCAATTGCCGAGTTAAAGCGACTCAATCCCTGGGTTAAAATGACTCAATCCCTGGGTTAAAATGACCCAATCGCTGGGTTAAAACAACCCAATCGCTAGGTTAAAGCGACCCAATCGCTGGGTTAAAACGATTCAATCCCTGGGTTAAAACGACTAAATCCTTGTGTTAAAACGATCCAATCATTGGGTTAAAACGACCCCTGGGTTAAAATGACTCAATCACTGGGTTAAAATGACCCAATTGCCGGGTTAAAGCGACCCAATCGCTGGGTTAAAACGACTCAATCCCTGGGTTAAAATGACTCAATCCCTGGGTTAAAACGACCCAATTGCTGGGTTAAAACGACCCAATCGACGGGTTAAAACGACCCAATCGCTGGGTTAAAACGACCCAATTGCTGGGTTAAAACGACCCAATTGCTGGGTTAAAACGACCCAATCGCTGGGTTAAAACGAATCAATTGCTGGGTTAAAACAACCCAATCGATGGGTTAAAACAACCCAATCGCTGGGTTAAAACGACCCAATTGCTGGGTTAAAACGACCCAATCGACGGGTTAAAACGACCCAATCGCTGGGTTAAAACGACCCAATTGCTGGGTTAAAACGACCCAATTGCTGGGTTAAAACGACTCAATCGCTGGGTTAAAACGAATCAATTGCTGGGTTAAAATGACCCAATCTCTGGGTTAAAACGACTCAATTGCTGGGTTAAAACGACCTCTTAACTGTGTCACTACTGACTCAAGCTGTGAACAGTGTGTGTGTGTGCGTGACGAAACGTACCAGACTGCCCTGGTGGATTCTGGGTCGCTCCAGAGCCACTGTGATGCAGTTGAGGAAGATGAACGCAAGAACCACGTAGTCAAAGAGCTTATGAGCGATGACAGTCTGACACATCAGACGAAACCTGCAGACAGAGAGAGAGAGAGAGAGAGAGAGAGAGAGAGAGAGAGAGAGAGAGAGAGAGAGAGAGAGAGAGAGAGAGAGAGAGAGAGAGAGAGAGAGAGAGAGAGAGAGAGAGAGAGAGAGAGAGAGAGAGACTTTTAAAGGTCTTTTTATTTACAAAAAAGGTTAAAAAACATTATCTTTAAACATTAACAGATGTTTTCCTTTTCAAATGTAGTTAAACATAAATTTGCAGCACACCATCATCATCATCATCATCACAAATGCATTGATTTACTCCCCATTTGTATTTAAACATTTCCATGTCATTTACCAGTCTGTAGTAAGTGAATTCTATTTTGATCCGTGATTTTAGTAAACCATTTAAAATGGCCACTACATCAGTTGATCCATCACCTCTCAAAAGATCCTTCCGTGAAAGCCATATGGCCAGTTTTGATTGTCCAAATAAAAAATTCCTTAAAACATGAACATCCCTGCTATTTCTACTATATTTTGGGCCATAGATGAATAAAACTGGTGTAAAAACTTCCCCCAGAGTATGACACCACTGTTCCAACTGAAGAAAAAAAAAAAAAGTTGTGTTCAGTGTTAGATTAACTGAGACGTGCTACAGCTCTTGCATACTGTTGCCCTTGACTGTTCTAGCTGCTTCTATTGCTCTCATTTGTAAGTCGCTTTGGATAAAAGCGTCTGCTAAATGACTAAATGTAAATGTAAAAAGTGGCTGAAGCCTTTCACACTCCAAAAACAAATGAAAACGGTTTCCTGTTCTCCACATAAAGGGCAACCCCTCCCAACCTGTGGATCAAGCTGTGCTCTGTATCTGTTTGTAGCTATAATCCCATGTACAATTCTCCACTGAAGGTCTCCAGACCTTTTCTCAAGCGGTGGTTTGTACAAGGACCTCCAGCTACCTTTAGGGGAAGCGCCTAGCCTGAACATCTCCAGCCATTTGGATTCTTTAACACTCTCTAATAATAATAATAATAATAATTTGTTACATTTATATAGCGCTTTTCAAGGCACTCAAAGCGCTTTACATAGAAAGGGGGGAATCTCCTCAACCACCACCAATGTGCAGCTCCACCTGATGATGCGACGGCAGCCATTTTGCGCCAGTACGCCCACCACACACCAGCTGATGGTGGAGAGGAGACTGAGGGATGATGCCAATCGTATATATATGGGGATGATTAGGAGGCCATGATGGACAGGGGCCAATGGGCAAATTTGGCCAGGGTTAGGGGTTACACCCCTACTCTTTATCGATGGGCATCCTGGGATTTTTAATGACCACAGAGAGTCAGGACCTCGGTTTAACGTCTCATCCGAAGGACGGTGCTTGTTACAGTATAGTGTCCCATCACTACACTGGGGTGTTAGGACCCACACAGACCACAGGGTGAGCGCCCCCTGCTGGCCTCACTAACACCTCTACCAGCAGCAACCTAGTCCCATCCAGGTACTGACCAGGCTCAGCCCTGCTTAGCTTCAGTGGGAAACCAGTCTTGGGCTACAGGGTGATATCTACCCACCCTCTAGTGTTTTCAAGTACCATGTTTTAACTCACAGAGTATAAATGGCTTTCTTTCCAGCATCATGAAACAAAAACAACTGAGGTGTCTTAAAAGAAAGCAAACTCCCTTCCTTTTCTTGCCATAGTCCAGTCTCAGCAGCGACCCTCAGCTCTGGAAACACACATTTATCCACCTCCTCATCGAAAGATTCCAGTGCCAGTCTATAGTCCTTTGGAAGAGACTCTAAAATCTGATTCAACACTTTCTGTGCCAATCTGATTGATCTTAGTCCCAGTTTAAAAGCAAAATGTTCCACCGTTATCCATCCCTTTGCCTCCATTAGATGTCCAAATTTGATTGTATTTGCTTTCCACATTGCTTTTCTGAAGGTATCCGATTTAGAAATGTCCAAATCCAATGCGAGATTAAAAAGTAGCGGTTCTTCTTTCAACCATAGACTTTGTGTCAGTTCATCAGGAGGCTCCAATATTGCCATTTTGTGCCATAAAACAGATGCAACCAAATAATTACAAACCAGTACCCTCCCCGTGTCGGATAACTGGGGTAGCAACCATGTCCAATTAGACAACCGAGCACACACTTTCTCCAACAGGCCCTCCCAGTTTTTTCTTTTATACTCTTCAGTCCCTATAAATACCCCCAAGTGTTTAAAACCTACTCTCCCCCACTGTAAGCCACCAGGAAGTACTGGAACTCGTCCACACCACAAAGCCTCACATTTCCCCCAGTTAACAACTGCTGAAGAGGCTTTCCCATAGCTCTCTAATGCCTCCTTGAGTTTCTGAATGTCCTCTTTCTCCCGAACTACAACTGTGACATCATCAGCGTATGCAGAAAGTTTAATATTAGAACACAAGGTATCAACCTGTAGACCCGTTAGCTCTCTCCTCAATTTACACAGCAAGGGTTCAATCACGATACTGTACAGTTGACCCGAGAGAGGACAACCCTGCCTGATACCTCTTTCCACTCTTATAGGGATACTTAAACCACCGGCCATTTTAATCATGCATGTCACCTCAGTATATAAAAGTTTAATTTTTGAAATAAAATTCTACCCAAACCCAAAAGCTTTCAAAGTATCAAAAAGAAACACATGATCCACCCTGTCGAAAGCCTTTTCTTGATCTAAGGATAACAAACCAAAATTAACATTGTTACAATGAGTAAAATCAAAAACATCCCTTATTAGATGAAGACTGTCTGTTATGGATCTATCCTTTATGCAATAAGATTGCAATTTCTTGCAACACATTATTTAGTCTATTGGCCAAACATTTAGAAAGTATCTTATATTCAGTACATAAAAACGCTACCGGCCTCCAATTCTTTAAAAGTGTCAAAACACCCTTTTTTGGGAGTAAAGATAACACAGCACGTTGACAACTGGTCGAAAGAATTCCATTAAGAAAGCATTTTTGAAGTATTGTAAAATAGTCATCACCAATAGTGGCCCAGAAACACTTATAGAATTCACCAGGCAGTCCTGGAGTACGACCTGAAGAGAGACTCATAACGGCTGAAGCTCCCTGCACTGGCTACCACTCGCTGCTCGCATCAAGTTTAAGGCGCTGACGCTTGCATACAGAGCCACCACGCGCTCAGCTCCGGCTTACTTTGACCCCATTCTACAAATCCACACCCCCACCAGAAGCCTTCGCTCAGCAAAGGAACGACGGCTTGTGGTCCCATCACAGAGGGGGAAAAAATCCCTTTCCAGAACATTTTCATTCAACGTTCCCAGCTGGTGGAACGATCTTCCCAACGCCATCCGAAACACAGAATCATGGACATCATTCAAAAGTCACCTTAAAACTCAGCTCTTCTGTGAGCACTTAACCTCATAATATAATATAAAAAAATAAATAAAAATAAAACAAACACTTTCCTTTCCTCTTTCTCTTTCTTCTTCCCTCCCTCCTCTAGCCTGTGCTACACTGAGCAATGCACACGGTCTCAGGATCTCAGGCTCTTGTTGCGCTTCTCGACTCTTCATGACCAATCGCTTCATGTTCCCCCAAGTTGTAAGTCGCTTTGGATAAAAGCGTCTGCTAAATGGATAAATGTAAATGTAAGTAACTTCCTCAAAAGTCAGCTCAGTCTCTAAAGCAGGGGTCTCAAACTCGCGGCCCGCGGGCCACCTGCGGCCCACAGGATGATATTTTGTTGCCCCCTTCTTGACATCAAAGTTTAGTGTAAGTGCGGCCCGTGCGTGGCTCTGAAAAGCAAAAAAAAAAGTAGGCTCGCCCCTCCCTCGTGCAGTATAATTGGTTGACACCGCGTGATTGACAGGAACAGACGAACGAAGCTGATCACACAGTTGAAACGAATGTGGTCTAACAGCGCTCGTCAATGTCAACATGATTGAGATGGCCAATCAAATCAAAGTAGGCGGGGTTTACGTTCTCTTTTGGCTCGTGCACAGTCTTCACACACAGACGAGCGCGTCAATCTATCGCTTAATGTCGTTGCTGAGAGAGACTCTATTCTTTCCGGTGAAATCACAAAACAAAATGCAAACGTGTCCATGCTCTTATTATACAATCATTGATGAGCATCTTTGATTTTAATGAAGAAAAACTACATGAGAGCGGATCAGAACCCGCAACCTTTGACACGGTTGACAAAAACTCTACCACCAGACCAATGGAGAATTCAAAAGTGTTTCTCAGATCTATGTATTTATTCACTCACTCATGCGAAGAATATCGGGACTAATAATATATTTGACGCAAATGAACGCAAATATTGTTTACAAATAGTCCCAAAAAGATTATTTCCCCACTAGAATTAGATCTAGAGTTTCGCTCACTGTTCTGTTTGACCTTGCTGTGAATTAGTCTATTATTTAAAATAAAATTAAAATCATTCATTATTTCATATTACATGATTTAATTTCTATAGGCTATATTTAGTTCAAATTCAGAGGAACAGTTCATGTTCAGAAGAAACATTCATGTTGAAGAACTGTTCATAATAAAGATTGAATCAGTTGTTTTTTTGAATACTTGAAACACTTTTTATGTGGAATACTTGATGCGGCCCAGCCTGCCCCAGAGTCTGCCTCCAGCGGCCCCCGGGTGACATGAGTTTGGGACCCCTGCTCTAAAGATTCCCTGTGTTCTTCAGATAAAGAAGGAAGATCCTTGAGCAGCTCATTCCTGCAATGTTCATCTGAGCGTTCAGCAGAGTACAAGTTTGAGTAAAAACCCACAGCAAGTCTACGCATCTCCAGCGGATTTGAGGTGACAAATCATCCTTCAGGAAGTGCATCTGTTTCTGTTGACTCTTTCTGCGCTCCAGATATAAAAAGTGGGAGCATCCATATCTTTTACAGTCAGAAAGCGGCTTCTTATGAGAGCTCCTTTAACCCTTTCATTTAGGACTGAGTTTAGTTGATTTATTTTCTCAGACCACAGTTCCTTTAGATTATCCTTTAGTAAAAAATATTCATCAATATTCATAATTTTTGGTGATTTATTAATAAATCGGCATTGTCTGTATTAAAAGAGAAATAAAATAATTGAATCTGATGTTTAAAGTGAATAAAATAGACTTGACAGCCCTTACTGGAGTTCCACAACTACATTTGTGTTGGTGAGGTGCGCGGTGGACCAATCCAAAAAGGTTCTTTATATGAGAAAACGCTTTTTTAGACATGTTCTTCAAACAAAGAAAATACGGTTTATAAATAACTTTATTTTCTCAGAACTGCGTGATTATGAGTTATAAAGACACAATTGTGTGATGATTGTTATCAGAATTTCACAATTCTGACTTTATATGAGCTTATATACTATAATTTTGTAGGAGAAAAGACTCTGCAAAATATTACGTGCATAAAAAAACCTTTTCACCGCTAGATGGGGGAAATATCACACAGTGTAGCTTTAACCCATAACCCGCTCACGGTCAACTGATTAATCAGCGATTCAGTTTTCAAAAATACCACAATCGCTTTATTCATACGTGATGCCAACACCATATTATCAAACCCAATCTGCTCCCCGACAAACAGGAGCAGATCTTCCACATGTCACTCCAGGCTCTGGCACACACCAGCAACCATTCCAGAGTGACAGAGCTGACCCTGGAGCAGACGCCATCCCGGCGTCTAACACACGGTTTATAAACCGCGACTTTTCCTACTCTGTCCTCTACCTAAAAAAAAGAAGGAAATACTGAGGGGAAAAAAGCAAACATAAGAAATCAAAAGAAAAGAACAAAGATATGAAAAAGAAAATGCATTCGCTCCCAAAAAAAACACTCAAGCTCCTTCACAAACTCCCAGCATGCACCAGAGAGAGAGAGAGAGAGAGAGAGATAGAGAGAGAGAGCGAGAGAGAGAGCGAGAGAGAGAGAGCGAGAGAGAGAGAGTGAGAGAGAGAGAGAGAGAGAGAGAGAGAGAGAGAGAGAGAGAGAGAGAGAGAGAGAGAGGGTCATTCTAGCTGTGAATTCAGTCTCATCTCAGTTAGTCTTCACCTGTGCATCTGCGGTGTCGACCCGATGGCGAGCCGGCTGTGATCTGCTCATGTGAGCATTAAGCCGAACACATGCTGTGAATCACACGCCTCAAGTCTCTGAAGGCCGTCACATGTGAGTTCTGTTCTGTCAGGACATACGAGGCTCTTCCTGCTAATCAGATCTGAGAACCGCCGACTGTGATGAGGTTCACCCGCACAGGCCCACCCGATGGGTCAATATAACCCCTACTACACCAGACCAGACAAGTCACCTTTATTTATACAGCGCTTTTAGCAATGCTGAGTGTTTCAAAGCAGCTTCACAGTGTTAAACAGGAAAATAATGCAGCATAATTTTATTCAGCCGTACAGTATAAAGGAGGAATTGCGAGATATTAAGTCGGAATTGTAAGATATAAAGTCGGAATTGCGAGATATTAAGTCGGAATTGCGAGATATTAAGTCGTAATTGTGAGATATAAAGTCGGAATTGTGAGATATAAAGTCGGAATTGTGAGATATAAAGTCGGAATTGTGAGATATAAAGTAGGAATTGCGAGATATTAAGTCGGAATTGTGAGATATAAAGTAGGAATTGCGAGATATTAAGTCGGAATTGCGAGATATAAAGTCGGAATTGTGAGATATAAAGTCGGAATTGCGAGATATTAAGTCGGAATTGCGAGATATAAAGTCGGAATTGTGAGATATAAAGTCGGAATTGCGAGATATTAAGTCGGAATTGTAAGATATAAAGTCGGAATTGCGAGATATTAAGTCGGAATTGCGAGATATTAAGTCGTAATTGTGAGATATAAAGTCGGAATTGTGAGATATAAAGTCGGAATTGTGAGATATAAAGTCGGAATTGTGAGATATAAAGTAGGAATTGCGAGATATTAAGTCGGAATTGTGAGATATAAAGTAGGAATTGCGAGATATTAAGTCGGAATTGCGAGATATAAAGTCGGAATTGTGAGATATAAAGTCGGAATTGCGAGATATTAAGTCGGAATTGCGAGATATAAAGTCGGAATTGTGAGATATAAAGTCGGAATTGTGAGATATAAAGTCGGAATTGCCAGATTTAAAGTCAGAATTGTGAGATATAAAGTCGGAATTGTGAGATATAAAGTCGGAATTGTGAGATATAAAGTCGGAATTGCCAGATTTAAAGTCGGAATTGTGAGATATAAAGTAGGAATTGCGAGATATTAAGTCGGAATTGTAAGATATAAAGTCGGAATTGCGAGATATTAAGTCGGAATTGTGAGATATAAAGTCGGAATTGTGAGATATAAAGTCGGAATTGCCAGATTTAAAGTCGGAATTGTGAGATATAAAGTAGGAATTGCGAGATATTAAGTCGGAATTGTAAGATATAAAGTCGGAATTGCGAGATATTAAGTCGGAATTGCGAGATATTAAGTCGTAATTGTGAGATATAAAGTCGGAATTGTGAGATATAAAGTCGGAATTGTGAGATATAAAGTCGGAATTGTGAGATATAAAGTAGGAATTGCGAGATATTAAGTCGGAATTGTGAGATATAAAGTAGGAATTGCGAGATATTAAGTCGGAATTGCGAGATATAAAGTCGGAATTGTGAGATATAAAGTCGGAATTGCGAGATATTAAGTCGGAATTGCGAGATATAAAGTCGGAATTGTGAGATATAAAGTCGGAATTGTGAGATATAAAGTCGGAATTGCCAGATTTAAAGTCAGAATTGTGAGATATAAAGTCGGAATTGTGAGATATAAAGTCGGAATTGTGAGATATAAAGTCGGAATTGCCAGATTTAAAGTCGGAATTGTGAGATATAAAGTAGGAATTGCGAGATATTAAGTCGGAATTGTGAGATATAAAGTCGGAATTTCGAGATATTAAGTCGGAATTGTGAGATATAAAGTCGGAATTGTGAGATATAAAGTAGGAATTGCCAGATTTAAAGTCGGAATTGTGAGATATAAAGTCGGAATTGCGAGATATTAAGTCGGAATTGTGAGATATAAAGTAGGAATTGCGAGATATTAAGTCGGAATTGTGAGATATAAAGTAGGAATTGCGAGATATTAAGTCGGAATTGCGAGATATAAAGTCGGAATTGTGAGATATAAAGTCGGAATTGCGAGATATTAAGTCGGAATTGCGAGATATAAAGTCGGAATTGTGAGATATAAAGTAGGAATTGCGAGATATTAAGTCGGAATTGTGAGATATAAAGTCGGAATTGTGAGATATAAAGTAGGAATTGCGAGATATTAAGTCGGAATTGTGAGATATAAAGTCGGAATTGCGAGATATTAAGTCGGAATTGTGAGATATAAAGTCGGAATTGCGAGATATTAAGTCGGAATTGTGAGATATAAAGTCAGAATTGCGAGATATTAAGTCGGAATTGTGAGATATAAAGTCGGAATTGTGAGATATAAAGTAGGAATTGCGAGATATTAAGTCGGAATTGTGAGATATAAAGTCGGAATTGTGAGATATAAAGTAGGAATTGTGAGATATAAAGTCGGAATTGTGAGATATAAAGTCGGGATTGTGAGATATAAAGTAGGAATTGCGAGATATTAAGTCGGAATTGTGAGATATAAAGTCAGAATTGTGAAATATAAAGTCGGAATTGCGAGATATTAAGTCGTAATTGTGAGATATAAAGTCGTAATTGTGAGATATAAAGTCGGAATTGCGAGATATTAAGTCGGAATTGTGAGATATAAAGTCGGAATTGCGAGATATTAAGTCGGAATTGTGAGATATAAAGTCGGAATTGTGAGATATAAAGTCAGAATTGTGAAATATAAAGTAGGAATTGCGAGATATTAAGTCGGAATTGTGAGATATAAAGTCAGAATTGTGAAATATAAAGTAGGAATTGCGAGATATTAAGTCGTAATTGTGAGATATAAAGTCGTAATTGTGAGATATAAAGTCGGAATTGCGAGATATTAAGTCGGAATTGTGAGATATAAAGTCGGAATTGCGAGATATTAAGTCGGAATTGTGAGATATAAAGTCGGAATTGTGAGATATAAAGTCGGAATGGCGAGATATTAAGTCGTAATTGTGAGATATAAAGTCGTAATTGTGAGATATAAAGTCGGAATGGCGAGATATTAAGTCGTAATTGTGAGATATAAAGTCGTAATTGTGAGATATAAAGTCGGAATTGCGAGATATTAAGTCGGAATTGTGAGATATAAAGTCGGAATTGTGAGATATAAAGTCGGAATGGCGAGATATTAAGTCGTAATTGTGAGATATAAAGTCGTAATTGTGAGATATAAAGTCGGAATTGCGAGATATTAAGTCGGAATTGTGAGATATAAAGTAGGAATTGCGAGATATTAAGTCGGAATTGTGAGATATAAAGTCGGAATTGCGAGATATTAAGTCGGAATTGTGAGATATAAAGTCGGAATTGTGAGATATAAAGTCGGAATTGCCAGATTTAAAGTCAGAATTGTGAGATATAAAGTCGGAATTGTGAGATATAAAGTCGGAATTGTGAGATATAAAGTCGGAATTGCCAGATTTAAAGTCGGAATTGTGAGATATAAAGTAGGAATTGCGAGATATTAAGTCGGAATTGTGAGATATAAAGTCGGAATTGCGAGATATTAAGTCGGAATTGTGAGATATAAAGTCGGAATTGCGAGATATTAAGTCGGAATTGTGAGATATAAAGTCGGAATTGTGAGATATAAAGTCGGAATTGCCAGATTTAAAGTCAGAATTGTGAGATATAAAGTCGGAATTGTGAGATATAAAGTCGGAATTGCCAGATTTAAAGTCGGAATTGTGAGATATAAAGTAGGAATTGCGAGATATTAAGTCGGAATTGTGAGATATAAAGTCGGAATTTCGAGATATTAAGTCGGAATTGTGAGATATAAAGTCGGAATTGTGAGATATAAAGTAGGAATTGCCAGATTTAAAGTCGGAATTGTGAGATATAAAGTCGGAATTGCGAGATATTAAGTCGGAATTGTGAGATATAAAGTAGGAATTGCGAGATATTAAGTCGGAATTGTGAGATATAAAGTCAGAATTGCGAGATATTAAGTCGGAATTGTGAGATATAAAGTCGGAATTGTGAGATATAAAGTAGGAATTGCGAGATATTAAGTCGGAATTGTGAGATATAAAGTCGGAATTGTGAGATATAAAGTAGGAATTGTGAGATATAAAGTCGGAATTGTGAGATATAAAGTCGGGATTGTGAGATATAAAGTAGGAATTGCGAGATATTAAGTCGGAATTGTGAGATATAAAGTCAGAATTGTGAGATATAAAGTCGTAATTGTGAGATATAAAGTCGGAATTGCGAGATATTAAGTCGGAATTGTGAGATATAAAGTCGGAATTGCGAGATATTAAGTCGGAATTGTGAGATATAAAGTCGGAATTGTGAGATATAAAGTCGGAATTGCGAGATATTAAGTCGTAATTGTGAGATATAAAGTCGTAATTGTGAGATATAAAGTCGGAATTGCGAGATATTAAGTCGGAATTGTGAGATATAAAGTAGGAATTGCGAGATATTAAGTCGGAATTGTGAGATATAAAGTCGGAATTGCGAGATATTAAGTCGGAATTGTGAGATATAAAGTCGGAATTGTGAGATATAAAGTCGGAATTGCCAGATTTAAAGTCAGAATTGTGAGATATAAAGTCGGAATTGTGAGATATAAAGTCGGAATTGTGAGATATAAAGTCGGAATTGCCAGATTTAAAGTCGGAATTGTGAGATATAAAGTAGGAATTGCGAGATATTAAGTCGGAATTGTGAGATATAAAGTCGGAATTGCGAGATATTAAGTCGGAATTGTGAGATATAAAGTCGGAATTGCGAGATATTAAGTCGGAATTGTGAGATATAAAGTCGGAATTGTGAGATATAAAGTCGGAATTGCCAGATTTAAAGTCAGAATTGTGAGATATAAAGTCGGAATTGTGAGATATAAAGTCGGAATTGTGAGATATAAAGTCGGAATTGCCAGATTTAAAGTCGGAATTGTGAGATATAAAGTAGGAATTGCGAGATATTAAGTCGGAATTGTGAGATATAAAGTCGGAATTTCGAGATATTAAGTCGGAATTGTGAGATATAAAGTCGGAATTGTGAGATATAAAGTAGGAATTGCCAGATTTAAAGTCGGAATTGTGAGATATAAAGTCGGAATTGCGAGATATTAAGTCGGAATTGTGAGATATAAAGTAGGAATTGCGAGATATTAAGTCGGAATTGTGAGATATAAAGTCAGAATTGCGAGATATTAAGTCGGAATTGTGAGATATAAAGTCGGAATTGTGAGATATAAAGTAGGAATTGCGAGATATTAAGTCGGAATTGTGAGATATAAAGTCGGAATTGTGAGATATAAAGTAGGAATTGTGAGATATAAAGTCGGAATTGTGAGATATAAAGTCGGGATTGTGAGATATAAAGTAGGAATTGCGAGATATTAAGTCGGAATTGTGAGATATAAAGTCAGAATTGTGAGATATAAAGTCGTAATTGTGAGATATAAAGTCGGAATTGCGAGATATTAAGTCGGAATTGTGAGATATAAAGTCGGAATTGCGAGATATTAAGTCGGAATTGTGAGATATAAAGTCGGAATTGTGAGATATAAAGTCGGAATTGCGAGATATTAAGTCGTAATTGTGAGATATAAAGTCGTAATTGTGAGATATAAAGTCGGAATTGCGAGATATTAAGTCGGAATTGTGAGATATAAAGTAGGAATTGCGAGATATTAAGTCGGAATTGTGAGATATAAAGTCGGAATTGCGAGATATTAAGTCGGAATTGTGAGATATAAAGTCGGAATTGTGAGATATAAAGTCGGAATTGCCAGATTTAAAGTCAGAATTGTGAGATATAAAGTCGGAATTGTGAGATATAAAGTCGGAATTGTGAGATATAAAGTCGGAATTGCCAGATTTAAAGTCGGAATTGTGAGATATAAAGTAGGAATTGCGAGATATTAAGTCGGAATTGTGAGATATAAAGTCGGAATTGCGAGATATTAAGTCGGAATTGTGAGATATAAAGTCGGAATTGCGAGATATTAAGTCGGAATTGTGAGATATAAAGTCGGAATTGTGAGATATAAAGTAGGAATTGCCAGATTTAAAGTCGGAATTGTGAGATATAAAGTCGGAATTGCGAGATATTAAGTCGGAATTGTGAGATATAAAGTCGGAATTGTGAGATATAAAGTCGGAATTGTGAGATATAAAGTCGGAATTGTGAGATATAAAGTAGGAATTGCCAGATTTAAAGTCGGAATTTCGAGATATAAAGTCGGAATTGCGAGATATTAAGTCGGAATTGTGAGATATAAAGTCGGAATTGCGAGATATTAAGTCGGCATTGTGAGATATAAAGTCGGAATTGTGAGATATAAAGTAGGAATTGCCAGATTTAAAGTCGGAATTGTGAGATATAAAGTCGGAATTGCGAGATATTAAGTCGGAATTGTGAGATATAAAGTCGGAATTGTGAGATATAAAGTCGGAATTGTGAGATATAAAGTCGGAATTGTGAGATATAAAGTCGGAATTGAACTCTAGTACAGTACAGATTCCCCAAAATAACAAACACACACAGTAGTGAAGTATTATTAGTGTCATTCAGCCAATCAGACGGATGGATCACATCTGAACAGAACCAGA